>OZ038482.1:53101249-53133749 GCA_964036315.1 Acanthosepion esculentum | reverse complement strand
TCCCCACTAGTTTTAATCATCTTAATTTGTTAGGCCTCACCAATTTGATTACCAAGAAATTCCAGAAATAGAGTACGCGACATAGTTTACTGACAGAGGAGATTAATGCAAATATACACCCTACTTTTGTGTCTGTGAATCTAAATGGACAGAATATAAAACTGGAGAATAAAATCTATTGAAGAATAAAAACACCAAACAGAATTGCATTTTAAGCAAATAATCACTCATATTGTTTTTTCATATCATGCTGACTTTTCCAGCTGTTATTACTATCTTGACTACCATATCTCATCCACAGTCGCGTCCTAATAGTGGACCGATTAAATCGACATGAGGCTCATCAGCAGGATTTTTCTCAACGGCTAAGAAATGCCAAAAGACAATCGCAAAGTTCCGTCACGTACGTTGAAGAAATCACAACGCCTGCTGATGCCAAATCATGAAAGAATGGTAACTGCTGCGTTCCTTATCGATTACATGCAGACATTCGAAAGTAAAGTGAAAAGAAAAGGTAGGTAACTCCTACTGGTTAGCACCGAGTCACGTGCATAGGAAACTGAGCGATAGCCTTACATCAGCCATATTTGTTTGTATCAATCTAATTCTCCCGGTGGAAACTCAGTGTGATGCACGATGTGCGGCGGTTTACAAGAACAGGTAATATTAATAAAAATCGTATTTTACATAAATATCTTATTTAAAAATTATATGTTATATATATATATATATATATATATATATATATATGTGTGTGTGTGTGTGTGTGTGTGTGTGTGTGTGTGTATGTGTGTCTGTGTGTGTGTGTCTGTGTGTGTCTGTGTGTGTGTATATGCATGGATATATACATAATTGTGTGTATGTCTTTGCGTGTGGGTGTTTAAAATCATATGCCAATGCATTTACACACACATATGTATGTATATAAGTATGTGTGTGTGTGTGTGTGTGTTTGTGTGTGAAGGAAAATAGAAATAGGAAACGTTTATAAATGTAAAATTGTCCACTTTTATTAAACATCATGTCAGAATGACATATGAACAAAAAGAAGGAAGACATTCTGGCATTTTTAATTTTTAGTTGAATTGGTTGATAATGATTTTCGTGTATTCAATTTTTTTCAGTTAGTATAATTTGTGTCGACCCGAATTCAAGAATATGGCGGACGATTGGTCTCTCCTTGAATACGGAACGCCAAACAAATTGTCGCCTAATTTAAGCAAGAATGAAAATAACACTGACATTACATTTTAACAGATGTATTTAGCAGGATTACACAAAAATATCTTGAAATGCTAAAAAATAAAATTCATTCAATAAAATCGCAACAGGCTTCAAGCGCAGTCTGCAAATGACATCGAAATCTCTTGCAACTCTTCTGGGAGGTATCAATGTTTAAGTTAGTGAATGCTGGCATTTTTCTTGGTCTCTGGCTCAATTTTGCCGCACATAATAATCAAAGGTGCGGCAGTCTGGAAAGTTAGGTGGTCAGATGTATGGGGTCATGAGGTCGTAGAAATTTTCTGACAGTCAAGACGTGGATCCTCTGCTAGTGTGGCATGGTGCAGAGTCCAGTTGCCAGACACAGGGTCTTCCGGCAGCCAAGCTCTTGATCCAAAACAGCACTACCTCATCAAAGCATTTAATGTAGGAATTTGTGTTGAATTTTAGGCCATGTGGAAAAATGTATGGAGCCATAGCGTCGCCATTACTAATGGTCACTCCAAGCACCATGACGGTGACTGGATATTTGGCTTTCACCCTCTGCACTCTCATCAGATTGACACACACATACTCTGAAATGTTTGTATTGGCGGTTCCAGCGCGAATGCCAAGCAGTACAGCATACCGTTTGCGGCGGAATGAATAGCGTTATGGTGTTCTTTTCTCTCACAGATGGTGAGCAACTGACCCTACTATATTGTGCAGTCAACAAAATCAAAAACATACAATGCACATGTACTAAAGTGAAATTATACAATGCCGACAATTTACCCATCATGACCTCTCTATTTGCATGTGTGTTTATTATGGCAGCTTATTTTTATCATTATCCTTTCATATTCACGAATATTTTCCGTATATTAGAATTGAATAAGGCAAGATATTTCCTAAGTAAATGAAAGTGATTCTCAGTGTTACAGTACATTTCTTGTCATATACAATTGTAATATTCGGAAAATTTTCTTGAATATGAAAGGAGTATGAAAAAATAATCAAACATAATGTTTAATTTACACGTAAACACACACACACATATATATATATACATATATATATATATATATATATATATATATATATACATATATATATGTATATATATATATATATATACACACACACACACACACACACACACACACACACACATATATATATATATATATATATATATATATATATATATATATATATACATATATATATATATATATATATATATATATATATATATATATATATATATATATATATATATATATATTATAAACTCTTACTTTGGAAGATACAAGTTACCGCGATAAAGATGCATATTTGTTTCGACGTCCAAAAACGTCTCGTCAGGCGTCTAACAATGGTGTTACTAAACGATTTTACTTAACAATACAATTTATGAAACATCACTTCTTTTTATGTAGAAGGCAAAAAACAAATATATATATATATATATATATATAGAGAGAGAGAGAGAGAGAGAGAGAGAGAGTACTTATTCATTCCATAAAATAAAAGAGAGAAAAAAGCAAATTGAAGTAAAAATGGAAAGAAAGAAATTAATCAAAAGAAAACGAAAGAGGAAAGAAAGGAAAGACATAACAACGCATAAGAAATCAACGATACTACAAAGAAAAGGGAAAGAAAAGAAAGGATAAAGAAGGAGAAAAGCATCTCCATATTTTAAAGATACAAATAAAAAGAAAAGAGAAAAAAAATAAGGTATTAGAAATTGTTGATAGCAAATTTAGACAATGAAGACAGGTTAAGTTAGAAAATTCTAAATTGAACGGAACTATTACGCGACAGCATAGGAAACATATTACAGATAAAAAGTTGCAAGTCAAACTTTATGACATTTTGAATGAAATCACATATTCAAACAAATTAAACACACTTTAAGAAAAAACAAAACATATACAAACAAAACAACTACTTAACTATACCATACTTACATTATAAATTAGAATACAAATTAAACTTTAATCATTTATATGACTTTTCTATATTTATTTTAAATTAAAAATGAAAATAAATGTAAACATTTATATGACCTTTATATAATACATTTTAAACATTTATAATACTTTTATATGTTTATATTAAATCAAAAACTATTATCAAACTACATCATAAGTAAAATAATTATCAGCCAGTTCACGACTAATTTACGAATACTAACCTATTTAATATTTTAATCTAGAATAAGCCACTAAGGATAACAATAAAATGCTTATATTAAGGTAATATAACATAAGAGGAATGATTTGTGAGTTATAAAGTTTAACATGACTGTATGGTTAATTCTTTAATATGCCTACAATTCGCGTACTTTCATATCTCTGATTAAATAATTTATCACTATTCAAGAGTATAATTATGTCAAATTTCTCCTGTAGACAAAGAAAGCACGGTTCAGTCACGGATCTACTGGCACTGGCTCATTTAAGAATTTTCCATTTAACTTTAGGTGTTTTGCTTTCGATTTTGTTTTCATCAACGTTTTAGTTTATTTACCGGTAATTAGACTGTTCTCATTCCACTATCTATGGTTGTCACCTGGTTTCTTATTTAAAGTACTCTACAATTATTGAGCCTCATTGCAACAAATACACATTGTCCGGTTCAGGGATTAAAATAACAAGTACTATGTCACCAAATTCACGACAAAACGTTGTAATGCACTAGGCTATTGTTCTTTGTGTTGAACTTGGAGCCATAAAACTAAAGTCATCCAGGTTAGTGCTACTGATGCTTCTGCTGTAGCTACTTGTCACGTTTTCAGTGTCGCTGCTATTGAAGACTTACTGTCATTTGTTTATTTCTTTATTAGCGGCTCCCATGTTGTATTTATTTCTACACTAGGCCTACTAAGGGAGTCCAACAAATCTATCATATGCGCTGATTTTTCTTCTGATGTCTAACTTTCCAGTGTTGTTCAGTATTTTCACTTCATTCAACAACGTCTAATGACTACCCCTCCCCTTCCATAAACAGCGTAAATAAATAAATAAATAAATATATATATATATAGAGAGAGAGAGAGAGAGAAAGAAAGAGCGAGAGGTTGAAAGATGACAACGTCTTATTGCACATGATGTCAGAAAATTAAGTGTGTTAGATTTCTTTGAATTTCTTATATCATAAAATTGATATAATTTTAATTATATGTGAATATATTTCACCACTGTATTTGTATTTGTGCATGGCATATATATATATATAATTATATATATATATATATATATATATATATATATATGTGTGTGTGTGTGTGTGTGTGTGTGTGTGTGTGTGTGTGTGTATCGTGGGTGGGTGGGTGTGAAAGAGAGAAGGGGTGTGAGCACGCCTTTATAAATGGGGGTCAAATTTAAACATAGAATCGTGGTGGTTTTTTGACTGTCTTCATTCACACTCGTTTGTAAATTTAAAGAAAAATATATAAATAAACTGAGAACTTATCGACTAATGTTAGCATTTGCCGCTGCAGCAAACGCCTGCAGCAGCTGCCATCAGGCAAGCGTTGACTCAGAGAAATAGGAATTTTCCAGTCGAAATATCAAACACAGAACGTTCGCGAAACACCCAGGTGCAAGCCTTTGGGTTGAGTGATGGGAATATATGGGATTGGCTAAGAAAGAAGATTCCGAAATACAGGATTATGCATAAATGACTGCACATGCGCAAAGAGATACATCCACGCACAAGCGTAGAGGGGAAGAACTGTCGACTTAACAAATATCCCACTGTGGGACACATATTCTTACGAATAGAATCAGTATATTTCGAAATCTAAATACGGGGGTCGTTCCATAGCGTAAAAATGGATTTACGTTATGTTAGGGAAAAAATCAATTGAAAATATTTGCGCCAACATAATATATATGAGTGTAGATATTTACGGTTGAACTGCCGTTCGTCAATCCTATTAAATTGTGGTTTTCCTAAAAATGTTCTGATAAAATTGACTTGTTTTTAAAGGTGAAAGATTATTTTAGACAGAAAACGAATTTTATTATATATATATACATACATACATGATAGAAATTGTTAGGATAATTAGAAACTGAGAATTGAAACCCGGACAGTTAGGCTATCAAGCGAACGTCATGCCAACTGTGTTGGTATGACGTTCGGCACAGTCTTATGGTTACAGAGAACTTCAGTTGACTTCCACCACGGAATATGTGAGCGAGCGGCGCTATATTGAGTCTGATTTGCTACCTCTTCGTTACCGAGGCCCGTTGAACAGTTAGTATGAAGTTCGCTTGATAACCTAACTGCCCGGGTTTCAGTTCCCGGTAGTGGATGCGCACTGCTGATGAGTCCCGAATATAGAACGAAACGGCCGCCCCGTACTTTTTGCATTCTGTTAAGGTTTCTTTCAGACTCACTGAATTACTTCATTATATATATATACCATAACGATAAATATTGGGGAAAATGTATGATACAGTGGAATAGCTTTCTTCTGACACGTTTCAAACTTTCGGACTAAATTTGTTTGGTTGGTGCGAGTACGCATGCGCACGAACGAAGGATGCTCGGAATTTAAAATTTTTTTTTTTAATCTATCCGACGTCATTTAGATTTTTATCTTTGTCTTTCTGGGTCTCATTTCATTCATTTTATTTTTGTCTGTGTCTATATAGGACCAGTGTCATTGCAGATTTTTAGCAAGGATCATATGCATAGATGTGTTTACCTATCTATCTATCTATCTATATATATATATATATATATATATATATATATATATATATATATATACATACACATATATACATATATATATATATATATATATGGTATGTGTGTGTGTGTGTGTGTGTGAAATGTGTATGTATATAAATATATATAAATATATATATATATATATATATATATATATATATATATATATATATATATATGCAATTTTTTGTATATATTATTGATATAGATGCGCGGTACTTATTAGATAGCGCTCAATATCAGTGATAAAGATAATATATTTAGCTAGATTGATGTCGGAATATATATATATATTTACACACACACACGACTTATCTCGTTACAATTTAATTAAAAACAAAATATATATTTACACACACACATACACACACATACATATATATATATATATTTGCAATATATCGAATTTAATCTATACATAACACACACAAACATATATATGTGTGTGTTTGTGTATATGTGTGTGTGTGTTTGTATGTGTCTGTGTGTATCGTGTTTTGTTTGATTCGTTTTCAACGACTTATTATCTCGTTACAGTTTATTTAAAAACAAAATATTTTTAGATTGTGACATTGTGGTTGTCTGACTGATCAAGTTTACAGATTACATCCGTTTTATTCAATTATATGCAAATTTTCACATCATTTCAATAGAATTAACCTCACTTCCCAAGTATGCAAAGCATTCGATAGATTTTATTGATTCACCTGAGATAGTTTGTTGCTTGTTGGAGAATTCAGATTTAGAGGTATTGACATAGAGAAGGATTGATAAACCGTAAAAAATTCAAATCAATCAATTAATCAGTAACGAGATGATCTTACTAAGCATTATGGAAAAGTCGTCTAGTTCAAATTCTGACGCGTGATGTCAGTTATTGAGCAAAGTTAACATAACAGATTAAACATTAGAGCACCTAGCGAGTATCGTACACACTAAAATAACGAACCGTTTTACGAGGCAATATTAACCTGACGACGCTGAAAGCATTCAATTGTACACTTTCGTTTGCTCAGCTGACCGCCGTGTCCAACAATGACGCAGATGGGTGGGAGTACATTACAGGAGATGTCAGCGTTTTTGGCGCTTGTACAACTTCATGTGGCTGTGAACGACGATACGTGAGCCACAAATGTGCCCACAGATAAAGTAAGAGAACCCAGATGTTGGCAAAATGTCAGCTGCCCGCTCATGCCGTAGGGCGCGATTTTCAGTTTTCTGTTCTTGAAATACGGCGTGTATTTGAATTGTCGCCATAGCGCATGTGTCTTCAAAAACTGTCACTGATAGGTTCAAGATAAGTTTCGTATTGTAACGCTTAAGGATGCCCTAAGTGTAATCCATAGAGTGTCTGTTTGTTCTTCATGCGACCCATTTAGAGATCATTCATTTGTGAGTTGTCGACTTGGTGAGGAAAGCAGTGGTCAAGTAGGCGAATGATAATGGAAATATTAGCCGTTTACTTATAGAGAAACATTCGATATTCAGTGACCAAACAGCCAGTGCATCTGTCTCTTAAATTTTTGTAAATAGTGTCGAACGTCAGCATCGTGAGTAAACCTTTACTATCTTTTCCAGGTAAATATGGTAACAATTTTAGGCGTGTAAGCTGTTGAAAGTCCTGAAGAGGACTTATGATTCTTTTGTCCACGATATCTGATTGGTTTGTTTTGTTTTACGCCATATCAACCTCAATGGCCTATTTAATGCCGACAAAATTTTTATTGCTGGTAATATGTTTTTCTTCAAACATCTATTTCTGGGAATATTTTTCCTTGAAGAAATCTATAGCTGGTGATATTTTTTTCCAAAAATTGTGTAGCTGTTTGTATTGCTGGTATTGTTTTAAGTATTGCTGATAATAAGTTTTCCTTAAAAAAATTATTGCTGGTAATATTTGTTTTTATTATTATTACAAAGTATTTCTGGTATTAATACCTATTTTTACATTTTGGGGTGTTAACTATTTACCCATAGCTGGGACCCTAACAGGTGCTACCACTCCGGGTCAAGGTGAACCTGGGAACACCAGCAATTAATAGGCGGTTCCATGCTCGTGAAATCCTCCTGATCGGAGGCCTTACACAGTTTAACGTCTTACACAAGACGCGGATGTAGTTTATCGTTATACCCAGGACGCCCACGATATATGAAGAAGAATGATCCTCTCTAAGACCTACAGTCTTCATTCCTTCGAAAAGATTTTAACCACTGAGATTGGAAAACGGTTATATACAGCTGACAGTCACCACATTTCAGAACGAGTTGAGCGCTATGCAGTAGATCCATATGTAAGTCTTAGATCTGTCGGGGATATTTAAGAACATGACACGAGTTTTTAGGTATTTATTTTTAGTAGCATCCAGTGTAATTGCATAGCCTATATTCCTTCCAACAGAGGCTGTTAGGATATCTTTGTAGGGCAGTGATTCGTTCTAGAGAAAGTTACGATTTATTTTAAGACTACGCGCATGAGCTTGAAGACAAATTTGTGATGTGCTAGGATACAAATATATTTCTATGCATATCATTATTTATCCGGTACAAAGCCAATTATCGGTACACCATGTGAGGACCAGTTTCATAAAACTATATTACCTGATGATCTTACTAAGCACACCGTTCCGGTTGGTGCACTCTTCTCTCAAGCATATATTTTAAGTATCTATGCTAAATGCAAATGCATGTGCGCAGATTCCTTGAAATACTTACATTATATCCATCAATTTTGTTTTCCAGGTATATGCTCATCTATTTTTAATTCCATACGAGTCTGTATAAATATCACTTACATTAATTTTCATGATATTATTCAAGATCGATACGCAATCAAGTCTGTAACGCTTGCGTGAACTGGCTATCCGTATCGAGAACATATTTATCTATCGATTGTTTCTTATATCCTTAGTTTATTTATGGTGTCAAGAATGACAGCTTGTTTTGTTAAGATATTACAATTAGCAGAACAGTTTCGCATGTACGGTTGCAAATGCGAGAAATCTCCCAAATAATGCCTTTTGGAAATTTTTCTATAGAAAACGGTAATACATACACAGAGCGCAGTCATATTGTTGGAGAGAAAGAAATTCAACTACATAACACTATGTTTGTACAGACACCATTTGGCTATAGATCGTTGTGCCATCGGTGAACAGTCATCTGCAAGGACAACGTTGACCTCTCTATGAAGCAGACCCGTATGGTAGCTTATCATACATATCGCTGCCATTACTTCTAAAAAGCATTAACTTCAGATTAACTGTGCTTATATTTACAGTTTCGTCTTCAGCTATGCAATTAGTCTGTCTTCTACGCACTTTTCTGTCATGCCTTATTTTGCTGGTAAGTTAAAATTTTTAAAAAGGCAGAAAAGTATGGTTAATTAGTAGGACGGTTCAGACGCACATCCATCAACCCAACAGGAGACACTGATATCATGGGCCAGCATAATTTGACAGGTGACATTACTTCGGAAAATATTAACACATATGGATACACGCACTAGCCATGTAAAACTCGTAAAGGGACAATTCAGCACCGCAGACTCAGCGCCGAGACAACTCAGCACAGTAACAACTCAGGACCGAGACAACTCAGCACCAGAACAACTTTTTAATAACCGAATAAAATAATTTTTTAAGGATTAAAATATTAATTAGTGAATATTTTTCTGCAAATAAGTCGTTTAAAAAAGCATTAGGTTAAATAAAAGGCAGTTTTTTAATTATTTTTAATAAATTAAATTGTAAAGAAATTTATTTGTTAATAAAGTAAATAGAAATTCTTACTTTTTATATGTAAACGGCAGTGTTGAGTTGGCGGTGTTGAGTTGTCCTGCACCCTGAAAAAAACTGCTAAATTATTTAAGCATGCATTCTAATTCCTTCCAAAAATCGATGGACTGAATGTTCAGTATCGTGTCCACGCTGGTCCGCACGTGTCTCCCTGGAATCAATGTATTATATTTGAACTCAATCTGCTTTCGAATTTGCAAGGCGATTTTAACCTTGCAGTTCAAAAATAGACGAAATCTTGCCAACTCCACACGCCCTATTATTTTACATCGAGTATCGTTTTATCTTTATCAGCAGCACTCACCGTGTGTTTTACACACATACACACACGCACACACACACACACACAAACATATATATATATATATATATATATATATATATATATATATATATATATATATATATATATATACAGATATATATGTGTGTGTGCGTGCATTTGTGAATGTATTCAGGTGCAGCGAAATTTGCAACCTCTGCTCATGTGTAAAATTTACATGAAATGTAAACTCAAACAATATTTTATATAATAAAACATAAAAAATCAGGTCACATTTTCATAGAGGTTATATATATACGTATGTGTGTGTAATGACTGCACTATGTATACCTATTTTCATTTCAATTATGATGCTTAAAACTTGATTTGTGTGTTATATACGTATGTTTATAAGAATTTCTTTTTCTGTTCAACTAATTGAAGACTGCCTGTCAAAACGCAGCGCCATGACAAATAGGAATCTCTATCTATAAATGGCAGGATGTTTGTGTGTGTGTGTTACGAATGCACGGCCGCAATTTTCGTCGGATTTGCACCAAAATTTACATGCGCATGCTCTAAATTAGCAGAAAGGACAAGACCGACTTTGCATTTCCCAACTACCATCGATAGTGGAAATAATCAATTTTTTTCATGCTTCTACGGTAGTTTTCATGTAGCTTGCGGCCATTTTCTACTGGCCAGAGTGAGAACCTATAGCTGGATGCCACGAATAGGCAGGAAGATTCTATTGGCCAGCGAGAGAACCAACAGCTGACTGACACAAATGTTAACTAGCATGCTAGCATGCAAAAAATATCGATAGATGCATTCGTCAAAAGTGGGAAAAATTTAAATCTGCATGGCACTTTACTCCAATTGGCTCATTCGCTTTGCTTAAACTCAACGTTGATTCTGATTCAGAAGAACTGGGTTGTGTGTGGAAAAATATTTGTTGTTAACATTCTTTTTTCATTCGGTTTTTCCAGTTATGAGTCCTTTTATTAAAGCTGATCGTTTTGTGTTCATTTTGTTTTGTTCTTTTTTTCGTCACAGATTTAATGTTTCGTATAGAGCTTAGAAAAATTCGCAGTGTGAGATAGGCAAGAAGTAAGGCATGTAGCAACATCAGCACGACAAAGGGCACTCCTTTAAAAGCAAGGAAGGGCAAAAATATTTTATGTCAAGTCATAGCGATTGGTGTAAGAGTCGTACGATTTTTTAATCAAGCCCGGGCAACGCCGGGTCATGCTGCTAGTAAGTTCATAAAATGCTAAGTAAAGATGTAGAGGTAACTAGTTCGAAAAATATATTAAGTTACAAAATTTGTTTTGGTTTTTATTCAGTTAGATACCCTCATCTTTTCTCTAATTTGCCATTGCCTTTCAAGTGATAAAATGTTTATAGGACTTCCCGAACAACCGTATTCTTCTTCTTTTACAACTATTACTACTAATAATAAAAATACTACTACTACTAAAACGAATACTACTACTATTTCTTATTCTTCTACTTCTTTTTCTTTTTCTACTTTTTCTTCTTTTTCTTCTACTTCTTCTGCCACTATTAGTACTACTACTGCTACTACTACTACTACTTTTTCTTCTTCTGTTATGTGTCACATCCATTCAGGGCATCGTTACTCCCTTTACTTCCTATTCTTTTTACCATTAAGCAGGATTTATCTTTTCCCTATCCCTACCTATTTTGCCATCAGTTTACACTAGCTTTTTAGAAAGTTAGTAGGTGTTACCCTCTTGTCATCAATATGTCCTATAAGAGCAAAATTCTCCACGCCCTCTTTCGACATTTTGCATCCGAGTGATTTTCTCATGCCAAATGTAAACGTCCTTTTTCGTTCCATTAACATTATCATTAAAACACACATGTTCAGTCCATGTTACCTAAGGTAATTATTGAACATAATTTCAAGCGTATTCTCAATGTTTGCTGCAGGTGATATAGATGTGATTAAGGCTGAAAAACACCTTGGAGGACGCAAAAGAAACTAACAAAGTTAAGAATATGTTTTCATGTAAGTGCAGTTTCTCTTCTTGATGTGGGCGATCATGGCTGTCTCCAAACATATATATTTCGCAGATCTTAGTAATATTAGCCTTACTTTTACTTACATATCCTGTAAAAAAAAATCACGTATACTTTTTTTATATATTTCCTGTACTATTTGGGAGATAGATAAATCATCTTAAGTTTGTAAGTTTATGAGTGATCACGTCCCTTAATAGTTTGAATAATATATACAATTAAAATATTTATCTTTATTTAGGCCAAATTCTTTTCCAAATAAAATGAGCATTTCACTTAATTAGTTACTTTTCTAATACGTTTCTTACATTGATGTCATATTTGTTCAAGCCCTTCATGTGAGGCACTCAGATACCTTTGCATTTTAAGTGATATGCAAAAAATAAGTACACATTGATAATTATTATATGCTTTGATTCTCTAGAATCTGATTTGTTCGTATATTCATTGAAATTACCGATCTGCCACTAGTATAAAATGTGTACTTCTCAGTCTTTATGCTATTAGTAAATATACGGAAGATCTCTTCAGCAGATGTTCTATATAGTCAATATTTACTCTGATGGGATGTGCCATTCATCTTAGGCTTAATATATTTCTTCCAGATATTTGTACTCGTTTTCTTTGTCAATGATTTCAGTTTATTTCTGTTTTCTTTACGACACCATCTCTCTCTGTTTCTTTCATATTGCTTAGCTCCCGTTTGTCATTGTTTTTTCTTCATTACCCGCAAGCAAGGCGATAAATCCACTAAGATGCAAAAGGCTACTGAGAATGAAAGAATCTGAGAAAAAGTTATTGATGAGATATGACAAGGAATTGAGGAGAGAGAAGTTTACGATTGACGTCATATTGACATCTTTGACAGGAAAGCAAAAGTCCCGAAGAGAGATATAGAAACAAGAAGACCGAATAAAGAAAGTATTCACACACACACACACACACGCACGCACGCACGCACGCACGCACACACACACACACATATATATATTCTCATGGTGAGAACTAACTGCCAATCTCGTAGTATGTTTACATTTCTGAAGTCGATATACGAATGATGAGAGCTTATCGGAAAAATTATCATGAAAATATACATAGAAAAAGGACAGGGAAGTTATACTACGGCGGTTGGAAAATGGATGAAGCCGTGATGCCAGTTTATGAATGATGAAATTGCAGATTCTTCTTTTGAATTTGTCAAGATGTATCGAAGAAGCACCAGACCAGGTGTGGCAGCATTATTTCATTAGATATTTCTTATTGTCACCGAAAATTTCTCTAGACTGTATTTTCATTCATTTTTATTACTTCCGGTTCCGGTATCTTCTCATGTAATACTACCAGTTCAACTTCCTCATTTGTTTTGTATGTATGTATGTGTGTGTATTATAAATAAGCGTTACACTCACTTGACCAGACCACAGACCTTAAGTAATCGACACAGTACAAAACTGGTTGAAGTAATGCCTAACGGACTAGTCACTTTGACCTTTAATACTAATGGGCCAGATTCTCATTGGGTGCTTAATAGTAGCGGCCTTATGCGATAAAAAGCCGAGTAAATGTTTGCTCCGGAAAAATGGTAGCAGGTAATCAATATTGGATTGTCTGAAAATTCTTTCCAATCTTGATTCAACAGTCTTCAATATTAAATACAATAGGCTGAAAACTTTTAATAATGCATTGTTAAATATATAATCATACTGAACGTTTATATCATTCTCTGTATCTCATTATTTTGTTGACATTATTTTAATTTTATTGGTTTTTAGAGTTTTTATTCAAAGGGAAGAAATGAAAGTACGTAAACTTCTGGTTAGTGTGAAGAGATAAAAGTACATATACTACACACACACACACATACACACACAGGCACGTATATATGCGCACACACGCATAGGCATATACTATTTCTGATGTGGGTGTATATGTGCATATGTATGTGCATATAAAGAAGTAATTCTCGCTGAACTGTTTTGTCGCCCATAGCGTTCGAAATGATGCCCAGTGACGCATGTGTAAATCGCTTGGCGGTTTCCTGCGCATGCGTCATCGTGCTGAAACCAACATTTGATGTTTCGATGGCTTTTTTTCGAGCGCCAATGGCCGCCAGCTTCTCAACCATCTGCTCCAGTGCGAAGTCTAAAACAGTGAACAGCTGAAAATCACAAATAGATTTGCAATCGATCGATTTAAGAGGCGATCTTTATTTTTGTACTTTGTTCGGAATTAGTGCAAGAGTCTGCGTAAAAAACGATCGATGATTACTAAGTGAATTTCATACGTGATCTGCATTATATATATATATATATATATATATATATATATATATATATATATATATATATATATATAAGCATATTTGAGTATTCGAATTTGCATTTATTTTGTGGGACATGTTGGTTTTATATTATTGTTTTATGATCAACGAAAAAATAAACTGGCATTACAGACAAATTCGTTAATATTATGAGATAGTTTCTGTCAGGGTTGTTCCAATCTTGGTATTGTACCAAATAGATATAAATTATTATGTTTGTCTTTGGATATTTTTGGCATTCTATGCCTGAGTAAACATACGCGCAAAAACATATCGCCATTTATTGCGAGTTGCATACAGGCTTTTAATTTTTATTTCATAAAATATTCTTTTGCTTTCATATTAGTTAACGGTTGGTCAATTCCATATTGCCCGTAAATATATTTCCTAGCATCTTAACTCATCATTGGTCATTTTCAAGAATTGGGATATATATATATATATATATATATATATATATATATATATATATATATATATGTGTGTGTGTGTGTGTGTGTGTGTGTGTGTGCGTGTGTGTGTGTGTGTTTGTGCGTGTGTGTGTGTGTGTGTGTGTGTGTGTGTGTGTGTGTGTGTGTGTGTGTGTGTGTGTATGTATGTATTTATCACTCCCGTCGTTTTCGACGTATGAGGGTACAATACCTCGGCCAGATTAAGATTTGATTAGAATCGTTAGAACTAATTTTAGTTTAGATTAGAAGTGCTGAATACTGGGAAAAGGTACATTAGTGTGCCACAAGGACTCCAAACGACCTATTTCAGTTTATAATTTCAGGTTTATTGTTATTCACCCATAGTTGGAGAAGAAAAGATGGAGTTATACATTTCCCAATTAAGTGAATGTAACGAACTCGACTGAAATACAAACTCGGCTCTCCGATCTGCTATCCATATATATATGTGTTCTGAACAGTCATATGATGAGAACAAAATTTTACTCTGGGAATATATTAATAAATGAATGTTTTCTGTTAAATTATCAAAATGGTCTAATTCTTTTTGATAGTATATAAAGTGATTTGTTCCCCTGCTCAGATTGAAAAGAAAATAAGCAGAATAGTTTCCTAAATATTAACTGTTTTTATAGAACAGGATCCTGGGCATTTATGATGCCATTATTGGTATAAACCCTTCCGACTGTATAGGTTATTTGTATCAACCCAGATTATAACTGCTGTCCAGATTATAACCGGGATCATTCTTGATTTGGTCGTTTTAAACATGAGATATGAACTACGCTAGCATAGTATATTCTCGATGAGGCTAAATTATATCCTGAGAGGTGGTTAATCTGGGCTGCCGCAACGGTATAACTTTTGTCACAAGAATCATTCATAACAATTATAATTAGTAATAGTTAAGTAATAGTTAAGTAAATCTGAGCCCTGCCAGTACCAAATCGTTGACCATTTAGGAATACAAGGTGCTGTAAGCTTACATGCACGAATGATTTGAAGGATAACGACTCCTATCGAGTTGCGCGCAAATACCCTTGGAAAAGTTATAAATCCATCTATTTTCTTCTTAGCAGACATGGAACCAAATGGTGGAACAATAGCGTAATATGACAAGCAAATTATATTAAATTATATTAAATGCCTAAATTTAGGAGCTTTTTAATAATTATCTAACATGATATTTTGAAGGACTATTCTTTTGGGTACTGACTTTGTTCTTTGATGGATTACCTGTTATTCCACTTGACAGATTAGACTGATCTTATTAAATACCAAAATTTAGACGCCTGTCTTCGAGTGATAGACAGCACGCTGACGTTGCAGACCCCGTCAGCTTGATCTTTAATCGATGATTTGACAGTGTCGTCATATACCAAACACAGCGAAGTAAATATATATTGTTCATCTAAGGTAAAGTCTGCAACTGAAACTTTTTCATAAGTTTCTCTCTAATAAAGGAGAAACAAACAACAATAACATTATTTTGTTTCCTTTTTAAGAATATTTAAATTCTTCTTCTCCTATGTGTCCTGTCCCATCAGGACGTTGGCGATCATGTCTCGCAACAATTCTCTGTCTTTTGTAGCTTTTAAAAAAAATTGCCTTTATGTTATCTCTTCTAAACTTATTTCCGCCATCCATTCACGGAAACTCATTGTGTATGTTATGCGTTTTCATCTGTCCCCCTTGCCCACAATCTGTCCTGTGAGTCTCAAATTTGTCAAGCCATCTTTCCCCATTAGGTGCCCTAAAAATTTATAGTGTCTTTTCCTGAGTATAACTGTCCTTTTTGTTTAAATTTTCTCTAGAACATTGTCGTTTCTCACATATTCAGTCAATGGTATTCTCAGCATCCTCCTATAGTACCACATTTCCGTTGCTTCAGGAATTGTAATACCTAGCGTCTTGGAACGAGAAATCGGTGAGCAGAGTTCGAATTCCAGTTGAATCTGTTCCAATCACTTTTATACAAACATCCTTGTGAAAGTTAAGAATCCATCTTTTCTTCCCCTCAGCTATGCGTTAAATAGTAGAGCAGGTTGTAGTAGGTGCATTCAAAATGCTATGTAATCATGGTAAAATATTTACTATATAACCATTTAAATAGTAATTACTTTCACAGTTATTCTGTGATCTTGATTGCGTTCGATAAGTAGATAGAGGTAAGACGTTTCTTTTATTTCTTACATATCTTTCATGGAGTGTTCGGCGAAATGGCTGAAATAATTGGAGCTTTCTCACCTTTGATATGGTGTTGTCTTTAAGCCCAAATAAAAATCTAGAGTTTTGACGATTTCTTTCCAAGGTTGATGGTCCTCCCATCCAAGCAAACAATTTTTACGCAATACATTCTTACTGGGTCTATTCATTAGCTCAGTAAATATCGGCTTTGTCTGTCCATGTGAATATGTGGGAGTAATATATATAGCTTATCTTTTTTCTATTCCTAGGAATTATTAGTTGTCCATTTACTAGCAGACTGACGTGCTCATGTTTGCGTGCAAACGGGTGAGTGCTTGGTCAGGTCTGTGTATCTTACGAGTAGACAAACTATATATTTGTGTAATTTATCATTGTTTATTGGATTGTCATATCCATTTCAACGTCTCACATGAACGCCTACATTGGCCATTTGCAACAGGCTAAATCATATTACACATGATATATCCTTCTTCGTGTATTTACGAGAGTGCAGTTGTGGGTGGTCAACCATTTCTTTCAATGACGTCATAGTTACTTCAGTGCACGCTGATATTGGAATTTAGGGGTGTGACGAAATATAGATTGAGAGAGTGTCGAATAAGATATTTTGTAGTTTCCTAATGCTATGTAATCTGAGGTTATTAGGTTTGGTTTTAAGATGGCTGTCGAATGAGAGAGGGGTGTTTGATTTCTATTTTTATGTATTCATTTGAATCTGTAAATTTCACTTTTCTTCTTGAATCTCTTTTCCAGGAAAACAGAAAGATTCCCTTTCTTTCATCCGCTCTTTCTCAAGACTCACTTTCTATAACGATATATACATACGCATTTTAGAGTCCTTTCTATATCGTGTAATGGTTTGCAAGCTTGTCCTGCTAGATCAGTTATGACTGACTAGTGATTTGGATCCTTACTATTTGCTCCACGCTTTCGGCCATTTTTAACATACATTGTCTCGCTAGAACACTTAAAACTCAGTAGTGAGTTCGATCCTCACAGGGTGTCCTATACTTTCGGAATTGTGCCACATCTGAGCTACGCTTGGAAAATCACTATACATACGTATTTTATACATATACTTTCCGAATTACCCGCGCTTTCCTGCGTGTCACAATTCTTTTTGTAAGAAAATGATGACTAATTTTAAATCATTGTTATAATTTGTGAAGAAAAATAATACATTTCAATATTAGCCAACTGACCTTGCCAATGTCATCTCCATCTTCTGGCTTTCTCCTTCTATATTTTGGATAGGTGTCATTCCCTTTTTCAAATTTAATTTAAAGGAAACGGAAAACATTCAGTGGGTGTGTGTGTGCAAAAACAGGTTGATCTGATGCCTTTGTTACTTGATTGAATGATCAGCATATTTCAGCATTGATATGACAGTTGAATTATCACAATAAATATGTATTGTAAGGCACTATCCGCTGATAGGTAATTTTTTGCTCAAATTGACGTCCGTATTGTCCCATTTTGATCTTGCAGATATGAACTCCATTTTCTGGCTTTCTCATTCTATATTAGGGATAGGAGTCATTCCCTTGTTTAAATTTAATTTAAATCTAAGGGAAAAACATCAGTAGGGATCTTGTGCTCCCTCCCCGGGGACACCCTTTGATCAGACTGATCTTACCGATGTGACCTCCAACTTCTGGCTTTCTCCTTCTATGTTTTAAGTCATTCCCTTGATTTAAATCAAATAGGAAAAAATTCAATAGGAGTTTTGTGCCGCTCCAGAAGGTCCCCGTTGATAAAAATGAAATATAATTATTCAAGTACCCTAGTAGAACTTTCATTGTTCAAATTTAAATTTAATTTAAATCAAAGGGAAAAAAATCAGTGCAGGGTTTGTGGTTCCCACCCCGGAAATTCCTTTTGCTTAAAATGAAATATACTTATCCAAGTACCCTGCGGAATGAAGGTTCAGAATATATATGGGGAGTTATTTCCAAAACTCTAGGAGGAATTCGATAACAAACAGACAGACAGAGGCTAAAACTTTATATATATAGCTAGTAGCACACGCCCGGGCAGGTGTGTGTGTGTGTATGTGTGTGTGTGTGTGTGTGTGTGTGTGTGTGTGTGTGTGTGTGTGTGTGTGTGTGATCGACACGGTGAGGCGATTCCAGCACGTGACACCTTTGAAAATTGCGTAAGAAATACCACGATCAGACTTAAGCCTTGTGTATTAAAATTGTACAAACTCAACAGCTCAAAAGCAGTCGATGGTGTCGCTAGTCTGAAATCACAAGTCGTTGTGACAGAGGTTATGAGCGTACTGGCCTTGGTCAAGAAATTTTAATCGTTCCTAAATTCCGCCCGGTGTGGTTGCAGTATAAGCCACAGATAATCTCTGTGGACTGAGCAGGTATCTGTAATAATGTTTGGCTAGCTACTCTAGCGGACCGGTATGTTCAGATAGGGTAGTAGCCGGCCATTTTGAATGTGAGTAAATAGAGTGCTCGATTTAATTAGATAAGCATTTAAAGTAAATCTGTTAAATTGTCTTATAATTGTGTTGAATTCCCTGAGTGAACATTCATTGTTCATGAAACTGAAACGGTGCATAAATTTATGTTCAAATTTCCAACAGAAAGGATGTAATTCCGCGAAACTCAGAATAAAGGCTGACGAAAGCATACAAGTTTAATTTAGTTTATTTATTATGGTATTAAATACACACACATATACACAGAAACGCGCGCGCACACACACACACATATATGAAGACATATAGTTTTAAGGTATGCTATATTTATAGAATAAAGTGCTCAATATCAAGGCGGGAGCGTATGTAAATATAAAAGTCAACACTCATAGGCGACATAGTATTTCATGCTAGACGCAATCATCAGGTCAGATATATATATATATATATATATATATATATGTATATGTGTGTGTGTGTGTGTGTGTATTGCAATCGTTCCGTCCACTCCTCAGAAGGTTTCAGCACTTGACTTCAGATTTTCTCATTTTCGTGATTTTCATATTAAGTTAAATGTGATTTTCGGCATTAAAAACAGCAGTGCTTCTGTAGTTTTTAGAGAAATTCGTTTTCCTTGAATTTTCTGGGGATTTCTTAACTTGAGAATATGGATAAATATATAAATATTCAGTTTTTTGTTTTTTTTAATTATTTTTATTATTTCATGTTTAAATAATTCATTTATATATATATATATATATATATATATATATATATATATATATATATATATATAAATAGATAGATAGATAGATAGATAGATAGATAGATAGATAGATAGATAGATAGATGTTCCCATTAGGTGAGACGACGAAATTTACAGGCGGGTTGTCATTAATTTCATTGTTTAAAATAATAGCGATGGGTATTCAATAATGGATATTCAATCAAAATACCGGTTATATCAACAAGAATTATTCTCGTATTTTGAAAAATCCATTAGAGAAATAATTTGTTTATATTTCGGATACAAAATGTATCCTATTTAGGCTTCGGGTGGATACAACGAGGTATGTGCCTTCCTTAAGTATGTAACTGTGGCTTAACTGGTGATGGTTTGCCGTGGTGCATTTGGTATGGTTCGTTTCTGTTAAAGGCTCGGTTTCCTTGATCGAAAGATAGCATACAAGTGCGATTCCTGCCAATTGGCATATTACTTTCTTAATAAGGAATTTCCGATTTTTAAACCCGTTGATGTTAAATGCAAAATAAAAATAACATGCATGTCAATCCGAACTTAATAATAAGCATAATATATATATATATATATATATATATATATATATATATATATATATATATATATATATATATATATATAGGTAAATTGATGTTGTAGTCTGAGATTGCTTTGTTGATACATTGTTTATATCTATAAAAATTATTTCTCCAATATTAACCAGTTGTCAACATTATTTGATGAACATGAATGTTTATGTTCCCCTCAGCAAAAACAACTTCTCCAGCGATAAGCAGTATAAATATCACTATTCTTGGCCCACTGCTGATATCCTGTGTATTTTGTTTGCGTTTGCTTGTTTATCGGCGTATCAACTCCTTGTGGATCATTAAATGCCTAAATATAATATTCTTGGGAGCGTTAGTAATTTATTTTATTATTTTTAGTTTATTTCTGTATTGATGGTAAATTTTGCCTATGAAAATGTATTGCTGGTATAATTGCTATAATAATTTTTAATATATTCGTCGTGTTTTGGAGGTTAACTATTTGATTATACCTAACAGCTGCTATTACTCTGGTTCTGTATGCAACTGGGTACACTAGCAATTAGGACTTGAATCCACACTCCTCAAAACCTCCCGATCAGTGGCCTTGCTGTTGGATATAGTTTATCGTCATACCCAGGACGGATGATATCTTGTGATTACATACAGTATCAGCGAGACACTAGACAATACATTCCTCGTTCAGGTGATTGCTTTAGAGATGTTATTGACAAGATGTACTATACAGCTTGTGACTCTCCACCCAACTCACCGTACATGAAATCTCTCAGTTGCCAAATCATTTGTAAGAAGTAGGTTCATGAAGATCGTTTTTAATGGCCATCTCCTGAAGTCCATGCAGGCGTTCCTCAAGTCATCCGTCTCGGTCCTACTGTCTGTTCTGTCTTATAGTAAAGAACATAGTCTGATTTATAGTAAATATCTAACTGGCTAGACTCATTCAATAACTCTGAGACCAAATTGGTAACATTCCATCTCATTGAGCGTCAATAACGCGTCCGTAACGCGTATGGGGTCTCAGGTTCATCCCGTATCTCAAGTGGGTCTCATATATACGAACCATCTTCAAAGTTACTGGCAAAATAATCGGTTAATTGAATCACGCCAGTAAGTCTCTTACTACACCTGGTATCTTCGCAAGTTCGATATCAAACCCAAAATAGAGTACTGCTACCATACCTGGGTTGAAGCTTCCCATTTCCCCTTTGTCAATCTTGATAGAGTCTAGAAGCGTCTTCCCGGCGTTATGGGTGGTGAATTATTTCCCATTATACAAACCCTATCCTAAACATGAATAATCGCATACATCTCGCAACTCTATCAGTATTTCTGTCTTGAATATGCTTGGGGGTTATATTCCATATTTCTTCCAGTTCTGACCTTCACAGCTAAGACACTGGAATAAATTATCGTTAATCCCTTGATATTTCGAGAGATCGAACGAAATTCCCTTTGGACAGCTTCTTTCCAACAACTGCTACTTAATGAACAAACTACCAATTGCATGCTTCGCCGATAACTACAACTTTACGTCTTCAAGTCTAGGGTTAAAAGTTATCGTTCTTATAAATACTCATAAATTGCATCTCCTTGCACCATTTTCAACTTCAGTCCGTTACACTCTAACTTGAGTGGCTATTCAACTGGTTGAACAACTGTTATGGTCCAATATCCTCGAACTACTGTTATGGTCCAAGGTTAGGCCAAGGAAGAACAACAAGAACACAAGACTAGAAATATAAAAGATATATTAAACAGGATAATAATAATACAGATAACTTAACTCGGCAGATAACTTAAAGTCATCGCAATATTTGTTTACTATGGAAGCGAATGTTATATAGTCTTCGCTATCCTTTTTTGTTAGATTTAAACCTTTCCACCTTTTGTGGAATAGTGAAGTATTCGGACTAAATAATGCCATCAAACTTTGCATGGCTTCCTTGAAAGTCAACTCATTCGTTTTCCTCGGTAGGATGTAGTCTACGAATTTAGTGTATTCGGTTGACCCTAGTTTCCTCAATAGTAGACGTACTTTTTTCGCGATGACCAATTCCCGCAAACTCATATAAATCTTCATATCTTCTGAAGTAAGCTGCGAAGGTTTTGTCTTCGTCCGGTGCATAAGTGAATCTTCGATAGAGCTCCATATCGCATTTTGCAAGAATGCCGTTTCATTTCCAGAATTTTGCCCTTTATTTGTTACTCCCCATAGTAGTAATTCTTGTAGTTCAAGATGCTTCTGTTCGTTTTTTTGTTGCTGTACAAATTGCATTTTCATAAGTTCCAATATGGTTGCCTTAAAGTCTTCCATGTTAATGCCGTAATTAAAAAGGTGTTAGTATGACTGTCAGTCTGGTTTAGAGTGAACTACTATTGTCTCGACTCATTACACTTCGTTCTATCTACCCGTCTCTCTTGAGAGGCGCAGTTTTTATAGTGTTAGGAAGAGTTCATTGTCGTTACAGGTAAGTTCCCATAACAACAACTAATATATATATATATATATATATATATATATATATATATATATATATATATATATATATATAAACAAATGTGTGTTTGAACTGCTAAAAAATTTCGGTTCCGCAATACTTCCAAATTACGATTATAAGAAGAAGTCTTTGTAATTATAGAGCTCAATGTCAAGAGATGAAAAATTAATAGAAATAAATATAATTAAATATTGATTTAAGTTTTCTCTGAGATACACAGAAATATTCACTTCACAGGAGACTTGATTTTACAACCTTATTTATTTTGTTTTTGTTTTAATTAAAATAAGATTTCGAAAAATAAATTCAATTTTATAATTAAGTCTTCTGAAGAGTTGATGTAATTCTACCGTGCTGAATGCAGAAAAAAACGAAAAGTGAATATTTAATTGTATTAGAAATATACAGATACAAACAGACTTAGACGTTATTTTTAGTGGATAAAGATATTTGAGAAGACGCTTTCTTTATTTATTACACAGTGTATCTATTCTTTTTCGTCCGGAGGTCTGAATTTTCGAGAAAGCTTATTAAAGAAAAATATGCGCTTTTCGGCAGGATTCGAACCCGTATCTATCTTTCTCTTGTCCTCAATATGCCCCGTCAATGTTACATTTTCCAAGCCCTCCTTCCTTATTATGTGTCCACGAATTTTCAATTGTATTTTTCTGAATGTGAGTAGACGTGTTGTAATTTTTTATAAGGCTTCTTTATTGTTTACTATCCTCGTCCATGGAATTCTCAGATTCTGTAGAACCACATTTCGGCTGCCCATACTTTTCTCCTTATCCGTGGGGCGGTTGTCAGAGGTCCACTGCCATGTACTAGGTTGGATAGCCCATAGCATCCCAGCACAAGCTTGTTTGTTTCTTCCGAAATGTTTCCGTTTCTCAGCACATTGCTGAACATTTGGAAAGATTCTTTGGCTAACCCAATGCCTGTTCGGATTAAAGTGTCGCATTTAACATCCTTCATTTTAAGCCATTGCCAGATATTTAAATATCTTCACCTCCTTCAGATCAAAGTTACACTTGGGAAATAGCTAAATATCGAGAGACGGGATATATGTTTATTAAAGATGTTATTTAACTTTTGTTACGAAAAATTGATATAAAAATATCAGGGAAAGCGTAATTGTAACGCATTTAGAAATTTGATTTTACTGTTCTTTGAAATATTTAAAACAGCCATTTTTTTTAATACTAGAAGGCAAATGGCATTTCTTAAAAGTTGGTTTATTTCTTTACGTTTTCACTTGTTCACACACACAGTCTCATACATAATAATATACATAAACATTGATGAAGTGCATCCTTCTTCAATCTTTCATCGAAGATAACGTTATCATTTCAAACTATTGTTGATTTTCACTATAAAGAATCAGAGGTGCAAATACCTTTTGCTTTGGACACAGGAAACGTTTATAATGATATTTTCTATAGAGAAGAAATTTATTTTTTTATGTAATAATTTCTTTTCTATTTTCAAGTCAATAAATTAGAGACATGTGCGCCGCTAAATTAGCATGTGTTAATATTATACCAACACATCAATTTATTTTAATTACAAGAAATCTTTTGCAAATCACTGACGCGTGTTAAAATCCTCACAATATTTAGTATTGTTGAGGTTATCGCTAACATTTTTGTCGAGATTTTGAAACTCTACGTTTCGTTTAATTTCGCAAACCAATCGATGAAATTTGAATAAGCTGATTTGTTTGGGAAATACATTGACAAAAAATCTACTTCGCGGTTTAGAAATTTATTTAATTTAATTTTACAGGGAAGAAAACATTTTTAAGATTTCTTACTCTTGAGCATGCAACATACAACTGGCCATGCATAAATTTTTTTTGGGAACAAATTTCAATTTTTTTAAGCTTTTGTTTTCACTTCTCCTTAAAATTTGATTTCAGTCTGTTATTGTAAGGCTATTTTAGAGACTGTGACGGGTGGCCGGAATAACGGAAGTTACAGAATTTCATATACAAGAATTTTTTTCAACACGCTGGCATCTGTTGAAAAGCTCAGAATATTTACTATTGTTATCTCTAATATTTTTTGCCGAGATTTAAAAAATCTACGTTTCGTTATAATTCGTAAACCAATCGATGAAACTTGAATGAGCTGATTTGTTTGGAAAAATAATTTGAGAAAACCTTACTTCTCGGTTTAATAATTTCTTTAAATTAATTTAATTTTATAGAACTTCATGGTAAACAGTATTTTTTTGAGAACATTTCTTTTTATTTTATTTTTTGACGGCGAAGAATAAACTCTTAAGTGTTCTTACTCTTCAGCATTGAATATTCAACTGGCCAAATATTAAATATTTCTTTCTGAAGCCAAATTCCAACTTTTTGAGGCGTTTGCCTTGTGATTTGATTATAGTTCATGCAAATAGTGGGAGTAGTATATATGTTAAATAATAAAACTTTATTAAGCTATGCACCCAGTTAAAACCAATGTAATTTGGTTTCCTTTATTTGTTTGGAATTCTCCCCAAAGTTTGGTTTCGATCGATCAATGTATGGCTATTTTAGAGGATGTGACAGACGGACTAACGGAAGTCACATAATTTTATATATAGATAAAAATATTGATATTCAGTAACATGTAAAGGATGAACATATTCAGCTACTGACATTTGCCTAGTCCTGGCGATCTTAATGCTCCATCAGCAGAAACTATTATATCATGTTACTTACGAGAAATGCCACCAGGTGGCGACCTACTTTCCCAGTGCTACGTTTTACACCTGGCGATGTTCCTTTATTATTATTATTATTATTATTATTATTATTATTATTATTATTATTATTATTATTATTATTCCTTTAAAAATCTTCGTCTGTCCAGAAAAACGATATGCCTCATGTCCACAGGTTGCGTACCGATCGACCTTCCACCCGTCACCACTTGCTTGCTTTTTTCTTCTTTTGACTTTGTCCAGGTTTGCCTGAACTCTATGCAAGATCATTTGTCACTGAAAGCTATCAATCTCTCGACCGCCTTCAAATGTTTTCGCAAGAAGCCAAGCCGTGATCGGTGATGACTAATATTAACTGACGCATGTCTTTCGAGATTGTGTAAAAACCTAACAAACTTTAATGCGGTATTAAAATAACTTGAAGATTTATCATAAACGCTTAGTCGTTGTTTTAATCATATTCGAAACTGGGGTAATAAAAAAAAACTGACGTACACATTTGTCTAGGATAGGAAATATTTTCCCTATATTTTTTAATGTCATGTCTCTTTAGGAATTAAGCGATCATAGCACTCCACAACTTTACTTTTGATCATCTGGAAATCCTCATTATTTTTTGAGAAAGCAGAGTGGTTCCTCGTTTTCGTTTCCACGGTTTTAGTGTCCTTTTAGGCTTGAGGTCACCCACGTTTAGTTATACTAGCCTCCTTTCCTAATTCAAAAGGAATAAAGCGGACTCAGTCGTGACCACAATATCAGTGAGAACTACACAATCCTTAACTTAAGTGCATAGCATGTGCTTCGCCAGGGCTACATACAGATTTTGAATTCAGAATTGTTTCTGTCCTAGACGAGCAGAAGAGCCCGGACCCTTCTACTATTAAACCCATAGCTGTAGGTGTTCAGAAATCTTTACTTTGATTCTAACCAAATTTTACTGCTTCTTCGTACTTTATTCAATCTTTGGAAGGGATAGTTCATCATTCTAATGCAGCTTTAGTTTTCTATGGCATATTTTCTGTCACCCGTTACAAAACTTTATAGATATTTAAAATTCAATATTGTTCGATTTTGACGTGTCCAGTTCATAAAACCCATCTTGCAATTTTCTGTTGCTGACATATATTCTTTCTATCGTAAATTTGTTATAGGTACTGTCTCTGCAACCGGGTCTGGATGATGTTCATACAAGTTTCTTGCAGTTACCACCCCGTCAATTTGAATATTTTCCAGTGCAGATGTCGATTCACTCTATCATGCCGAAATTTATATTCAGTGGGTGCTAACACCGTGCGACCTGGGACAAGATATTCATTTGTTTTCTGAATATTTAGCACAGAATCTGCATTTCCGGTTAACAAAATATTATGTTTCCTGCTTTGTATCCTATAGAAATCTGTCCAAACTATGGTCGTTATGCCCTATAGGAGAACTGTCATTTAATTGATAGCACATTTCTTAGTATATGGGATATTCCTCTTAGGACGATCTTCCAGCTGGAATGCTACCTTGGACACTGTTAGTAAAATTGCCCCTTCCTTTTCGCCCGAGGCCTAGAGCTCAGATTACTATTGGTACAGTCTCAGTTTTCATTCCTCACATCCCGTTAATCTCGATCTACATGTCCTTGTATTTGGACAATTTCTCAATAATATTCATGGATGTATTTCTCTCAGATGGTTCTGGTATTTCCATAAGCATACGCTTCCTGGATATCTTGTCTTATGATAATAACAGGTCTGTTGTCTTCTATTTCCCTCTCAGTTTGAATTGGCATGCCCCACAGGATAGTTACATCGTTATTTTGGGTAACCGCGTCAGGTTAGTGCTCATACCATCTCTCAGTGGTTTATTATTATTATTATTATTATTATTATTATTATTATTATTATTATTATTATTATTATTATTATTGCTTTAGAAATCTTCGTCTGTTCAGAAAAAAATTATACGCTTCGTAACCACTCAATGGTTAGTCCTTTCTTCCCTCTTTCCTTTGCTATCCGTTCTATAAGGTCCTATAGATATATACCTAGTTTAAAGGCTGCAGCTGCGAATATACAACTATCCATAATTAATGATTATTCCCCTTTCTCAAGAGAAAAATTACGACAAAGAGAGATATATAATTATGAAAGACTATGCAGAAAGTATACTTATTTAATAAATCCTAACCGAGGAATGAAATGGGGTAACTGTTTTTCAGGAAGTAAAATCAAATTAGACAAACAAAATCAGATTCCGTATAGAGACCCTTGTGCTCGTTTAGTCCAAAAAACCTTTGGAAAAGCATAAATCTATTTTTTCTACAGGCTATCAGAGCGCTGAATACGTTGATAAAATATATATTGTCTCTTGAATGAGGTGGTGAGGTGACGAGAGTAGTTAAATGAGCTTCTTCTTTATACCCCGGGTTTCTTCAGAACGTAGGCGATCATGGTTCCTTACAATTTCCTGTCCTTTGTAGCTTTTATAAATCTTATCTTTTTATCATCACCTTGTTTCACCATCCACTTACTCAAGCTCGCCATGCATGTTTCTCATCTATACGACTTTCCTTCTATCAGTCATGTGAGGGACAAATTTTGGGAGCCCTCTTTCCTCATTACATGCCCCAGAAATTTCAACTCTCTCTCCCTGATGTTAATTATAAGTGTACTTTTTTTCCATTTCCTCTAAAACTCACATATTGCTCACATGTTCGGTCCATGTTATTCTCTGTAGAGCCATTTCTGTTGCTTAAAATATCTAATGCATCTGGTAGTCGTTTGTGCAACATTCACTGTTATATAGAATTGATATTACATAACAAAGTAGTCTTTCCTTTGTATTAATGAAAGTTTCCCGTTTCTTAAAATGCTGCTCAGCTTTTAAAAGGTACATTTCACTACCCGATTTCGCCTTCGATTTTCAGTGAAGAACTTTCTCTCTTCTATTAGAACTCTTCCCAAATATGTAAAATTGTTGTAATTGTTTGATTTTTCTAATTAATTTGGTTTGTCTGGTTTATTATGTTTTACACCATAACAATACTTCAATGGGTTATTTAATGACGACAAAATTTTTACAATAGATTCCTATGAATAGAATATGTATTCTTTGTAAGAAATCAGTCTGTAGATCAGATTTCTTTGACGTATTTTTGTAAAGAGGTTTTTGTCGATTGTCAAATGTATTGCTGGTCTTTTTTGCTATAAATATCTATTATACTTTGACCCCAGTTTATGGGTAACTATTTGCCCATAGACGAGACCCTAACAGGTGATACCACCCCGAGTCTGAGTGAACCAGGGAACAACAGCAAATAAGGCCCCACGCTCATCAAAGCCCTCCTGATAAGAGGCCTTGCTGTCGCACTTAAATATTTAAAAGAAAGACTCATAAAACCAAAACGCCTTTTGTTAGCCTTAAAAAAAAAGCTCAAAATTATCTACAGAAAATCAAGTCGCGAATGCACACAATCTCGACCAGTTCAGTGCCCAGATGGGTAACCGGTTGGGTATACTAGGTGCTGTAAGCGGGATGTGCCATTTATCTAATGGAATTGAAATCTGGGCAGTTGAATTCCAATTCCAGTCGAATTCAGTATATTCATTTATAGTCAATTACGAGCAAATACCTATAGGAATGATAAGTTTCCACCTCTCCTTCCCCAGCTATGGGTTAAGTAGTAAATCTTCTTTCAGCAATTCATTACAATATTCAACACATTTTTCAGTCTGATATATTTTCTGTATTTAATTAACCTGTAAAAGGTTGATAAACCATAAAAAAAACAAAATCGCTCAATTGATCTATATTAAGCAAAAGAAAAATCATGATCAACTCTGGAAAAACGGCCATTTACATTAAAAATAACTCGAATTTCACTAACTTACTGGCAGTATAATGATAGCGGATTGGGTAGAGAACTTGGAGGACAGAGTTCGAAATCAACTAGGGCCGTAGCATTCTCTTACGCGAAAATACTCTCGGGTAATGTAAGAACACATGTCCCACAAGCTATCGGTTAAATAGCAGGACTTGTATTCGGAGAATTCTTTGTCATTCCTTTATCGACTTGTGATATTCTAAAGGTGCCATACGTTGAAATTGTTGCCCGAAGCCGATGACATCGGGATAGCATTTTGACCAATCAACCATGGTGTGTTTTGCATCCGGGCTTCTTTATCGGACTGATAACGTTCTAGCCACTTAAACTTTTAGCCCGTTTGAGTAGGCGAACATATTTGGAAGCCGTCAGCGGTTATGCTGTCATGAATTCACAAGTCATCGTGACTGCGTACGGGCGTATAGGCTAGGTACATGATCTCTCTCTAAAACTGTAACCAAAATTAGTTCAACATAGTGGGAGCATATATTAAATATTCATGTAAGGTATTATATAGCTATAATAAAATATTATATATATATATATATATATATATATATATATATATATATATATATATATATATATGCAGACACATATACATATATATATATATATATATATACAAACGCACGCGCACGCACCCCCCACACACACACACCGGTATTTTAAGGCAACAATTCAGAACTATAATATAGTATATAAACATACAAATAAGCAAAATCAAGTTCTAGAAAGTTCTAGAATCCTCCAAAAATCTCTAGAGGGTCTTCGGAAGTCGTAGTACAAATATATTTATATACGATTCTAGTAATTTAGTGTTGGTGGTAACATATTTAAACAAAAATATTCATCTTTTCCTAATACCGGAAATCAAATATTTTCAAAAAATTATAACCATTTTATATATATATATATATATATATATATATATATATATATATATATATATATATATATATATATATAATTATGGGCGTAAAATGCACACATATATATGTGTGTGTGTGTGTGTGTGTGATTGTGTGTGTGTGTGTGTGTGTGTGTGTGTGTGTGTGTGTGTGTGTGTGTGTGTGTGTGTGTGTGCGTGTGTGTTGGACTCTCGCGTCGTTTTTGTGACGTATGAGGGTCAAACAGCTCAATTCCTAAGAACCGACAGCCCAGACAAAAGCACATATGATTTGATTGTAGTGGTGAAGGCTTTGTGCAGAACCAACCACACTATTTCAAGGGTTGAATACAGAAACCTGGTCCACAAGATCCCCAAACGACTCTCCGCAGGTTTTGTATTCAGAGATGTCCTTCTCCTAAAACAGTTGCGATCCAAATCTGTAGAACCCAGTGTGCCCAGCTATTTATCCATAGCTGGAGGGAGAAGAAGATTAATACATTTCCCAAGGGTATTAGCATGTAAGTGAATGTAACGGATTCGATTGGAATTCGAAGTCGGCTCTCCGATTCCTCAATCTGATATATATATATATATATATATATATATATATATATATATATATATATATATATATATATATATATATATATGTATTTATATGTACAGGATGCGTAATATATTTGAGGGCATGTGATTGTGCACCTGCAGTTCTGTGATAATCAATTAATGTGCTTTTATCTTTTCACGGCATCAATTACGAAGTAGCTGCTAACGCATGAGACGAAACGACGTGCGGTAATTGTTGCAATACACGCAATGCACATAGATGTTGGGATTGCCTGTTTTTGGGAAGTCGCCAGGTCTTTTCTGCAGAAAGTTCGGAAGTCGTAGGAACCCTCTAGCCGGTAGGTGTCGCCTGTATATATAAAACAAAAAAAAACACAAAACAAAAATTCACAGCGTTTGGATAATACCAAGACACTATAATTCGTAAAACGGGTGCAGAATATGATCGATGCGAATCCGGGAACGTCGTCGAAGGCCATTGCCAGAGATCTCCATATGTCCGAAGGCACAATCCCTAATGACGAAATGACAGGTAATGTCGACCCACACAAATGTACAATGCTTGCTCCGAGCAAGTTGAAATATCCAGAGGGTACCTGGCATGATTCTTTTTCTTACGTACGATGAAAAAGCGATCAAATTTGAACTGAAGTAAAGGCAGGATATGTGTAGTTCCTTCTGATGATTCCCCTGATATATACACCAAGTTTCCCGATTCTGTGATGATTGTAGAGGTGATCAGTCGTGGAGGACACGTCATGCTACCTCAGTTTTTTCAACAAGAGTCTGCGGTTTTATGCTGCAGGCGACACAATGATTCTAGTAGACTATGCCCTGATTAGACCTAGCATGCGATAGGAGGCCGTATTTGTTTCAGTAAAATTCTGCAACTGCTTCACAGTTGTGATGACGAGATTGAAAGGCGAACAATCTGCACGAACACATCACTGTAAACATGTGGCCGCATAACTAATAAACCTTCCCAAAATACGAATGTTTCCCTAATGCCACCATTATCCGCGTAATATCCACTATCAATCAAGCGCATGGGATGCGTGCATATCAACGATTCCGGAACCGCACTGAAGCAGTCAATGCATATGTCGTGATTAAATCGATTAAATAAGTAATACAACGATGATTGCATCTGTGTATCAAGTTTTGCATCAATAAATTTAATTGTTTGC
>OZ038482.1:53081249-53098749 GCA_964036315.1 Acanthosepion esculentum | reverse complement strand
GGTCTCATCCTGGGTTAAAGCTGGAATTTGCGCTTTCATCCCCTCAAGGAACCAATTCTTCCACCTATTTCGTAGCGATATGTCCGACTGCAATAGACGCCATTTTGCCTCCGCCCGTAAGGAGTGTAAGCGTGTCCTCAACGAAGCTAAGTGTCTATTTGCTACTCGGATGAAGGAATGCATCGCATTTCGCAAATTCGGCTCCAAGGATTATTGGCGTCTCTGCAAGAGCGTTCTGAACAATTGCAAACCCTCTATACCTCCTCTGTTGAACCAGTTTGAGGTCCTGACCTCCTCTGCCGACAAGGCTGAATGCTTTGCTCGGAAATTTTCTTTCAACTCAACGCTTGATTCTTCCGGTGTACCCATACTCGATTTCCCTCTCAGAACTGAAGCCCTTTTGAGCGGGTTACACATATCCCCGTCATTGGTATTGGGCATTATCTCTAATCTAGACCCCGACAATGCTAGTGGTGGAAATGAGATATCAGCCATTGTCTCGAAGAAATGCACGCCTGAATTGGCGCCAGCCCTCTCTAAATTATGCAACTAATACCTCAAGGAATCTTGTTTTCCTGACTGCTGGAAGTCCTCATCCATTGTTCCTGTCTTTAAGAACTCTGGCGACTCTTCCGAGCCTTCTAATTACCGTCCTATCAGTCTCCTACCCCTCTTTGGCAAATCTTCGTAGCCCTTATCAAAACCGAAGTGGTTAACCATCTTACATCACATGATCTGCTCTCAGACAACCAATATGGTTTCCGCTTTTCCCGATCTACAGCTGATGTGCTTACGGCCATCACTGAATTTGTCTACCAAGCTATTCATAATAACAAAGATGCTCGCGCCGTGGCCCTTGATATCTCCAAGGCGTTTGATAGGGTTTGGCATGCCGGCCTTCTTCGCAAGCTTCAGGGCTATGGTATTACAGGTCGATTGTTTGACTTAATACAATCATTCCTGTCAAACCGTGAATTGAAGATCGTTCTCAACGGATTCTCCTCCAGCTCCTATCCCACGAACGCAGGTGTTCCGCAAGGCTCCATCCTAGGCCCTACTCTGTTCCTTATATTCATAAATGATCTTCTAGACGCCATAGATTCCCTAGTTGGCATATACGCGGATGACACCACAATCTACTTTTACCTCAGAAACAAATCTAGTGTCGCTGACAAAATTAACCTGGCCGTTCGTCTCGAGAAGGAGCTCCAATCGGTTGTAAACTGGGGTAGGTATTGGCTGGTTATCTTTAATGCCTCCAAAACAAAACTACTGCCCATTAATCACCAGAGAGATCCTTCCCTGCATCCCATTAGAATGTCTGAAGCTCAACTTCTCGAGAGATCCTCTCTGCGGTTGCTCTGTCTCACGCTGTCTGCTAACCTGAGATGGAACAAATACATTGAGTCAATTGCTTAATCCACCGCAAGGAAAGTTGGCTCCCTGTTCCGGGCCAGGAAATTTTTCTCCCCGGAATCGATCCTCCAAATTTACAAATCAACCATCCGACCTAGCATGGAGTATTACTGCCATATATGGTCTGGAACCCCTTCTGTTTGCCTCGGGGTTCTTGATAAGATCCAGAGACGGGTATGCAAAGTAATTGGCCCTGATCTGGCTTCTCGTCTGAAGTCTCTCTCTCACAGACGCGCCGTCGCCTCTCTCTGTCTCTTTTACAAATACTTCCATGGCAATTGCTCCGATGAGCTGCTATCGCTGGTTCCCAGGCTCCATGAATTCAAGCGTCATACGAGGCTGGCATCCCGTTCCCACCATTTCACTGTTGAAACTGTTAAATATAGACGTCTCTTCTGATCCAATAGCTTCATATCTCAGACCTCACGCTTGTGGAACTGGCTTCCCTATTCCTGTTTCCCTAACAACTATAATCTCCAACTATTCAAATGTAACGTCAATCGACATCTCCAGCTGCATCGATCTATCCACTATCCTTCTCCACATCCTTTCCTCTATCACTTCTATCTGCTGTTGCTCCAAATCCTCTGTAACCTCTTGCGAGGTAGTGGCTTTCAGGCTTGCCTGGGGTGAAAAGCTTAATATATATATATATATATGTTATATCAAATATGACAGACAAGGGGATTTGATTTAGTTTTTATGTATTTCATGTGATCTTATATTTTGTTTTCAAGTGATAAATTATATAAAAACTGTCCAAATGTTGTTTTTCTCCGAGCGCATTGAGCCAATTTCAAGGTGGAAATATATTAACAGTTAACTAGAAATAGATTGTTGTAAGTATGTATTTATATAATGTCTTCATTTTCAAAACTCGGTCAAGATATTGTGTCCATGTTAATAGTTAATATTGAATATTGTTTTCTTTTATTAATAAGGCTTCCATTATTGTTAGCCTTTTACATATATATAAAAATACATATATATATATATATATATATATATATATATATATATATATATATATATATATATATATATATATATAAACAATAGGATAACTGTAATATTAGCCAACGCGTTACGTCCAATGTGGACATTCTCAAGGCAAAATCGAAATGAATTTCTTAAAGAAAGTAACTAATAATATATATATATATATATATATATATATAAATATATATATATATATATATAAGTGTGTATATATATATATATATATATATATATATATATATATATATATATATAAGTGTGTATATATATATATATATATATATATATATATATATATATATAAGTGTGTATATATATATATATATATATATATATATATATAAGTGTGTATATATATATATATATATATATAAGTGTGTATATATATATATATATATATATATATATATAAGTGTGTATATATATATATATATATATATATATATATAAGTGTGTATATATATATATATATATATATATATATATATAAGTGTGTGTATATATATATATATATATATATATATATATATATATATATATATATATATATATATATATATATATATATATATATAATCGAGTTCAATTCAATCATGGTAGTAAAGTCACTGTGATGCAAAGGTTACCGGGTGTGGAAGAGTTAGAAACAAGAACATTGCTAATGAGAAGTTCAGACGAAGATAAATAGAGGAGGGCAGTAGATAGCGATTGACATTGCGTTTATATTTTTGCAGATTAAAGCTGGCTGGAGAGCATGTAGCCAGGAGGAATTTCCACAAACGAGAATCGAGGAAAAATAATAATTAGAATTCACCCACATTTAGTGGAATGAGTATAAATATATAAAATTTAAATAACCGAAATAAAGAAGCGTAGGCTTATTCAATTGGTTAGGTAAAATTTATTCATTATAAAAATGTTTAATTCCGAAGTTTCAAGATACTATGATAAAGTTGCTATGATAAAATACATGCTTGTTTCAAATACCATCTTCAATTTACTTTTCATGCGGAAATTATTTAGGATCGACTGTAAAAATTAGTTCGAGTTATGCAATGCGTAATACATTTTTATCGCTATTATCCTTAAAGCTTTTTTATAGAAATGCTGACGAAGGGACACAAGAACATTTGAATGTCATAAAAATCGTTGAAGCTTGCCATGTACCAGAAGCCGTTCGGATATTTCATTAGTCAAACACCATAATAAGAAACAAGGGAAAGAAAGTTAAAAGAGAACAATTCATTCAAAGAATAAAGAAATGTATCATATAGTTTTTTATGTGGTGGGGTGTAATGTACGAGGGTCATTCAATAAATAAGGTGAATTTTTCGGTTTAAGGACTTCTGATACAGATAGAAGCTTACTCTTTTTTATTTTATTTTTTTTGTTTTACTTCTTTTTCACATGGATTTAATTTCTTTTGCAGATTAAAAAAAAAACTTTGAGAGTTTTGGCGATTAACAAAGATGGCCGACCAAGAAGCATACTCCAGGATTGTACAGCGGTCAGTGATCAAGTTTTTGGTTGCTGAAGGGTGCAAACCAGTTGAAATTCATAGGGGAATGTCAGCTGTGTATGGTGCCATATTTATCAGCCAAAAATGTCTACAAGTGGGCTAAATTGTTTAAAGAAGGACGGAGCAGTGTTGAGGATGACGACAGGCCTGAGAGGCCTACAGAAGTGAGGTCTCCTGAGGTGATCGAATCAGTCAATGACCTCATTCAGTCTGACAGAAGAGTGACAGTGGATGACATTGCAAAAACACATCGTTAATATAAAAAGAATATTCTTAATGTTATATTCAGTCGAAAATAATATGTTTCGACTTTAAATAACACTGCAATGGTTGATAACCGGTAAAAAATAAAAACAACTCAAACTATCGAGATTTTTGCTTTCTTTTTATGTACAACTGAGCCGACAAATATTCAGAAAATAAAAGTTCGTTTTCTGAAAAATATGTTTTGCTCACAAAGGGCTGCAGTAAATATCTGTAGTAAAGATGGCTTCCGCGCACTGATCATATTCCTTTTATTTGTGAGTGTTTGTGTAAGAGTGTGTGCGTGTGTTTGTATGTGTGCGTGCAATTTTTTTTTTAAAACTTAGTTTAACATATCGAAATATGGGGATTGGGTGCGTCTGTTTGTGGGTGTCTGTACGTGTGTCAAGAGTCTGTGATGTGAGAATTTTTCATCGAATTCTGAACGTCGGAGACATCTGAAGTTTACAATGTTTCTTTCGCTCGTTTGCTTATTTCAGTTAATATATGCAAACTTGAACAAGTATTTACAAATCTGGTTCATTGTAGTTGTTTGTCTGCTTCGGGAAAATCTTTCCCAGCGGATTTGAGTAATTCGAAAAGTACGAATTTTCAACAATTTTGCACAGTACAAAACGCTCTCATTTATTTTGTCTATCGTATTCCTCTCAGTGTCGCTTCTTTTCATCTTCAGTAATCACTCTCCACATGTTTTCTCAATACTTTCAATCTTTAACTGTCTATCCCTAATATAGATATATAGATAGATATGAACAAAGTGAGAAAGATAAAAAGATAGATAGAGAGATAGATAGATAGATAGATAGATAGATAGATAGATAGATAAATATGAACAAACTGTGATAGACAGATAGTTATGAACAAACTGAAACAGATATATATATATATATATATATATATATATATATATATATATAGAGAGAGAGAGAGAGAGAGAGAATATGAGAAAACTGAGAGAGAGACAGATAGTTATGAACAAACTGACATGCATATATATGAACAAACTGAAATAGATATGAACAAACTGAGATAGATATGAACAAACTTAGATAGATAGATAGATAGATAGATAGATAGATAGTTAGATATTAACAAACTTAGTTATGAATAAACCGAGATAGATGGATAGATAGATAGATTGATAGATAGATACATAGATAGATAGATAGATAGATAGATAGATATGAACAAACTTAGATAGTTATGAATAAACTGAGATAGATAGATAGATATAAACAAACTTAGATAGTTATGAATAAACTGAGATAGATAGATAGATAGACAGATAGATAGATAGATAGATAGATAGATAGATAGATAGATAGATAGATAGATATGAAGAAACTTAGATAGTTATGAATAAACTGAGATAGATAGATAGATAGATAGATAGATAGATAGATAGATAGATATGAACAAACAGGTATATAGTTATGAACAAACGGAGATAGATAGATAGATAGATAGATAGATAGATAGATAGATAGATAGATAGATAGATAGATAGATAGATAGATAGGCATCCAGAGAGATATACAGACAGTAAATTTTAGCAGGAACACTACGAAAACTCATAGGCAATGCTGTAAAGTAAACAAGATAAGACTAATTATCAATAGTTAGGAGACGTGCATTATTGTTCGGAAGAGAAAAAGCTAAAGACGCAAACAATGAATTGGAAAAGCCCAAATAAACAAGTACAGAAATTTAAGAATCTAAGCATTATCTTAACAGAGAACTTGGATGCTTTCAAAAAACGAAACAAATACTAAGAAACAGGAACATTCCGTTAAAAACAAAGAAATGAGTGCTGAACTGCTATGTAATGTCAATCATCCCCTATGTCAGTGAATGTTGGAGGATTTCCTTACAGATGAAATGATTGGATGCAACAGAAATCTGGATCTACAGAAAGATACTTAGAATATCATGGACGAAACAGAAACAGCATTTCTTCAAATATTTAAAAGGAATTTAGACTTGACCTCAAACCCATTAAAAGGTATCTTTAATGAGTACACAATAATGGAAGAAGAAATGTTTTCAATAAAACATTCGCCCAAATGGAACAGAAAAGTGTACGTACACTATTGACAATTTGTCTGGTGAAAAATTAATTCAAAGATATCCTAAGAATAACAACAAATAATTTTAAAAAGATAACCCCGCTTATTAATGTCCTAGATCAGCCTTCAATAAGCAATTATCTTCAATCTAATTGCAATTAACGGTATATAAAGTAGAAACAATATTTTAATTATGGTGATCCCATTTCTATGAAGCTAGATATCTCCTGGACAAAATATTGTGATGAAACTTCATCAGCATTTTACTCAATTAGGCTCATTTCATTCTAGTTTTTTTTTTCTTAATTTTAAGTTGTTTGTAGGATAATCGCAAATCTTAAGTTAAAATGACGAACTTTAAATAATTTTTCGCAGTACAAATTCTATCATTGTTTCTTCCTTTCAGGTTCTCCTGTGTTTAATTATCTATCCACAGAATAGATAGATAGATAGATAGATAGATAGATAGATAGATAGATAGATAGATAGATAGAACTAATGAGAAACATAGGGAAACAGGCCCATAATATGTCGAAGTGTCAAAAAGAAGGTATGTCTCATGACACTTTCACGACATTCACTCTTCGACAATGTTTATTATTTAAAAGCGTTGATTTGAATTTTAATAAAACCTGAATATATGAAAGTGAATTTATACATTTTCTTTGTTCTTGAGAATTGACAAGGAAAATAAAAAAACACGATTTATTTATTAGATTGTTTATTTTCGAAAATAATTTTATATTTACAGCTTTCTAAAAATTAATACAATTAAAGGATTGCAACGTAATAAATATCATTTATCAATTTATTAAGAAATAAATGTGAAAACCATTTTTTATTCATTTATTTATAAACATTTACTAAATTATTAAAATATTTGAACTAATTATGAGTAAATCCTTATTATTTATCATTTTATAATGTTTGAATCAATTGGCAATTAGCCGTTGTTTTGCCAACGATTCTAATAAATAATATAATAAATGTATAGTATAAATAGGTACCTCCACGAGGTCGCTAAAATAGAGCATAGCATGATGAAAAAGACGCCAAACTTGACGAAAACAAACTTTGATTGTCTAAATGTTTATGTTATTATTAAAAGAAAAGCTCAAAGAATTTGGGGTTATTTTTTTTACATTTTTTAATCGTTCCTAACACGTTCGAAAATTTCGTAAATTCATGTTTTTTTTTTCAGTCAGCAAAATTGACAGATGGCAATCATTTTTTTCCATTTTATAAATCAGTGAAAATCTCAGTTTGAAATTATTTTAAATATCAATTATCATTTTTTCAAAACTTATTTTAGGTTTGGTTGTTTGGGGTTTTATGGCATATCAACCACTATGGGTTATTTAATGCCAGATCCAGTATTTACTAAATATATCAAAAACGTATAGCTGGCAACATCATTGTTTCAAAAACGTATAGCTGACAACATCATTGTTTCAAAAACTGGCAACATCATTGTTTCAAAAACGTATAGCTGGCAACATCATTGTTTCAAAAACGTATAGCTGGCAACATCATTGTTTCAAAAACTGGCAACATCATTGTTTCAAAAACGTATAGCTGGCAACATCATTGTTTCAAAAACGTATAGCTGGCAACATCATTGTTTCAAAAACGTATAGCTGGCAACATCAGTGTTTCAAAAACTGGCAACATCATTGTTTCAAAAACGTATAGCTGGCAACATCATTGTTTCAAAAACGTATAGCTGGCAACATCATTGTTTCAAAAACTGGCAACATCATTGTTTCAAAAACGTATAGCTGGCAACATCATTGTTTCAAAAACGTATAGCTGGCAACATCATTGTTTCAAAAACGTATAGCTGGCAACATCATTGTTTCAAAAACGTATAGCTGGCAACATCATTGTTTCAAAATAGCTGGCAACATCATTGTTTCAAAATAGCTGGCAACATCACTGTTTCAAAATAGCTGGCAACATCATTGTTTCAAATTAGCTGGCAACATCCTTTTCAAAAATAGTTGGCAACATCATTATTTCATAAAAGTATAGTTGGCAACATCATTGTTTCAAAAAAAGTGTAGTTGGCAACATCATTGTTTCAATGTGCTGGAAAAGACCTGGAAGTTAACTGTTTTCCCATAGCTGGGACCCGAAAAGGTGCTACCACCCCGGTTCAGTGTGGACCTGGAACACCAGCAATTAAGAGGTGGTTCCACGCTTCCTCAAAACCTCCTGATCAGAGGCATTGCTGTTGGATGCACTTTAACGTCGTAGCCAGAACGAAAACTTATTTTAAGAAAATCAGAAATTATAATGTTTATTTAAAATATTTTGAACCAAGTTTAACTTAGCTTCTGCGCCGAAAAGATGTAATTTGAAAATAAAACAAAGCAAGTCATAAACTTTCGCGTCACTTCACAGGTGATGATTGACATATTGACGGATTCTGTGAGGATAATTTGTTCTACAAAAGAGAAAAGTGAAATATTTTACATTTAAGTGACCAAATTATTTACCTCGTTATTTGTAAGGAAAACTTTCTGCGATCTAATTTTTTTTTTAACTTAGCTTTCACCTTTACGTTTACGATGCTTTATGGAAAATATATTATAAAGAAATTTGTTACGAATGAGATTAAATTTCATAAGAAAAGTATCTAATTAATTTATAGGTACGTTTCGTATGAAATTTTATCAGAAGTGTACATAAAATACTATAATTTTATGCACATTTACTACATTTTACTGTGTTATCTGTATTTCCATTCATTTTATTATTAATTTTGATATTTCATTTATGGAAAAAAATTCCATAACTGTGATTAATATTAAAATAAGATCATATAAATTTCATAAGTTGATACTGATACTTTTAGGTACCTTTTTCAGTTGAAATTGAAAAATCAAATAAACTTCTCCACGCGTGTTTCGCAAAAGTAAAGGCCTTAATAGCGGAGAACAATGCTTAACTCAATTAACGCAACGTAATTCTATTCTGGTTGGTCTTCCGTACTTTAAAATTAGCGCACAATTATAAACACAAAATTACATTTCTTAATTACTGCGGATCTTCTGATTAGTCAAAACGATACAATTTACAACGCACTAAAAAAGATCTATCTCATAAGGGCACTTACAAATCCTGATGCGGCTTTTAACTAATTTTATAATATTTTAACAACGTAAATATAAAAAAATGTGTTATAGTTAAATAATAACAAATAATTGCATTAAAAATTTATTTTTGAACAATTTTTTTTTCGATCATCTGTGAATACTTTGTGAAAGTTTCATAAACATCCGACAATTATTTTTGCAAGCTTTTCCAAATTAATGTGTGTCATACAAGAAAATGTACTAAACATTGTATATGTTATTTTACTAGTTCCGGTAATACAAAGAGAAACAAGGATTTTTAAATGAAAATTCAGATTGTTCTAAAAAGAAGGAAAAATTTTCAAAAATAATTAAAATAAACTTTGATCTTTCCTCTTAATAATAACATGAATTTTTAGACGATAAAATTTTGTTTTCGTCAAGTTTGGCGTCTTTTTCATCATGCTATACTCTTTTTTTAGCGATCTCGTGGAGGTACCTAAGTGGAAATAAAGAATTTATTGAAATAAATAATGTTTGTTTTTGTTGTCAATTAACAAGAACAAAGAAAAAGTATAAATTTATTTTCATATGTTTTGAAACATTTCTAATCATCGATTTTAAAATAATAAACATTGTCGAAGAGAGTTAATACATTAAAAAAAACGGTGTAATGTGAAAAACCTTCCTTTTGACATTAGGTCTTATTGCCTCCATTTATGCGGGGGGGGGTTGTTTGCCGAAATATTTTAGAAGGAAAACTATAGGAACTTCTATACAATGTCATTAGAAGTAAGAACTAAGTCTTCTGTTAGAAGACAGTATGTATCATCCTCCGAAAGAGAAAAAGCCAAAGATGTCACCTCCCTATGGGAAATTCCAAAATCAAGTAAGCACAGTATCATAAAAGAGAATGGAAAATGTATCACTGAAATCCGAACACGCATTGGATGCATTTTTTATATTCCTCATCAGTAAAGATAAGGAATAAATAACATTATTCTACCAGGAATTTTGTAAAGATTCATGATCGCCCACATCCGGAACGTACTCGGAAAATAGAAGTCTCTAGAATTTTCAGTGTCACCTGAGATAATTACGTAAGCACCAGTGGTTCCACTCCTCTTCCTTCGAGGAATGATAAAATCTTAGAAAATAAATAATCTAGAAGGTAGACTGATAGGCCCTCCTCGATTGAATAATCGACGCAAAACAATATTCCTTTTATAATCATTTCATTCCAAGCAAGGCGACACTAAGACAGAGGTGGGTGTTACAGGAAGTGAAATAGACGAAGACTTGAGGGAAGAGAGGTGAAGAGCAGAACAATGAAGAGAAAACTTATATTCAGGAAACTAGAAGTTGGCGGTTGATGTTGCAGTTAAATTTTTGATTTGACTGGGAAGCAGGAAATCGAACTTCCACTGGTGAGAAGTGAGACAAAGGAAACTATAGGATAGAACTTACGGTTGCGTCTAACTAGTTCAAGAGTAGATCGGTGAAAAGTATTTGCCAATGTCGTCGCACGACTTGCAGTCCTGGAACTAAGAACAACGCATCAGAAGAGTTAACATGAATCTATTTGTAGAAAAGACAGATGGAAGACACGTCGGTGGAAAAATGACTGAAGAAGAGGTGTCAGGTCAGGGTCGATTGTATTACAGATCCTTTGGATTTGGTCAAAAATCTCGAGATATACGACAGATGTGACAACAGTATTCGATATAGGGACGGAGTGTAGATTTTGTTATTTACCTTACCTTGTACTGCATCGTGATTTCTCAAATATTTAGAATTCGGTGGCATTCCTAACAATTCCCAATGAGGCTTGACTGCATAATTGAAAACGACGGCCAGCTCATTACAATAACTACGATAAAGAGGAATGGCTTGTTCTAATAGCATTCTTTTTTTTTTATTATTACGCTGTATTGTTGCTCAGAGTCGATGAAGAAAAGAAGCCTACGTCGAACCCAGCAATATTTGCTAATTGTCGATCTGGTGACCGATTTCTGTTGTAAAGTGTTTATTAAAGGTTCTTTATTCTTTTCCTGTTATCTACCGCTATAACTAGCTTCCACCAGACTCACAAACACAAACATACGCACATACATATTTATATAAAGATGTTGCCTACCCATTTGCACACAGACACACGTTTATTTTTATATATATATATATATTTATAAAAAAAACTGGCATACATCATATATATATATATATATATATTAATATAGATGTAGATATGTGTTATATATATATATATATATATATATATATTAATATAGATGTAGATATGTGTTATATATATATATATATATATATATATATATATATATATATATATATATATATGACGAGGGGGAATTACATATATAAATTAACATATTACTTAAAGTATATATATATATATATATATATATATATATATATATATATATATATATATATATATATAGCCCGAGGGAGAAGATATACAATATGTTTCTATATGTGTCCGTATATATATATATATATATATATATATATATATATATATATATATATATATATATATATATATATATATATATATATATATATATATATATATATGTGTGTATATATATATATATATATATATTTATATATATATATATATGTGTGTGTGTGTGTGTGTGTGTGTGTGTGTGAGAGTGTGTACGTGTATGAGTATATGTTTGTGCGACTATATATCTGTGAGTGCATGGTGATGCTGTTGAAATACACCTGTGCATGATATAATATATGTGTGACTGTATATAAGTATGTGTGTATGTGAGTATATATGTCAGTATGCGTTTGTAATTATGCATATGATGTCTGTGTCTTCTTGTATATATATATATATATATATATATATATATATATATATATATATATATATATATATATATATACATATACATATATATATATATATATATATATATATATATATGTGTGTGTGTGTGTGTGTGTGTGCGTGTGTGTGTGTGCTTTCGTTCAACAAGCAAGTGTACGGTGATGGCTAAGCCAATTCAGTGCCGGCCTGGGAGGGGGTGTTGAATATTTTCGGTGCTTCATTTTTGTTCGGAATCATTTCGTTTCGTTTCGTTCGCAGTAACCACTTTGAAGCTATTTTTTATAGTTATCTAGTTACGCTACGTTAGCTGCGTCAATGACCTCAAATGTAGTCTAGTGCACTCACGCATGCATGCACTAATGCAGACCCCCACGTACCTAGCCTCACACCAATAACAGGTCTCATTCGCACTTACACACCAAAATAAGCTGATGCTTATGAACATTTTAAAACATACATATTAAAAAAATATGGATGGATTCGTGATGAACTTAAAAAATGATAGCACCTCACACTCATTATAATACACACACATATGTCACATAAACTCTTTAAAAATTGGTACATTGCTTATATATATATATATATATATATATATATATATATATGTGTGTGTGTGTGTGTGTGTCTGTGTGTGTGTGTGTGTCTGTGTATAGGTATGTATATATATATATATGTATGTATGTGTATATATATATATATGCATATAAATACATATATATATATACATATACACACACACACATATATATATATATTTGTCTATGTATATATATATAAATATGTATATATATACATATAGATAGATAGGTGTGTATGTATGTATGTATGTGTGTGTGTGTGTGTGTGTGTGTGTGTGTGTGTGTGTGTGTGTGTGTGTGCGTGTACAGTGCTAGGGTTTCGTTCCCCTACCGAATATATGAGTTGGTATGTGATACGCTCCCCAGCACTCTTAATTTTAATAAGAAAGTATTTATATAAAATACAAATTTTATTACATTCTAATTATGTAAAATAATGGATCATATGCAATATAGGTTTAACAATTCTAACAAGCACAACAAGTAAATACAATGCATCTAAATACAAATTCTTCCAAAATTATGCCATAACATTGTAATTGCTATTCTGACCAAGTGGGTAGGTGGAGTTCGTGTTGTGAGTGTTCACACATGTATCTTTTTGAGGCGAACTTCTTTTTGTCTCTCGCCGCGTAATGTGACATTAGTTCAGATCAAATAGCAAGACAGACGGCTATCACTGAGGACTAAAATCACGTTAAACACGTTCTAAAAAATATTCATGAATTTGGATGAAAATAAAATGACCCCAGAATGACATCAAGATCCGCGAAATCTTTTTCATCTTTTAATAATCAGTTGTGCTTCGTTTAATTTGTAACGGATATAAATATAGGTAGAAAAAACAAAACAGAAGAAAACAAAACAGAAGAAAACACACGTTGATAAGATAGCGATGGTTACAAAACTCTGCCCGGGGACCACAATCAATCTTGCCCCCCTTTGCGCATGCCATATATATATATATATATATATATATATATATATATATATGTGTGTGTGTGTGTGTGTGTGTGTGTGTGTGTGTGTGTGTGTGTATTATGTGTGTGTGTGTGTGTGTGTGTGTGTGTGTGTGAGTGTATTCATTGAAAACAGCCGACATTAAGTTTTTCCAGCATTCTGACATTTTTTTTCGTTCTTTAGTAGTTAAAGAATATCGTAATTATCCATAGGAATAATTGTTCCGTGCGCTTTCGGCTAATTCTCTAGCCATTATCAAGGATATTGTTTGTGGATGGTAAATTTCTGTGTGAGGTTTCGACATAGTACTTTTTTGTTGGGGGGGAGTATATGCGGCGGTAGTTTGGCAGTCACGCGCTTTGCGTAGCCGGTTGACCTGAGCATGTCTTCTATTTTTAGGAAACTTTTACGATGCTCCACCGTTAAATAGTGTAAGATTGATAGCCGGCGAATAATATTTAATAACCAATTATGAGTTGTGAACGGCTATGTGATATGAAAAGAATCTTTGAGCTGTCGACTAGAAATTTACTTAAAGGTTCTTGTTTATGAGTTAATAATGTATATATATATATATATATATATATATATATATATATATATATATATATATATATATATATATATATATATATATAATGCACCCTCTCTCGTTGATTTCGAGGCACGAGTATCCAGCTGCTTATAAGATAGCGCATAGGTTTTTACAACAAATGTGAAACTTCCGTCCCTAGAGATGTTTATGTCAAGACCACATTGGGTACAAGTTAGTGTATTTACCAGATGAGGCTTCCTGGCCTTAATGCTGATTGTTTAGTTCTTGCTCTTCTTCCCGTTAGTTTTCGAGGGTCAAAGGATTTAATGTCATTGTGACAGCATACACTCCATAGTTTTTGTTCCAGGTCCATCAGTTCAAGTTTCTTCGGAAGCTTCAAGATTGCTTTTCAGCTTGTCATTTATTTAAACTATGGCCTGCTTACATTCCTTCTGTGTGGCTGGCTGTACATGTGTACCGTAGGTATTTGACAGTATCTCATTCTGATAATATCACCCATCTATCGCATTTGAGAGTGCATCAGAGAAGTCTCAATATTCTGAACTATAATAGGAAATACCGCCCTTGTGGGAAAGGTACGGCAGAGATATGCATGCATTATATGGAATCCACAACTCAGATCCCGAGGAAGGAGGTGCGGACAACAGCTTTATAGAATTTAAATATATATATATATATATATATATACATATATATATATATATATATATATATATATATATATATACATATATATATATATATATATATATATATATATTACCTCAATGTGAGTATAGTCAACATATATATATATATATATATATATATATATATATGTATATATTACCTCAATGTGAGTATAGTCAACATATATATATATATATATATATATATATATATATATATATATATATATATATAAATATAGGTAACTATACACGTGTAGTCGAAGAAAGAGGGAAAAAAGTCGTCAGAACAGTTAAAAAAATATTCATAGAAAAAACAAAAAACAGCCCTGACGATCTGCCTAAGTGAAACCTTGGTAGGTTTGTCTGGCTCATTAGGTTTGACTATATATATATATATATATATATATATATATATATATATATATATATATATATATATATATATATATGTATATATATATGATCGCAGCATTCAAGGAAGTAGAGAGACTAATACACAAAGGATTGCTGAGTGTTAGACAATGAGAAAAAGAGAAACATCATTAAGCAGCAGGAATAGTAGAAGAGTAATCAAGAGGACAGTAGATAGCGATTGACATTGCATTTATAATTTTGAAGATCAAAGTCGGCTGGAGCTGGAAAATGGATCAATAAACGCAACGTAGGAGAAAAAGAACTGTGAGCATAAAACTTACAGTCACATCTAGTCAATTCAACTGTGAATTGATAAGACCATGCCGCTTAATTTCATAACGTCTAGGGAACATAGAAGGAAAGTTCATCCGAACAATTATCCTGAAAGTATTTATAGAAAATGCACAGTGAATCTATATTACGGCGGAGAGAAAGTGGCTGGAGGCAAGATACTAGGTCAGGACCAATAATATTGCTGATGTTTTTTTGTTTTTTCTATGAATATATTTTTAACTGTTCTGACGACCTTTTTTTTCCCTCTTTCCTCGACTACATGAATTTAAACGTTCTACTAGATTGACATTTCGGCCCCACCTGCTTACTGCTGAAACAGCTAAATGTAACCACCAATTCTACTCCAAGAGTTCCTTTTCTCTGAAAACCATACACCCATCACCTCGCGGAACTCCGTTCAGTTTACTTGCATCCCTGATAAATTAAAACTTCAAAAATGTAAATTCAGTGTCAATCGCCATCTATTTTCTTGAATCCCATTTATCTTTTTTCCTTTGTTCAATCATCCCTATACTCAGTGTTTTTTTTTTCACTTTCATTCCCTGTAACGTCTTGCGTCCTAACATTCCCACTTGCTTGGGGTGAAATGATCAAAAATAAGAAAAAAATGCTATCTGGTTTCAGTTAACATCCAGAGATGTACGCGCTCAGATATGCGCAACAGGTTTATCGTACACTTGCATCTCTGCTTTACATTACTTATATTGTATGTTTGCATGAATTTTTTGCTATATGAAAGATACTGCATTAAATTACCCGATACTGGCGGGTATATTTCAAAGAGCAATGATAGATTTCTGTTTTGAAAATAAATGCGAGTTACTGAGTGCATTCTTTCAGAATTGATATTTGAAGGAAATGTTAATTATTTTATTTATCTGTTCATTTATTTTTGACATTTGGCGAGGAGAGCCATTCTTTTCCGTGTGCTTCAGTAGAAGAAAATATTATGAAACGTTTCTTCTTTTTTAAAATTACATGACACGGCATATAAATAAAATGATTAACATGAAAGTTGTACTGAGAGACACGGTTTCACAATTTTACTTATTCCCATGTTTGTGCTTGAATTAACTCGTTGAAAAATCACCCCACCCCAATAATTCTGTCGGGTAAAAGTGCGCTTGAACTTTAGAACAATCGCTTACATTGAATTAAAGGTGTGCGTTTATAGGTCGCTGTATATGTGACACGCGTTAGCGTGCGTTCAAGAAAACACACAAAGACCCATATTAAATAGATGCAGCATATACCCATGCACAATCGCGAGAAACACAAACAATTCATAAAGACGCCGGGTGTAACAGCAAAATTGTTCAACTCGTGTAAAAGCAAAATTGTCCAGTTGTTAGATTAAGCTTTGAACGGTTATATCTTAGAAATGATTAAAGATATCTTACTGGCATTTTCGGGGGTTTTATAACACTATTGGATTCTAAATTAACCAGTAAGAACGTATAATTACTCTCCAAGCTTAACAGAAGAATCGTGATGAAATCGATCATAACCGAAAATGAAATGTTCATTATTAATTAATCATAGTTAAGTATTGAAAGATCAGGAAGGATTGAAATTAAGTTCAAATATATATATATATATATATATATATATATATATATATATATATATTATTCCAAGATCATTTTCCAATTTATTCGAGTTTAACTTCGCCCTATCAAACCATCTAATTTTCTGTCCTGGAGTAACACGGTACCTCACACGTTTCACGTACAGTTTCATTTTCAATTATTTTTTCTCTGCTACTTGGACTGTCATAGGTGAAACTCCTCTCTCACTTGCCAGCCGTCTTATGCATTGAG
>OZ038482.1:53016249-53071249 GCA_964036315.1 Acanthosepion esculentum | reverse complement strand
GCAAGTCATTTAATTTTCGGTGTTATTGAAAAAATCTCAGAAAAAAGAGAGGATATCTAAAAAATCTGTCATTTGGACTAAGTGTTACTATAAAATACTACATTTTAAATGAAAGACTTGTTCGTCTCGACAACAAATCGAAGCAGTTAGTATTTTAAGGAAAATAAATACATAGGTAAAATTTTCCTTAATTTAATACACAAACATATTCCATTGCTCTACATGAATTTCAACAAAATTAAAATCAGCTACACCTCCACTAAAACACTTTAGCAGTATATATCACAACATAATAATTTAATATTAAATATTTAAACAACTTCAATAGTGAAGATAGTACTGACAAAAATTGTAATTGCCGAAAATATAGTACGTACCACTTAATTCTAAATGCATGAATAAAGGCGTTATTTACAAAGTTAGCATTGAGCGAGACTAAATTTTATTTTGGTTCCCGTCCTAACTATTGGAAAACCTGGATTACCATCATAAAATGTCTCTTACGAATAAGCAATATTCAAAAACTACAGCACTCTCCAAATTTTTCTGGGACGTAGTAAATTGAGATCTCATCGCAATAACGAAACGTTTAATCTCAACAAATATACTCTGTGCCTATTAGAAAAACAAACTATTCCGAAACACATTGATAATCATAACCTGCAGAAAAATTAAATGAGCTTATGATAACTTGCAGAGACAGAAGGAAATCTCTTTTCAAATATTTCGATGATGGCTAGAGCAATTATTCTATTCATCTCTGCAATACCCCAAATAAGCCCCTAATATTTATTTATTTATGTTTATTATATTTGTTTTTTTTGTTTTTTTTTTCCATATCCAGTTTCCTCTCTTAGACACTTTAAGCGTTTAACGGTTTTAACCTAACGTTTCTTTTTTATTTCCTTTTATTTTTTATTATTGTTTATTTTATTTTTTCTTCAGCCAGTACTCTTTTTTGCCAATCCATGCTTTTTGGTTGGTTACTACAAACTTTTTTAGTTCGTATTGCAATAATCTTATCCGTTGACTCTATTCACATTAACGAATCAATATCCCTATTAAACGTACTATTAATAACTTAATATGTACCTACCTACACTCTATATTTTGAATTTATATCCCAATACTATATTATATTTATAATAATCTTGAACTTTGAATCCACACACAATATAGCGTTGTTCCCATGAGACCACAAAAGTAATAAAAATCAACAGTTCGTAACATTTTTTACCTGATTATTTGCAAAGGTATCAAACTCTGAGTCGTACTGTAAACGTATTTATATGTGTAATTATTCATATATATTTTATAGTTCCATTATACGACATTGAACACTGTTTTGTTTACCCCATTGATTAAATGAATAGTTACTTTCTCGTCTATATGTGTACGTAATCGCTCATATATATGGTTGATCGTATATCTATTTAAATCATTTCTACACCTATAACTATATATATATATATGTGTGTGTGTGAGTATGTGTGTATGTGTGTGCGCGTATGTATAAAGGTAAAAGACAATAGGAAAACTGTGTTATTAGCTTTTTTTCAGGGCAAAAACGAAATAAAAAAACTTTGGCGGAAACGCGTCGGCTAATACAGTTTTCCTATTGTCTTTAACCTTTATACATATTGTCTTTTTCTACAGGTTAACTCTGAGAAAATTTTCATATATATATATATATATATATATATATATATATATATATATATATATAATTGTGTATTTGGACAGCAATCCATTGTTTTTAGACAGATTTCATTAGCAATGGATGAAAAGTACATTATGATTTTTATTCTCTTTAACTTGCATTCGTATAAGTGATTTGATTTCTGGACATAAAATGTGTGAAATCTATACGAACGTTTTGTATATCCAAGCGATTTCGGCTATTTTACTAGCCATTATCAATAAATTAATAAAAATAAAGGTCAACACTTAATACTATCAAGTTGGACACAATGGACTGGCAGTGTTTGGAAGATAAAACAACCCTATAACTCTAGATATATACATAAAAGAAACCATACATTCAGTTAAAGTAAAAATATAATTCATCCTTGATAATGGCTAAATAATTGATGCATATATAATTGATGCATATATATATATATATATATATATAGAGAGAGAGAGAGAGAGAGAGACAGAGAGAGAGAGAGAGAGAGAGAAACAGACAGACAGACAGATAGACAGACAGAGATACAATGTTTTTAATATATCATTCTGTTAAATGTCATACGTGATACACGCTTGGACGATCATGTATCTTTCGATACATGAATGACGAGACAGATTTTTTCCCGCAGTAGGTTGCCACTTTCTGCAGTAGACCGGTTGCCAACCAAGGATAAAGAACCCAGTTTGCCCTGCTATTCAACCCATAGCTGGAGGGAGAATAGCTGGATACATACCGTTCTAAAATAGCCATATATTGACCGATCGAAACAAAATTTGGCGGAAGTGATAAGAAAACATTTGGTTTTACTACATAAAAAACTGTGAAGCAGAGTTTTGTCAATGTATTTTCAGCGAATGGTTTGCGAAATTGAACGAAATGTAGCTTTTATAAATCTCAAGAAAAAAAAAGTTAACGGAACCTTCAACAAAATTTTATCTCATAAGGATTTCAACACGCTGACGCACGTTGCAAAAACATTCTAATATATTTAAAATTCCGCCTTTTCCTTGACCCGTTCGACACAGAAATTATCTCTTCCCACAATTACATTTGCTTCTTTGAAAAATAAATTCGAAAAATGTTCTATTTATTTAATAATATAGCTGAGGATAGATCTGATTGTACGATACTTTGTTGCCTTGAGTGAAAACATTTTAAGTTTAAGAAAAGAAACCGGTGAAAACTCCGCTCCTTGTGTACATAAATTAGACATCAAACATATGCTTATCCACACCTTAAGCACAAATATTATCTATCCTGCACTTCAACAGGATTCTGGGTTTTCCCTTCTTTTCTTACAGTCAACATCGGCGTCATCAAATCGAAAATAAATTCTCATATATGGAAGGATAGAAATCACTTTACTCTGTTACGCAAATATTTGTTTAGCTATTATGTCATTTCTTTGTTTTTCCCAAGACTTGTTTTCTTTGATAGCTTTTTGTGGTTTTCTTAATTCTCAAGAATAACATACATATTTATTTGTCCAAAAGGCTTTTAATGTGTTAAGTACTTTAATCCATTAATGGCCAACGTAAAGCCCGGTATTTTGTAAAATCATTTCATTCCAAGTAAGGTAATAAAGCGACTAAGATGCAAGGGTTTACCGAGTTTTAGAGGATATGAGAAAAACTAATATCAAGGAGAGAGGATGATGAAAGAACAATAATTAAGAAGACAGACGATAACGCTTGACACTGCATTTAAATTTTTGAAGATCAACGTTGACTTGGAAGCAAGAAAAAGGAAGAGAGTTCCACAAGCGAGAAGTGCGATAGAAGAAACCGTTAGCATAGAAATTACGGTTAAATTTATCCATTTAAATTGTAACATGATGAGACCTTTCTGCTAATTTAATACTACGCATAAATCCATGCAATTTAGCTACCACAGAGGACAGTCCATCAGAACAATTACTATGAAAGTATTAATACAAAAGGTACAGGCAAGCTACATTATGGCAGTGGGAAAGGGACTGGAGCCTAGATGACACGTCAAGATTAAAAATGTTCCAAATTATGCTTTGTATTCTATAAAGAATCACTAAATACTGGACAATCTCCTCAAAAATGAAGACACTTGAAGCAAAAGAAATGTGGTTCTACTGAAAGACGCTGAGGATACCATAGGTCGAACATGTAAGCAACAACGAGGCTTTGGAGGGAAGAGGAAGAAAAAGGAAACTTAACATCAGCAAGAGGCAGCTGAAATTTCTGGGGCAAGAAATGAAGAAGGGCGTCTTGGAATATCTGACACACACCGGACAGATTAAAGGAAAGGACAGAGGAAATGTACTTGATGAGCTTGAGTAAATGGATGGCGGAACAGAGTTTGGGAGAAATAACAAAAAGACAAAACATATTAAAAGTTACAATGGTCAGGAAGAGTTGAAGGGCTATGAACGCCTACGTCCTGAACAGAAACGGCGCACAAAATAAGAAATGCATAGCAGAAGCACTAGAACAGATGCAGGGTTTTTACTACCAGTCGGAAGCTGTAAACTGTGGGTTACCCAGATCGATATACATCCGAGGAAGGCTGGAGGGTACAACGGCCGAAACATTGTGATAAGAACAACAAGGATGAGGACAATAATCCAAATATAAATAGTGTAAATAAAACAGTGCTACTGAAGTAGGTATTTACTCTAACCAATCACAGTTCTCCGAAACAAAATATATACAACTTGCTATTCAAATTAATTAGAATGAGAAGCTATGAGTGACATGCATAGAGTAGCATCACAGTATTTATCTTTTTTTTAATATAAGTGATAAATAATAACACTATTTACATTATTCGGACTATTGTCCTCATCTTTGTTGCCATATTTATCATAACGTTTTGGCCGTTGTATGATCCGGCCTTCTTCAAGTGGTTGGAATGTTGAACTTGACCCTTTATTTCGCTCACTGGGGTAGACTGTTCTAGTTCCACGTGTCATGTCTAATAGATGTCAGTTATCAGTTATCCCCTGCTTAATTCCCTCTCCAAGTTCTCCATCACCTTAATCAGGTATTGCACTCACACATTTTGGGCCCTGTCACTGGATCTAACTAACGCCTTTATTCACTGTGCCATGTGTCATTTAAAAGTTACACTTTGAGTCATGTCTTATCGAGTGCTAACCAAGCTCCTCGGGAAGATGGGTAATCGTTTCGTTCATCAGTCAAACCTTTGTTAAACAAAAAATATGCACAAAAATCACCAGCCGTCAGTATCTATGTCGACCGAGTTCACCGTACTACGTGTGGAGTGCCAGTCAATACTATTTTTAGAGTTCTTGCAGATAAGCTTTTCCCTGGTATCATGTTTGTAAATATTTCTTAATCATTCCAAGTGCTCCTGTTTTTAAAATGATGAAAGCTGCTCGAAGATGCTATCTTTTATTTTTCGATTTCTAATTAACGGGTCTATGTATTTACACATATTTTCAATTTCTATCTATAGGTTTATGTATTCATTGAACAACATGAATTCTTTGAAAGAAATATTACAAGTGCATGGTAGACTCAGAAAGATAATCAAAAATGTCTACTTTGGTGATCGTTAACAATTATGTATGGCATGTTTGTTTTGGCTTTATGCTAATATGTAAAAAACGAAAATAATGATGGTTTTTCCCTCATGCTGCAACCAAAACAGTACTCCATTTGACTGCATAAATGATCCCCTGCGTATAAATTCATGCAGTTTATCTACCACAGAGGACAGTCCATCAGAACAATTACTATGAAAGTATTAATACAAAAGGCGCAGCAAAGCTACAGTATGGCGTTGGGAAAGGGACTGAAGCCGAGATGACAGGTCAAGACCAAAAACACACGGACAGATTGATGCATTCTATTCAAGGAGGAATATAAAGTCTTTGATGAATTATACCATGCATTATTTAAAATGGGTTATTATTATTATTATTATTATTATTATTATTATTATTATTATTATTTCCTTTGATATCTGGCGTTTACATATTTTTTCCGGGTCCCGCCCAGGGACCTAAGGTTAGAAATGGCATCATGACACTTTCCACTGCAAAAAAATAAAATAAAATAAAAAATTAATTACATAGATAAAGCCCTTCGTAAAGTGTGGGCTGTACTTGTCAGAACAATTTTTTGTATCTCTTTGAGGCATGGACTTCCAGGGATCCCTTCAATCAGCCTGCTGGTATCTTTTCCATCCAGTCCAAGGGCTCCAACTACAACAGGGATTGTTGATGTTCCCATGTGCCACATTTTTGAGATTTCTATTTCAAGGTCCTTGTATTTTGACAGTTTTTCAAATATCTTCAAAGATACACATTGCAGTCAGCAGGGACTGCCATATCAATAAGGCGGCACTTATTTTGTTTGTGGTCTTTAATAACAATGTCTGGGCGTTTGTCTTTGATTGTTCTGTCAGTGTGTATTGTGTAGTCCCATAGAATTGTAACAGGTCCTATCTCCGTAACCAGGTCAGGGTGGTGTTCGTACCTGTTTCTTTCAGTTCCCTTCCCATAGGAGTTGCAAATTTTCCAGTGCAGATATTGGCCCACTCTGTCATGCCGGGTTTTATATTCAGTAAGTGCCAATATCGTGCAACCTGATACAAGATGATCAATGGTTTCTGGATATTTATCACAGAATCTGCATCATCATCATCATCATCATCATCATTATTATTATTATTATTATTATTATTATTATTATTATTATTATTATTGCTGTAAATTAAAGGGAGATGTTGTAACAAAGTACCTGCAAAATTTTCAGGACCAATGATCCTACATATCAAAATATAACTCAATATTAAACAGTTTATGCCTATTTATAGAAATATTTATAAGCAATCTTATAATATTAAAACAATCCTATGATATTACCTTCAAAGAACGATGAAATTCTTTAAATACTGTATTTATTACATATCAAAACTGCAATGGAACTGAAAGGATATGCAGGTAACGGTAAAACACTAGCTGGGGAAAATCCAGTAACGATCCTAGAGTTGCTGGCGCCATGGTCAAACTGAACTTCGGCGCCCATACAAGTATAATTTTTCAAAATTTTCAGAAAATCTGAAAAAATGTAGAATTACGAGTTTATTACAATATAGAACTTAAAATGATCAAAAGAAAACGTGTATTATCCGACCTAAAACATTTTTTTTAGTTTTTGGATCTGCAAATCTTTTCATGGTAGGCCAATTTTCCTGACAAGATCATTTTCTATTGACAAAATAGTCAAGGAATTTAATCTGTCTTGATTTATGGACGACCGCAAATATGTTTTTATAAACTTTAGTTTTGGAAGATCCCAAACACATGACATGGCGGCATAATGGCGCGCTATACCTTGATGGCGTCCAGTTAGATTGTCCGCGTTGCCAGTATCTTGACACAGCAGGAAAATGTCCGTCTTATAAAGCGGCAAAAGACGGACGTTTGCAGAAGGGGTAGGTGTGTTTACTTTGTGATTTCTTGCTTTATGTTCAGATGTATTACGTATTTGCTTTTGATATTGAGTAATTCTCAGTTTTCTACGATAGCTAAACAGCTTTTGCAACGTTTTCTAATTTGCTGGTAATGATACTACTGGTAATTTGATCTAAACTTTACGTGCTAAAATCAACTTTCACTAAACACTACTGAATTACATACGCTATTGAATTGTATGCATTCAATATGCCACTGATCCAGTTATGTAGTCAAATGTGGTAAATCATTGCTTTTTCATAATACTGTTCAACAATATAAGGCCTAAGATCCACTTAAGGTAGAAGTTTACTTATAAGGTTTTATAAGGCTGGTCAGGAACAAAGTGATTAAGAGGATATGTAGGATATATAGAGGTTAACCCTATATTTGAAGGTGTTGACACCGTAATGATCAGGGAAGTCATTAGTTCTTTCTTTTAATTTTTATTAATACTGACCTCAACTACGGTGGTTATTCTGATGTACAAAAAAGTCATTAGGTCTTTCTTTTAATTTTTATTAATTCTGACCTCAACTACGGTGGTTATTCTGATGTACAAAAAAGAAGAGCGATTGTGTTTCTTTTATTGGGTTTTCAGATAAATACGTTCGTTTTTGGGGTTTTTTGGGTTGTTTTTTTTTTTTTCATTTTACTTTAATACTATTGTCCATCAATAATTTTAACAATTCATGTGAAGATGACGGGCAAAAGTAACTTGAGATTATTACATATGCTGGAACACTTTCTTTGTATATTAGTCTGGATCCTCGTGGATAAACTCGTTTCGTGGGGCCTCACTGAACAAGTCGACCGGAACGGGAAAAAACTGTGAGGCCGAAGTTCCCCTTCTTGAAGCGTGAAAAGTCTTCATGTGTATTTCTTTCTGTAATAAGCGCTTTCTACGTATACAACACAACTATCTGTATCAGTTTGCAACCTCGATTTAAAGAGAAGAGAATCAGATGGCAAAGATGTTCATATATAGTCTGATTGACCTTCTATCGTCATATGCCTGAAATGACGTAAAACTCAAATAATTTAATAAACAAAAAGTTGCAGAGGAAGAATTGGGACGACAAAAAACGATAAAACACTACGGTAAAATATAATTGCGTGTTAAATCATATAAAATCTATATATAAAATTCTGTGACTTTCGTTAGTCTAACATAAACATACATTGAGCGATCGAAACCTTTGAATACATATCTTCCTGATTTTCGAAATAAGGTTATCTGTCCTGTTTCGTATCCTAAAGTAAATACAGACATCTTTAGGTACGTCAGATCTAATGACAGTTTCTCCTCGGAGGGCGCATATTTTTCAAACAAGATTTTCTAGAATATTCAGGCCGGTAGATGAACATAAATAATTATACTTTTTAATTAATAAATAAACCAGTTCATATACTCAAAAATGAATATATATATATATATATATATATATATATATATATATAATTTTAAATTTGTATACTTTTATATATCATCAATATGTCCGATGAAATCCTAACGGAAGAAACGCGTCGCAAGAAACTTTACAGTTTGTCATATATATATATATATATATATATATATATATATATATATATATATATATATATATATATATATATATATATATACCAAGAAATGCTGCCTTGGGAAATAGACTGCCTGTAGGTTGCTTTTCTGATTATTACAATCGTTACCTCTTGAAGCTTATCTTTCCTACATAAACTTATTGACGGCACTTTTTGGCTTCACTAAGGCTCTTACAGCCCTACGCCATAAACGTCTACATTGAGAGGCTCTCGGAGGTTGTATTGGGTGTACATGAATAAAAATATAAATATATATGTACCACTTGAGATTTGGAATGAACCTGACACCCAATACTCCACATCCTTTCACCTTTCATTCCTATCTGCTCTCGCTCCAAATCTTCTGTAACCCCCTTGCTTTGATCGATCCACTATCTTTCTCCACATCCTCTCCTTTACCACTCCTATCTGCTCTTCCTCCAAACCTTCTGTAACCCCTTGCGTGCTAGTGGCTTCCAGCCTTGCTTGGGGTGATAAGCTTAAAAAAAAAATAGGCGGTCAAAGTTCATTAATTGAACCGTTGATACTGAAAGGAGGAAACCTAATGTCTAAATGATGAAATGATACGCATTCTTGTTTTCTTTTTTCTTTTTCTTTTTCTTTATCTTTTTTTGCGGTATTTCAATTTAAAATCCAATATTCCCAACAGCTCAATATTCGAACAGCTCAATAAAGATCAAGGAGAGAGTAAGGCTCAGTGAGAGCGCCGGAGAATTCCTTGTTTAAATTGACCGAATAGTTCGGTTTTTCAATCCGTACATAAATAACTCATTTTATCTCATAGACTGAAGCAAAAGAGCTCCTGATGAGTTTAAGAATAACTGAAAGACCTTTTCTTTATGTGTCGTGATTCATCAGGGTATAGCTGATCATGGCTCCCCACAACTTTCTGTCCATTGTGTCTCTTAATAAACTATATATTTCTGTTATTTCTATTAAACTCTGTTCCGCCATCTATTTCCTCAAGCTCACTGAGCATTTTATACTTTGATTTCCTCTTTCCCTCTTGCCTTCAATCTGTCCCGTGAGTATCGTTTTTTCCAAGTCTTCCTTCCATATTATCTGTCCCAGAATCCTCCTCTTCCTATGTTAAGTATAAGTTTTCTTTATGTTTCCATTTTCTCTTCGTCGTTGCTCACATATTTGGTCCTTGGTATCCTCAGCACTCTTCTGTCTGTCTCTGCACAGATGAAGAAGAGACTTGGAGCAACAGAAATATAGTCCTATAAAAGAATATTGAGAATAACATGGACGGAACATGTGAGCAACGATGAAGTTTTAGAGAAAATGGAAACAAAAAGGAGAGATCTTTGAAATATCTAGGGCGCATAATGAGAAAAGACGGCTTGGAAAATTTGATACTCACAGAACAGATTGAAAGGAACAGGGACAGAGGAAATCAATGTTTAACCGATATAGCGAGATTGAGTAAATCGATGGCGGAGCTTGGTTTATGGTAGATAACAAAAAGACAACATTTATTAAGAGATACAAAGATCCGGAAATTGTGGAGAGTCATGATCGTCAACGACTTGAAGGAACACAGCACACAAGAAGAGATACTTTTAAAAATCTGCTTGGTAATACATTCCATTGGCGAACTCCAAAGTAGGTATCACCATTGTTTTCGTGTCACTTCTGTTTTGTGTCATCAGTGACAAGGGGGAATATATTATGGCACGTAGGGCAATTGCAAAATATAAGCAGGTGCCTGTTTGTGTCCTTTAAATGAGAATATATGTGTATTTGCATACGTATATATCTACATGTGGTTATGAACGGGAGTGTATATTCGTGCATCTTAGTATGTGAATGGTTATCTTTTCGTACACGTTCAAATATGTGTAAGGGTATGTGACTGTAAGGGCACGTATATTGGAGTATGAATGTCAAAGTGGCAGAAGAGATAGTTGCTAACACAGCTTCGCAAAGCCACATAGAATTCGAACGATACAAAAAGGGATTTGGGAGAGAGGGAGAGGGGGTGAGTGAGAGAGAGGAAAAAAGAAGAAAAAAGAAAGAAAGAAAGAACAAGAAAGAAATAAAGGAAAAGAAAAATGTAAGAAAAAAGATCAAAAAGAAATAACCAAAAAGAAAAGAGAAGGAAAGAAAATGAAAGAAAGAAAAAAGGAATAAGTAAAGAAAGAAAACAGAAAGGAGATGAAGACTATATGACTGTTAGAAATTTGTTTTCATGATAAGTGTACCAAACCTGGGAGTCGATCACTGGAATGCTTCTGCTTCGCACGAAAACTACTTGTAGTTTGTTTTAGTATCTCTTTATCTATTTCTTCTATTCTTTTTTTTCCATTGTGCCGGGAGAATAGGGGAGGTAACTGTGATGGCCGTACATCGCCATGGCGAGTTTAAGTTCTCTTGGTGGTTTTAAAGGTAATAGAGTTGGACAACAGCGATGGTCTGAATTCTTTCCATCAATCAAACCTGGCCAAACACCTCTAGCCTTTATCCGCGACATCTTATACTTTCCCCTACCCTTGTTGGTTTCCTCCAGATTATATCTCCAACCAAAAAAAGAAAAAAAAGAAGCCCATCTTGCTCTTCCCAATGTCAGCTGTCTGTTGCCAGTGCCATGACAACAGGTTTTCGTATCTATGCGTTAACATCATTCTCGTTACAACAAACAACCGAAGCTACAACCGCTAACATCTCTGTGTTTTTCTGTACATTTTTTTTTGTATTTGTTTGCGTAAACTGTCAGAGTTTTTTCCTTTCAATTTTAGTTTTATATATTTGCCTTTTTTTAATTATTTTTTTGAGCGCGATATTAGCATTCTTTGACGAAGGAAAGATAGAGCATGACCAGGTGAGCTTTACGAAATACATTTTTGGTCTATTGTTTCGCATTTTGACCGCTTCTGACCTTAGACAAAACGTAATAAGATTTTTTTTGTGTCATTCGTTCGTCTTTCCACATTATTTTTACAATAAATAAATAAACGAACATTACACATACCTGTTTAGCATAGAGTCATTTGGCCACTTCAAATACATTCTCGCTGTCAGCAGCGATTTGTTATATATTATAACAACAACACCGTCATTAGAATTATTAAAAAATACGTACTAAATTATGAAGTTTACAATCAATACGAGATAAGTATGTTATTTATTTCATCTTTAATTTAAACCTTTTGCATATTTTTTCAGTTTTTACTCAAGCATAGTTTAGTTATTGATTGTGGCTCGAATTGAAATACATAATCTATTCATACGAACCTATCCTAAAAATCTTGCCGGTATTAAATAACCCATTGAGGTTGATATGCCATAAAACACAATAAACGAAGTCAAACAAACAGTAATGGTAACATCAGCTGTTTCCTTATGTGGAAAATTTAGGATTCATTGAACGAGCGACTAGAGCTATTCAGTTGAAATTTATAAAATATTTCTGTTATTTTATATTTATTTGTTAATATTTTAATTTCATTTTATTATTTCCTAGTTTTCAAGAAAATACATTTCCTATAGCTTTCGCTCTTTTCAGTGGGTCTTAACTACAATGTCCACTTTATATTTACATATGCTCTATTCCTGATATCGAGCTTTTAAAATATTAAATATTGCATGAATTAAAGCTATAATTTTATCATTTTCCTTGCCTACCATGTTAAACAAAACATACTTAAAAGAGACGTTACTGTCCAAATACACACACACACACACACACACACACACATATATATATATATATATATATATATATATATATATATATATATATATATATATATATATATATATATATATATATATATATATATATATATATATATATATATATATATATATATATATATATATATATATATATATATATATATATATATATATATATATATATATATATATATATATATATATATATATATATATATATATATATATATATATGTTTGTCTGATAACGCAACTGTCCGGGTTTCAAATCTCGGTAGTGGAAGCGCACTGCTGATGCGTCCAAAATATAGGACGAAATGGCCGTCCAGTACTTTCTGCATTCCGATTCTAGAATCGATGAATTACTTAGTTATAATTATTTCAAATCCTCCTAATAATTTCTATCACTTATATATATATGTATATATATATATATATATATATATATATATATATATATATATATATATATATATATATATATATAAATGTGTGTGTGTGTGTGTGGTGTCGTCAAAGAGGAGCGGACTTTAATTTTTATGTAAAAACTGATGAGCGTGGGTATTTTGGGTTGGCAGTGCCCCCTTCATGCGCATGCGTAAAAAGTTTAGCACCGGAATATCGCGTAATTTACCAGGTAGTACGCCTATTGCAGAGACGTGTGGTGCGGACACGTCGAATTTTCATTTACACGCAAGATGACCGAACGCATGTGTCGGAAGTGTGGCATTACAACCAGACCAAAGTGTAGTGGACGAAAGCCGATCAGGTCGACAATCCTCGTTGCGCAAAGAAGAACTCATGCAGTGGGTTGGTGGCTTGATCAAGGTAGACCGGCGAATCTCTTTAGCATAAGTGGCGGTAATCATGGACATCAGCTCTGGATCAGCGCAAGGCATAGTGCACGGTTATATGGGGTACTCGTAAAGTTTGTGTGCGTTGTGTGCCCAAGCAATCAGGCTGTGCAGAAGTGGCTTCATGAGCAACCGAAAAGCTTTTTTTTTCAGAAGGAATGAAGAAACTCGTTGTAGGATATAAGGTGTATCAGCATGCAGCCGGACTATGCCGGAAAAGTAACATATACCTTTGTTTTTCACCAATGGAAATAAAGGTGCTGCATGGAATTTGACTTTTGATTTACTATTGTATTTCAACATTTCATCCTCAACGATAGAAAATGAACTTACAAAATCCGAAAATCCCCCGACAGAAAAAAAGCCTTCACCAATAGCAATTCTAATAACAACGCAAAATTAAAAATCCTACCAGCAAAGCCGTAGTTCGAGCTCTGCTCATAGAACTTTCTTTGTGACTAAACGGTCATAGCACGTTAGGCTTTATGACGGTTCCGTATAGGATACAGGTCCGATTTCCGTCGTAAAACGCGTATTTTGTACGAAAATTCTCGAATACCCAGGCTGGTAAATGTAATTAATAGAGCTTAATAAAAAAAAAACAAAAAAAAAAAACAGAGCATTTACTCAATTAAATATATCCATAAAAACATATAAACAGAATATATTTGTCAGATTTAATCCATTTCATGTGTTTTAATATAAATATATAATATATATTTATATTAACACACAGACACACCACACACACACATATATATATATGGTGTTATAAACTCAAGCAAAAATGACGCGTTTTGCTGAAGCTCTAAATAATTAACGGATTTTAAGTTTAACTGAAAAACGTATATATTGCATAATTGTAATTATTTAATAAATTGTAATTAGTATCTATTTTATTTTCGCTATTATATTATTATTATAACTTTTATTTGAAGTTATATATGTATTAATTAATATTATTGCTTACAACGTTTTCCACAACGACCGGGTTTTTCTGTATTAGTATTTATTTGTTTTGTGCAACTCACCTGAAAATCGTTTGTCTTATTATTCATTTATTTTTTCGCTTACTTCAAGATATATTTATAAACTTTGCATTTTCTATACTCGTTCACTTTTATCAGTTGATAATTTAGGTGTTAGTACTGTCACAAGGCAGAGTATAAAACAGTTTATTGTCTGTTAAATAATTTAATAATGTTATCTCATATTCTCCGTGGATTTATGCTTATATTCTAGTTTATATTTTCATTTTTTACTCCTGTGGCAGTGGAGACTTCAGGGGTTATTGGCCCTCGTTCGATGGTGTTCCTTCGGAGGATTGGCGCGATTGCGTCTCGATTAAGGAACGAGCCTCGCGAAACGGAGTGGCTCTTGCAGCGTGTCTCACTGGCGACGGTTCGAGGTAATGTTTTCTCCATCATAGCGGCTGGCAGAGGATAGAAAAAAAATTGTTTATAGTTACGTTGTTCTGGAATTGACATCATTGGCCGACTGAACTTGCTTTGTTTCAATTATTGTTTCCCTTAGATTGAACTTACGATTTCTTTTTATACTATAATGTATTTCAGTGTTATCCAATAAACCTTATTTGTTTTCATTTTTTGTTTCTAAAGTTTTCAATATTACTGTTTGTTTATTCATTTACTATTTCGCAAATTGTCTTTGATCTCAAGTTTGTTTGTTTTTTTTTATCTAATGTTTTATATATTTAACTATTTTTTTAAAAAAATCATTACTTTTTTGGAGCTTCTAAAACACGTAATGCGTATAATGATTATATGCATACATTATAGTGATTTTCCAAGCAAAGCTGCGACACAAGGCCTAAAGTGTAGGGTACCCTGTGAGGATCGAACTCACTACTCAGTCGTAATTGTTCTAGCGAGACAAGCATGCTAACTATTACACCGCCTCGGGGTGCCCAAGTATACATTCATTATATATGTTCCAAAGGTTATCATAGCCGGTATTGATAATGGAGACAAGCTCCCACTACTATCTATAAAATACTTCAGTGGCATGCGTCTCAAAAAGCCTCTGGTAACTAAGTCCATCTTCAAGCCGGATAATTGGTGAAGGCGGAAAACTGCTTCGGTTAGATAAAGCTCGACACTCCAGGAACGCAGTGCATCTAGTGGAAGGAAAACCGCAGATTTGCAGTCCTATCCAAAACACGAAAAAGTCCATGGAATTAAATTCAGACAGAAAACTCGGAGTGAAACACTGACAACTTGTCAGTAACTCCTGAAGACAAGCCATCCCCAAATGTAATAAACTGCATTCCTTTGGATCTCATCGATAGGACTGAGAGAGAAACCATAGAGACTGGGCAGATCAAGACTTCCATATAACAACATCTAGGCCTGCGCCTTGGAGAGGTCACTCCAGGTTAAACACCAAAAGACTGCCTTTTGACTGGGCATGGCACGCGCGAGATAAACGGGTGCCTACTATAAATGCATTCTTAAATGGAGATACGATAGAGTAATTGATTATGCCTTGGATTTAGTAATCGGAGAGCTGAGTTCCAATCGAGTTCATTGCAGTCATTTACGGGCTAATGCCCTTTGGAAAGTCATGTGTGTGTGTGTGTGTCTTAGAAATATATTTACCTTTTCTATTTCTTCTATCTCTCTTTTTCGTTCTCCCCCTCTTTCACTCTATCTCTTTCATCTCATTTATAAAAGTGATCTCGGCCCCGGGTTTTTCCCGGGCCTTGATCACGCTTTCTCGGTCTTTAGGCTAAGATCACGGTGTAGTATCTGTTCGCAGATTACTCGCTGGACGATCGCTTTTAAGCTGGGATTGCTCACTGATACAGGCCGGTCGCAGGGATTCGTCCCTGCGATGGTAGTATCGCGGCTAACGTCTAGCTATGACCAGCTTTGACCAGCTCTGACCAGCTTGGACAAGCTATGACCAGCAAAGACCAGCGACCTGAGTGGAAACACTCGGGTCAACCCCCCTCCCTTCCCACGTTAAACCTCGACCTTGTGTCACAATCTGACCGTGTGGGAGGTCAAGTAAATCCACATCTTTTTATAAAAGTTTATTTTCCTTTATTTTGTTTAAGTCTAACCCTCTTTGAAATGTGTACATAACTGACCTTCTTTTTTATTTTTTCCTCAATTTATTCTTTCTTTTCTTTTTCGTGCTTTTCTTTCTTAATTCCTACCCTCCTTCAATTCGTGCCTTCTACCATTCTTGGAATGAAATGAAGATCTTACTTACCTTTTTTTTTCTCCTTATTCTCACTTTCTATTTAGGTATTTTTCCTGTCATTTCTCCCTTTTTCAAATTCTATACTTTTATCCCATGTATCTCACTTGGTGCTGGGAGCAATCTTTTGCCTGATCGGTAAGTTTGCTAAAAGTTTCGGTCACTCTAATCTACAATCTTCAAAAAAAAACAATGAGACGTTTCTCATTATAAAAGGAAATGCTTCAGGATCCATCCACATAGATATCAAATTTTCATTAAGAAAATATATTATTATTAACATTATTTATATTTTATTTTTCGTTCCCTATTTCCGATATTTAATTTTTTTTTATACTATTGACTGGCCAACCCAACCTTTTGTTTATTAATCCTTTTTGGTTTTGGCTTAATTATTTGGATTCATTATCTCATTTTATAATCTTTTCTTCCTTTAATTTTAATTACTATTATTAATTCATATTATGCAACGCCATGTAAATAAGTTATAAGGTAACATGCCTTATGAACTGATAACGTTTCATTATTATTTTTTCATTATACCTGAACTCCAAATATTGATTATATTTCAGCACGCGAACACAGGTACTCATACACTTACTCTTTCGAAATTAATTACCTGACTTTTTCATCTTCCGGCACTGATTACTTGGAAGAAGAAAAAAACTTATTGACTTAATTATACCTCGAGGAGCTAAGTGGTCGAAATGAGACTAAGGTGGATTTTTTAAAAATTTTGTTTGTCAAGCGATGGCGAATTTCATACGAACAATCCTTGAAGTAGGACATCAGGCTCGGTTTCAGATCCTCAAAAACTTGAAACCAGAAACAGAGGTAATAATTTTAGCGAATTCTAGAGTTGCATATTAAATTGTTTTCTTTCATTCGTTTAGATATGGGTGTTATGAATAATCAAGAGTGATGTCCCCTTGTTTTGTTACTCTCTTCTTTGAGAGAACTATTTCTGTTTACTGGGACTGTAAAACCTTGCATTCTCAGTTGAATAAATCTTTCTTAAAGGCTACACTTGCGTACTTTTGTCATTACAATGGGTAAATCGGTAATGTTAGACATTCAGCCTAACAATTTTACTTTTGCCACTCGCACCCTGCATAACTTGTAAGGGCGTATGTGGCTTCCTTGAACTCGAGATGTCACCCCTACACACGCGCGCGCGCACACACACACACACACGCACGCTATATATATATATATATATATATATATATATATATATATATATTCAGACACACGCACACAATTATGAACACACACACATACATGAGAGTGAGGGGAAGAGAGAAATAAAGAAATAGATATGCACAAGGAGTGGCAGTTTAATTCCCCGAATGACTGCAACATGTAACTGTAATAATGAGTCATGCATATGTTTCTAGCTGAACACGTCCGGACATGTTGTAACTTCAGCTTTCTTGACACGCCGACCAAGTCATAAGTCATTCGTTGCCGAGCAGTAGAGGAATTTGTAGGTCTTCATTTTATCTTATTTTTAGAAGTGAAAATAATCTGAAGTAACGAAAATTGGTAATAGGCCTAGTAGATTGGTAGCCATATTACGCAGCTGTTAGTGCATATGCTATGAAGAAATCGAGTGAATTTGTATTTCGCGAGTAGTTCAAGGAATTACGAAATGTGTAAGATGACACAAAAAGCAAACAGACCAAAACACTGGTAAAGATGAAAGCAGCGAAACAAAAAGTGACGAATGTGCGAACCATAGTGTACTCAGATAGCACGTTAAGTTTTTGGTAAGAAAAAGTAATTCTTGTATATGACAATGGGATTCTCTAGCATGACACTGCTCCTTCGCCTAATGCAGGAGAATTTCGCGAGTTCGCTGATTCGAAATGAACAAGCGAAAAATGGGTCATCAACCTGATGCAATAGATTCAACTTTTTCTGATTATTTGGGTTATTGCCAAGATTGCTAACATTCCGAACACCCAGCATTATGTGGCTGCATTATTGAAATCTATTCTGAACGCCGAGATCCAAGAAAATTTCCAGCAGTGGCACCACCCTCACACGATGTGCAACTCTTCACTGAGTAATTTAATTGTGACAGCCGTTAATAATGTCCATAACTGTTTCTTTAAAGCATATAAATACTTTCGTAATTTTAGGACTCGTTATCTACGTAACTATGCGCGCACATTTGACGCTTGATGTGGGATCAATTCATACGTCGCCTGAAACATTAAATGAATTTTAAAATGAATATATATTACACTATAAGATGAATGGAGATTTGCGGGGCTAAGTGCATTGCCAGTAAAGTAATTTGCATTGAAAGATTCATTGTAAGAATATAGGCATGTTCGAATTTCCCTTTCTTGAAACGTTGACCAGATCAGTCATTAGTTGTCGAGCAGTAGCAGAAGTTCTAGGTGTTCCGTTATTCAGCTTGTAGAAAATGGGTGAAATTATTCTAAAGGAGCGAATTAATATAATGTTTTCAGTGTAAATATATAAACACACACAGTTATATATATATATATATATATATATATATATATATATATATATATATATATATGATATATACTTGACTTTTATATTTTAAAATCAACTGCCCTCTCAAGTGTATGTAATCCACATGAAACTCTGAGTAGGGACAAGTTATATGAACAGTTATATTATTAATACTAATTAATTAATTTTACCACTTAATTAATCGAAAATTAATCTTATTTACTACAATATTCTGTCACTTGATACCGAGCACGCATACTGCAAAATAAAACGCTTGCCTTTAACATATATTCTAGCAATACTCAGGTCAACTCTTTCAGTATTATTATTCTTTTTTGTAAATATATGCGTGAGGTCTGATCGAAAAGTATCGAGACTGGTGCTATAGAAAGAAAACTATAACATATATCATTTCGGCAATTAATCTCCTTCGAAGTAGTCATCTTCTGAACCTAGGCCCTTTATCCAGCGTAGTTTCCATCGAGGGAAGCATTCTTGTAACTCCTCTTTTGATATAGCGAGCAGCAGCCTTGTAGCATTCTCTTGGATTTACTCCATGACTTGAAATCTCTTTCCTTTCAAATAGGATTTGATTTGTGAGGAGGAAAAAAGTTGCATCAGGCGAGATCAAGGTTATCTGGTGCTTGTCGGGAACGTAGTGTTTGACCAAAAAATGCTGCACAATCCATTGTCACTGATGGAAACTCAATCGTGTGATGAGACGACCACATTCTTCACGATTTCATTCCAAAGTACTGCTAAAAAGGCAACAGAAATGAGCGAGAATGTTATAACTTAGTGCGCATGCGTGCCACAGTTCAAGAGCAATCTGCGTACCGGAGAACATTTAAATAAGTAATATCGCATGTTCTATATTTAACTCTTTATTTTTTTGTCAATAAGTATACTTAATTTTCCTTTCATATTCAACTGATTGTATGAACTAGCAAATGTGCATATATTATTCGAATTTAGGTCAGTTATAATGAGAGGGTTCTTATTTCATTCATAATGGCCGTATGCAAACGCAATTCAGCAGAGCAGTACTTCATTTAATTAACTTAATACATACCGATGGTCGGGCCGGGGATCAGCGTTGAGTATCTGTTCTCCTTAAACAATGGGGAAGACTCCGGATGCCGATTACCCTTCGATAGCATCTTCCTCATTGCACAAAAAGAGTAGTGGTCTGTGGAATATAGACGTCAGTGAGCTTCTTTTTTTTAAACCTGTTTATCGATTTTTTTCTAATTAGTACACTTTTGGATGATAAGTGGAATACGTTCTTTTACAATTTTTCAGGGCGTGGAATATCTTGCCCCCCCCCCCCGCTAAAAAAAATATTCCTCGAATATTTTTTACATTATACCACCCCTCCTTCTATCTGCTCAGCCAGTAAGTCGCGCAACACCATTAAGTAAATTACTCGCTATTCCCATTGATGGTCTTCCTTTTAGTGTATCCGCTGAGAGTTAGTCTATGTAGAATTCTGTTCTCGTTAAGCGTCCCAGAAATTTCCGCTGTCCTAATATGGAGGTTAATATAAATTTCTTTTGAGCACTTATTTTCTTTTAAAACTTCCCCAGAATTCATACTTTCTGTCCTTGCTCTTCCTAGCATTCGTCGGTAGAGTTATAACTCTAGCGTTCCAAGTCTATTCTTCATCCCTGAGAGCATTGTCAACTGTTCATTGTCGGGTTGAAGATAAGACTCTACACAGAAATTCAACATATTTTCCTTTGTTTCTAAGGTTTTTTTTTTTTTGTTTATTTTGTATTACAGCATATCAATCTCAATGGCTTATTTAATGCCGACAATGTTTTTAGGATAGGTTCGTATGAATAGAATATGTATTATTTGTAAGAAATCAGTTTGTAGAGCAGGTATCATTGACGTATTTTTGTAAAGAGGGGTTTTTGTCGAGAGACAAATGTACTGCTGGTAATATTTTTGACAAAAAATGTATTGCTGGTAATATTTTTTAAAATATATATTGCTGGTAATATTTTTGGGAAGAAATGTATTTCTGGTAATATTTTATATCTCTTTTTCAAAAATATAATGCTAGTAATATTTTTTCAAAAAGATGTATTGTTGGTATTTTTTTTTTCACGAATGTGTTCCTAGTAATATGTTTTTTCAAAAAATTATTACAGGTAATATTTATTTTTCAAAAATGTATTGCTGGTATTTTTATTATAAAAACTATTTTTATGCTTTTATAATGATTTGCTCCCAATTTCGAGGTTAAATATTTGCCCATAGCTTGGACCCTAACAGGTGCTCCCGCCTCGAGTCAAGGTGGAACTGGGAACAACAGCAATTAAAAGGTGCTCCTCAAAACTCACGGTCAGATTCCTTGAGACTGGATGCGTTGATTCTAAGAATATCTTATATTTTTAAATACGTTCGTTAATTATGGATGATGAATTTTGCTATTCCTATATTCCATCATTTCTTTTTTGTTGTTTTTCTCCGTGTCAGAATTTCCGTTGTTTTTTACTGAATGACACTGTTAGTTAAATTTCTGTTCTTGCTCAATTTAGACGTTCTCAATACATACGTCACGTTTTAGCTTGATTCTTTGGCGTCAGAAAAAAAAAGCGTAATATAATATCCCCAATTATCTTTACTTTTAAGATCTAACATATCACTATATTTTTTTATTTCCCCTCTTCTAAAAATTGCTTAATAAGCAGTCACGTCTTGTGATAGCTATACTGGAGGAAATCTATAGCATGAGAGGTTCAATCTAGCCAGACAGATCAATGAATAGAAGCCAGACAAATCTTTAGTCATTTAGAGGCGCAAAAAATCATTGTGATTAGAGCAGGCATCAGCTCTCAGGTCGCATGGATAGGCAATCTTGAATCGACCGATACATTGGCTTCATATGCAGTGGTCGATGATAAGCGACATAATCATTTACAAATGCATGGGCCAACCAATTCTAGTTAGCTGAATACTTTTAGTTGGTTATTTGATTATATTCTTTTTTACGGCTTAGCAACCATTTGAAGGTTATTTAAAGCCAGAAAATATTTTTAGATTGTAATTTTTTTAGAGATAATAACGATAGCGATAAAAAAATATTTTACTATTCAACCCATACCTGGAGGAGAAGAGGTGAATTTGTTACTTTCTCCAGGTTATTTCCATGTAAGTGAATATAACGAACCCAACTGGAACTGAGACACGGCTCTCTGATGAAAGATTCCGAACCATTATCCATTATCCACCTGCACATCCAAGCTTACAGCGTAGGTATTCCCAAGCGGTTATTCATCGAAATACTGACCAGGCTCGACGCTGCTTAACTTAGGGGATCGTACGACAACCGTCGTTTGAACGTGATATGACAGTAAGCCCTTGTAGGAGTTGCAACAATTACTAATGAATAGTACTTATATTGTGTGAAAGGAAATGAAAACCGATATGATTTCATTATATATCGCTCATCGTGCCGGGATCTATGCCGGGGATCTGTTCCCATTAATCACCGGGGGAGATGCCTGATCCACTTGAATACTAATCCTTCGGTTGCACCTTCCTCATTGCCCTGAAAGAAGGATGGTTGGTGGAATACAGACGCAAATGTGACTTTAGTCACGGGGACAATACAGCTTTTTTTTTTATTTGGCCCATATGTACGCGTATGGACACCCACATTAAAAGCGAACTTCGGTTACATCCTCCCTTCTTTGGAAGGTGGATAAATACCATCTCTTGTCCTGTGGATCAAGTAGCGCGCCCCTAAGTGGAAGGCAAGCCAGGATTTCTATTATGAACAGAAGAATTATAGAATCTTGTTAATAATGCGTGTTCGCTTAAAATAAGATTTCTCATCAGATTTTCACTGAATGTGACCCTGTACGGAGGTTGAGTTAGACGAATAAAACTAAACTTTGTTGCAACTTCATATATGCATTTTTTATAATGAACAATCAATGCAAAAAGAAAAACAATGTTTGTGTGTGTGTGTGTGTTTTTTTTCTTCTTCTGCTTTAGGTAAATAGTCGGTATCTCATTTTGTCAGGGTCTTTTCCTTGGTTTTATTTTAATTCTCGATTTTTGCGGAACGCACGCATGCGCAGAGAACTTACGCATTGGCTTCTCTAGGGCAAGAGAAGCAAGCCTCGGAACCAAATTTATAACAATGCCAAAGCTAATTACCAGCGTCCTTGCTTGACATTTTAATTAAATATCTTTCCTTTCGTCGAAAAAAATCGAAAATTATTGTATTTTTTGTCTCAATTTGTTTATTTATTTTGTTAGACTGTGAGTTGAGAATATGTATATTCTTTTCTTTAATATTCTTATATTTTCCTTCCTGTAGTTGTTGCCTGAAACCATACAGCCCAAACAGAAATTAACAACAATATACATAAAAAAATAAGTTGGTAGAAGGTTAAATAGAATAGCTTGCTTTAATTAGGTTTGGAGAGTGTTCAACATAGTGGAAAAAGGAGATCGTAATTTCGATAGCAATCGTGGTAGTGTTACCATTTTTAAAATGAGCTTTTTGCTGAAGCTGACCATCGAAATAATAATATTTAAGTTAAATATATTAGACAACAGATAGATATGTAAACTAATTTGGAATATTAATTTAAAGTCTATAATATATATATATATATATATATATATATATATATATATGTATATATATATGTATATATATATATGTATATATATATATATATATGTATATATATATATATATATATATATATATATATATATATATATGTATATATATATGTATATATATATGTATATATATATATGTATATATATATGTATATATATATATGTATATATATATACATATATATATATATATATATATATATATATATATATATATATATATATATATATATATATATATATATATGGGGGTGTATGTCTCTGTATATGCGTGTGTGGGTAGGCTGTATCAAAAATTATTTTGCAACATTTGGTTCGGGTTCCTTACACGGGAATATGGAAAAAAAGTCCATATAAACATATGCCCGCAAATCCTTCGTTTTAGAGCTGTTAAGTTCAAGAAAGTTTACAGTAGTCATGTAGCCTAGGTTAAATTTGCCATTCGTGTATATTTGTGGCTACTCTGTCTTCAACGTTTGACGTGTGTAGTAGTAAGTTAACTGAGACGTGTTCCGTTTAACAATGGCAGGATATTCATATTGTGAGCAAGTAGATATGATTTTTACATATGACCTTAAAAAGTAATAAACGAGTGATTATATGGACCTTTCTCCTTGTTTTGGTGTTAGGAACAACCCCCCAATTTTTTTAAATGTATTTTGATACACCATATATATATATATATATATATATATATATATATATATATATATATATATATATATATATACATATATATGCTGTAGATCATGTAGATCAAATGTAGACCATATATGAATAGAATATCGTCAAGATGATAAAATAAAGGTAATAAAAAGATGATAAAATATATATCGTTTATAAGCCGACGTCATGTAAAATGTGACCCTCATTGATTTTTGCATGAATTTTAACCGCTACCGTAAAATGATTACCTGTGTATAGTGCAAACGGTTACCGAAAATATATGATTTTAACCGTTTCAAAAAATGTTCCTGTTTATAGTGCCAGCCCGTATTTTTTTGCTTAAAAATCTGATCATATAACATCGTACGTATATATTCGAGTATATACGATAATATTCGATTCGATTCTCGGGTGTGATTCTCGCTGGTGGGTGCGCACTGTTGATGAATCTCAAATAGGACGAAACGGCCGTCCAGTGCTTCTAGATTCTATGAATTACTATAAAATGTTTATTCAAATCCACCAAAGTTTCTATCACTTGGATAATTGTTGTAGCCTATGGAAAGTTACTGAATAGAATAATCAAATGAAGGTTGGTAATGAACGATAATACTTAGGACAATAACAACACATACAAAATTCGCCAGCCGCTGTAGAAGAAATAGTCAACTGCTAGAAGTGAGTCAAGTGAATTCTACAATGAATCTCAAACTGCGGGATAGCTACCAACCGCCCCACGCTTTAAGAGTTTGCACAAGGCCGAATATTATGTGGGTTATCCGAGCCTGTAAGCTCGGCTAAAAATTCCCCTTAGGCCCCGTATAAAACGTGGTTTGGTAGATGTTGCTCGAGACGAGACTCTCCCCTTCGACATAGCATCGTCTGGAGATCCTCTCTGTCCAGAGGCAGAGAGTTTGACCAGCACCGCTGGAGACGAATCTCCAACTGCAGACCAACATACAGTATTTACTACTGTATTTATGTGAATGGGGACATACCCATTATCGTCCGTAGGTATGCTACAACAATGATATAAGTATTATGAAGTGTAGATTTCTTTGTATTTTATCATTCCAGCGGTAGTTGTTTATCTTGCATACCGAGAGCTGATCTGCTTTTACTGCTTGTGCATCTAGTTAATCTATGCCTTAGCTATGCTATTATTATTTTTTAAGCTTATCAACCCAAGCAAGGCTGGAAGCCACTAGCACGCAAGGGGTTACAGAAGGTTTGGAGGAAGAGCAGATAGGAGTGGTAAAGGAGAGGATGTGGAGAAAGATAGTGGATCGATCAAGGCAAGGGGGTTACAGAATATTTGGAGCGAGAGCAGATAATAATGAAAGGTGAAAGGATGTGGAGAAGGGAAGTGGATAGATCAAGGCAACTGGAGATGTCGATTGACGTTACACTTAAATAGTTGAAGATTGTATTTGTCAGGGAAACAGGAATAAGGAAGGGAGTTCCACAGGCGTGATGTGCGAGACATGAAGCTATTGGAGTAGAAGAGACGTCTACATCTAACAGTTTCAACGGTGAAGGGGTGGGAACGTGATGCCAGCCTCGTAGGACGTTTAAATTCATGAGGCCTAGGAACCAGCGAAAGCAGCTCATCGGAGCAATTATCGTGAAAGTATTTGTAAAAAAGACAGAGCGAGGCAACGTCGCGTCTGTGAGAGAGTGACTGCAGATGAGATGACAGATCAGGGCCAAAAGGCAGTCATTTATATGTTACAACAATAATGTTCACTAATATGCAATAAAAATTAATAAAAATAAGACATTGTAGCCTCGTTCTCCTAGTAAAACGCTCATTAATTGACAAAAGTTGAATACAAAAAGTTGATGAAAAATATCAAAACCAAAATTTAGAAATTACATATACATATGAATATTTTCCGATATAGTGAGTTAATGTAAATAAATTATAGAGTGTTTTACAATTTTTAAAACAAAATGATCGGGCACAAATCAAAGACTGCAAATGATAGAGTAATAGAAATTACATTTATTGAAAGCTAAACGCTTACCGTTTTAGAATCTGCAAACATTTAATCTCAGACATGAACTCAAAATCTCAATACTAGCCCTAGAGTATATGCTCCAGATGACCACTATTCAGTTGAAGGCATTGTTGAATGTAACGTTGTCGATAACCCGTGTAAAAAACTCATGGGTAATCTCATGAATCTTCTCAGTGATGATTCCTTCAATGCAGCAATGGTGCGAGGGTTGCCCTGGTAGATGTTGTCCTTGAGGAAACCCCAGAGGATGAAATTTGGGGCGTTCATATCAGGCGAGCGAGGTGCACATTCCATTTAAGCTTTGCCGCTGATGAGACGCTCCCCAAAATGTTCACGGAGCCATGCCATGGTACATTAACAATGCTAGGAGGATCACCGTCCTGCTGGAATCACTGTTCCTTCTAATCAAGGTCCTCACGCTCCTCAAGCTCTTCACACCTGACAGACCGCGGCTTTGTTTCAACAACTGTGAAACACCCTGTGCTCTAAGAGATTTGGTATTCTGTGTATAGAGTGGACAACGACAAGAAATACAAAATGCTTGATTGCAAAAACCTGGTTAAATGCTATCGACGCTAAAAAAAAACCAAAAAACAAACAAACATGTTCATTGTTGCATTACCTACCATAACCGTTACAATGATCTGTATAGCTGTATGCTTAACCATCAGATTGAATAAACGTTGTTGACAATTTGGTTAATAAATCCTAATCGTCATATGCAGAGGAAGAAGATAGTTGAGGTAACAGAAATATGTTTCTATAGAATGATGCTGAGAATATCATGGACTGACCATTTGAGCAATGAACAAGTTTTAGAGAAAAAGGAAACAAAACAGATATATATCGGGTGTTAAAGCAAAATTGTCCAAATCCTGTAACAGCAAGATTTTATAATTGTTAGATTAAGATTTGAACCGCTGTATCTTAGAAATGATTAAAGATATCTTACTGGAATTCTCCGAGATTTTATACAACTATTGGACTCTACTTTGAACAATAAGAATGTATTTATTACTAAGTTGAAATGATGAACCCTCTTCCTGTTGTGACCTACTGATCCAGGTTTCCTTCCTACTGTTTCCTCTTTTATAAATTTATTCGGCGATCTCTTGATGGTACTTGAACGGACTTTGACGGTGGAAGCCAGAGTATGAATGTTCGTACTATTACTGAAGGCACGAATTATCTTTTTTCTCTCACCATTGGTCAGTTGGGTAGACATATTAGGGCTGACACAAAACGATTTCTCGCTGAATAACTGAAACCATGTTTCTGCGATTCTTACAACCAATGGTTTTATAATTGCTAATCTTCATATCTGAAAACCTGGAAAAAAGAAACCCAATTAGTTTAGATTTTTTTTTTTTTACATTATTAAAGATTTTGTGGATAGATAATTACCTCAGGTGTTACACGATTTGGACAATTTTTCTGTTAAACCCGTTACATAATATCAGAGAGGTAGTTGCAATTTCTAGGGATCACAATGAAGAAAAAGGCTTTAGATAATTTGACGCTCACATGACATAGTGAAGGCAAGAGAAAGAGAGGAAACTGCTAGTGTACATGTTTGGGAGAAAACGAATAAGAAAAAGACATTTGCTTAGAGCTACAAAGAAGTAAATCTTGAGAGCCATGATCGTCCACAACATGAAAGGACATGGTACATAGAATAATAATAATAATAATAATAATAATAATAATAATAATAATAATAATATTACAAGTAAAATAAACTGTTACTTAATATAAGATATGTTTATCGCTAAGCTGGAAAGCTTTTGTCTTGCAATTACTTTCGGCCAATAACTCCCGCTGACCAGGGCATATGTAACCTTCTACCGTTAACTTATGGATCGGTCATTAGATGTCTTTCATTTGATTTAAACTGTGGTTTTAGCTGTACTTTAATGGATTTTAGACCAACTCATTAAAACGAATGTCTAAAAAACAATAAGCACTGTATAAAATACTAATGTATTATGTCAATATATTATTGATATTATTATTATATTATTTTTATATAATATTCAATAAATTACATATTCTGTATAATTTTATAACTAATATTCTATATTCTATATATCTGGATATATACTTTAACAATCAAGTCCGCCATTGTAACCGCCGTGAATCTCAGATTAAGGATAAGATAAGTATATATATATATATATATATATATATATATATATATATATATATATATATATATATATATATATATATATATATTTATTTAAAGACATTTATATTACGTTTCACGTTCTTTTAATAGATACAAGTATTTAAGCAAATGCACTTGCTTAAATACTTGTATCTATAAAAAGGACGTTAAACATAATATAAATGTCTTTAAATAAATTGTCGGACTATGTCCAATTCTAAAATATATATATATATATATATATATATATATATATATATATATATATATATATATATATATATTAATATATATATATATATATATATATATATATATATATATATATGTATGTATGTGTGCGTGTGTGTGTGTGTGCGTATGTGTGTGTGTGTGTGAAATGTGTGTATATATATATATGTGTGTATATATATATATATATTTCGTATTTTCTTATTTATTTTTTGCGAATGGTGTTTGCTTGGTTTCTGTTTAAATTGGTCCTAATTGAGCTATAAGCTGAGAGTTGTAACCTGAGTCGATTTGATAAGCATGTAGTGGTATGTCCAGTATAATTGTTCATGAATTTGGTTTGATCAGGACGCAGTTACTCCAGGCACATGTATATTCATAATTAATATTGGTATTTTGTAATGTAGAGCTTGCTGGTGATTTGTTGTTGTTGTTGTTGTTGTTGTTGTTGTTGTTGTTGTTGATGACAAGGTTAGCTTTTTTAAAATTGTTATCGCAAATATTTTATTTTTTTGCTCTGGTCTAAAGGTGTTGTGTATTTCTCTATAATGTTTCTAAGAGAAATTTCATCCTGCTTATCTTTAAAGTGTATTTGATTTTTATAGAAAATATTAATGTTATTGTGATTTGTATGTTCAGTGTTGCTATAGTTACTTAAAAAAACATAGACTAATTTGGTTATCAATAAGGTAGTTCGGAGAATCGTTATTATCTAGAATACAACGATGGAGACAAAAGAATTGTATCTATCACTCAGACACCACGGTCAGCACATCGTGGCTGTCTTCATAGTTTAGGGTATTCAGTGTTTTTAATAATAGAAAAAAGAAAAAGTCAATATTCAATAACATAAACTATGAACACGGCTATAATGGGCTAACAGTGTTTGCAAAAAGAACATTCCCATGATTCCGTAATATACATAATTATTCACAAACTCAGTTAAAAACAAAAAAAAAACATAATTGATAATGGCTAAGAGAATACCCGTAGTCGCTAGGATATATAGAACATTCAAAATTTTTTACACACTATATATCCAGAAAGTGGAGAGGTACGGTGGAGTAATTGATTGCATACATTCACTCACGTGCTAATAACTTTGGGAAAGGTAAGAATCCTCTCTTTTTCCTCCCAGCTATGTGTAAATAACAGGACAGACTGGGTTCTATGGCCTTGGGTGGCAACCTGTCTAAGAGTATGAAAAACTCTGAATTCGAAAACGGTCTGGAGAGTGTTGGCTCCTTCAGCCTATCTTGCCCAAGAAACACCACGTCTACTGTGGCTGCAGCACACATGGTGTCCCCACGAACATACGGGTCACGGAATAAAAAAAAAGTCTCCAGAAAAGAAATCGCTTGTACAAAAACAAGAAAAATTGAATATAAAACTTAAACGTCAGACGTCTGTAAAGTAACTTTTATAAAAGATGGCTTACTGCCCAAATACACAATTATATATGTATATATATATATATATATATATATATATATATATGTGTGTGTGTGTGTGTGTGTGTGTGTGTGTGTGTGTGTGTGTGTGTGTGTGTGTGTTTGTCTTTTGGAATGTGAATGATATTCTCTTGCTCCATTCTCGGTCATGTCATGGCTTCTTCCCAGCTATCGGTACAATGTAATCCTGTAAAACCTCCTCATGAGAGTTGAAGAGTAGAAGAAGACCGTCAGGTAACTTCCCTTACCTACTTAATTGTCATGAAAGACATGGTGTCAAGCCATTTACAGCCCGGTCCAGCATGACACCTCTATGAGGTCCTCAGGTCCTGGGACGAATGCATACATCTAATCCAAACATCTAAATGTACGTACTCATTTCCCAGGATGCTATATCTGCATAAAAGACGGCCATGACATATATCTGTCGGCCTAAGGACAAATGCTAATCATCGCTAACCTAAACTACATCTGACGCACTGCCAAATTAATGGGTTACTCAATATGGATCGAAATCTTTGATTAGTTATTTTAAAGTTATAAATGTTATAAATGTCATTCTACGGATAGAGATCCAGATATATTACAAATGAAAATAAGAAATATTAGTAAAAATTCTAACAGACGAATGAGCACATACTGATATATATATATATATATATATATATATATATATATATATATATATATATATATATATATATATATATATAATGAAGAGGTTATAATGGTTGCAACGAGAGAAAAGTGTGTATATTAAAAGAAAACAGGTACCGCAAACTTTTTTGGTTGTAATGTGGGTTTTTTATAAAAATATTATTCTTTATTTTTCATAGTTTTACAACACGTGTTTCTGGTCTCACGACCGTCTTCAGATAAAGGGTGGAGATTTCCACATATTATTAAAAATAATTATTAAAAATAATTAATATTTTTCCTTTATGTTTTTCAATGTTAAATATTCTCGATATGAGACATTCTCTGTTTTTGTGTTGGTCATTCCAATGTCTTTCTTTAAATGGTTTAATTTAATTTTATTTTTTTAATATATATATATGTGTGTGTGTGTGTGTGTGTGTGTGTGTGTGTGTGTGTGTGTGTGTGTGTGTGTGTGTGTGTGTGTGTGTGTGTGTGTTCCACTTATGATGTGAGGTGAACTTTAGTTCCAGTAAACCTTCAAAGCAAAGAGCCTAATTGGGAATGTAACTATTAATACTAACTGAACAATCAGTTTCTCCGCGGGGATGGTGAACAGCTGCTTCGGTTTTGGTGTTACTGAAATATAAAAGACAATCTTCCCAGAGTGAAACCTTACTGCTCGGCCAGAGGAGAGATCAGCCGCCAAGGTTTGATCATCTTTCTTTTCTGAGGCAAACATTAACTTTGATATATTTCGCCTAGAGGTTTACTAAAGATCTGGGAATGTTAATGGTCAGAATTGAATTAACCAGAAAATAGTAGTATTAAAAAGTGCCCAATACACGTGTGAAAAAATTAAGAAAATAACATATAGAGCTTTTAACAAAAAATTTAAATGTACGTTCTGAAACGACTGTAATATATATATATATATATATATATATATATATATATATATATATATATATTTTACACGCACATATACAGTGCGATGGGTAAATTGGCACTATATTATATTTTTCAAATCGCACATACGCGATGTTTCTTTTTGATTTTGTTGACATCAAATTAGAGCAGGGTTAGAGTTTGACACCCTCTGTTAGAAAAAGAGCACAATGATACAATTCACTCCGCCAGAAATTCGGAAACGGCATGATGTACTGCTTGGCATTCACGCCGGAAGTTCCGATACGAACTTTTCAGAGTCGCTGGATGCCCATTTGATGACTTTGAAGAGGATTCAGCAAAGAGTTGGATGATACATACAGTCAACCTCGTGATGTTTGGTGTGATCACTAGCTTTGGCGATGTTATGCCTTCATTCATCTTCCCACATGGCCTCCGGTGCAACACGAAGGCCTATATCAAGAGGCTTGAAGAGGCAGTGCTAACCTCTGTCAAGACGATGGCTACTCGAAGACACTATGTCTGGAAACAGGAGTCTGCATCATGCCACAAAAGGGAGGAGTATGTAGTCATAGCTATCAGACAATTTCTCCGACATCATCACTTACAGTTAACGCTCAAGACTGCAAAGCCTCTGATTATTGTGTGTGGGGTGCATTAGATTGTTAGACCAATAAATCTCCTTGTAACAACAAAGATGCACTGAAGGCAAGGATTATGGCAGCATCCACCAACTTAAACAAGGAGACTATCTAGAAGAGATGGATGAGATTCCGAAGTCGTCCGGTGGTCGTGGTTGAAGTCAATGGCGATTTTATTGAATGAATTCATGATACCATACTTCATGATAATTTTGTGCAATTTTGTTAAATATATCTCTTAAAATGAGATGTCAGTATTATTTCCAGATTTACGTAATTTAGACGACAATTTATCCATCGCACCCCCCACATATATATATATATATATATATATATATATATGGTGGATAGCATGATGAGGATAACAGTCTGAATAACGTAAATAATGCAAATATATTATATAATTTAACTTTCATTAAAGACAACAGACAGGTTACTTCGATTCAGCTTTTTATTACTTTTTATTACTTTTTTTATTCGTGTTTCTAGACAGATTATTTTCACCGCAGTAAGTTGCCGGTAGACCAGTTGCCATCAGAAGCTATAGAACCCGGTCTGTCCTGCAATTTGCCTATAGAGATGGAGAAGAGGTTGTGTACCTTTTCCAAGCCAGCACGTAAGTGAAAGTAATGGATTCCACTGGAATTCGAACTCGGTTCTCCGATTCCTCAATCCAAGCCGCTATCCATTTCACTACCGTATAAAAATCGACCGAATGTTCTATATAGCTAAGCGCTTTTAGCTATTAGTTATTATGAAGAATTTTTTTTTAACTGAATATGTAGATTTTTATATATGTCTATCTATAGTGATGGGAACATTGTTTTTTTTCTAAACACTGTCATCACATTATATATATATAATGATTCAGTATATATATATATATATATATATATATATATATATATATATATATATATATATATATATATATATATATATATATATATATATATATATATATATATATACACACAAGTATGGGGTTGGTGTATATGGAAAGTGCTCAATACAGAGTAGAGGAGATATAATTGTTTATTTAAAAATTATAACATAAATATGTTATAAAATCACTACAAAAATAGACCAACCGATATTAGCGTCTATTCTGAAGTAATTTCACTGAAAAATTAAATTGAATAACATATGTATTTTTTCTCCTCAGTAATTTTATAATCTTAAACTTAATAGAGATTAATTTTAGATTTTAAAATTGGTAATTTTTTACCTTTAATTTTAATATCAAATTTTATCATACAAATTAATACTTTTTGATTAGAATAAATTCTATTTTAGTATAACCCCAACTTTAAAGCTTTTAATAGCTATTATAACTTTACATCGTTGTCAAGTTTTTTGAATTCTCTTATAGATGTATTTTGATTGATCATTCCTGCTTATGTAACAACGTTTTCCCATTGCGAAGGATCGATAATTAATTTGTAACTTTTAAATCCCTTTATTCTACATTCAACATCATCACTTGATAAGACAACGGAGGTGTTGAAACAAAATGGCTATTTTTGTATTGATTTTATAACATATTTATGTTATAATTTTTAAATATATATATATTCTTCAATTGATTCAGTACGTACATTTAAACTTTTAAAGTAAAAAGCTCTACATTTTATTTTTTTATTTCTTTCACAAGTTTATTGAACACTTTTTAATACTACTGTTTTCTGATTAATTCATCTATGACGATTAACATTTTATGTATTATATCTAATTCAAAACCTCACTGTTACTCTTTAGACACGCTAGACCCTCCATAAAAATTAAGTTATATATTTGCTTTCCCTCTTTACTGTATACATCTACAATACACTTGCATTCCTGTTACTTTACATCCTTTTTTAATTTGATTTTCCTTTTCCCCTTCCTTCCTATTACACTCAATGTCCTGCCTTTCAATTATCATGAGCCTTTCATTTTATTTTTGTAAGATAATTATGTAGCTTTTTTGTGTTTTTTTTAAATAAAGCGTTAAAGTGGTCATTTTAAATGTATCGCCCGATGAGACTGTCAGATCGAAGCCATGGTGGCGTATTTTAATTGACCTCATGATTTTTAAAGTTAAAATCTCTGCATATTGTTTTTATTTTTACTCATTTTTTTCACGTGTATTGACCATTTTTAATAATACTGTTTCCTTGTTGGATTCAACTCTGACCATGAACCTATATATATGTATATATATATATATATATATATTGTTATATCGTGGATTATGCGATATAAACAACAAAGTAATACCGAGTTGAAAGATTACAATAACACAAGAAATCAGGTAAGAAATAACAATGGTTTATTGTACGTAAAGTACAAATGAGAAAGAGTTCGTAATACTAAGGAAAACAGGAGATAAGTCGCGGAGGTTCGTAAGGGTCGCCTTCGCTCTCTCTGTCTGTCTCACTTTCCCTCTTCTTCAGTAGCTCGTCAGTCTTTTATAGACTGACCAATCCATGTCGGGGTGTGCCAGGTTGTTCCACTATAACACCTTCCCCTGAGCTAAATTCTTCCCTAGAATCTTGCTTTCAATATTTTTTTCTCTTTGGATTTGGACATAGACGTGCAGTCCTCCTCCTTTTTCTATCACTTTTTCTCCTACCATTCCGAGTTGGTTTATTTTTTGATTTTTGAAAATCAGTGATTTTGGAGTCGATGTTACCACGATCGGTACTTCACTATTTATGGGGGGTTGGATTTGGAAAGCATCGTATAATACTTCTATCGGTATTTCGCTCTCATTTTCTACGGTTTCAATGTATCGGTATCTCATTTGGTTAATATGTCTTTTGCAATTTTTTTCCTTTTACAATATATATCACTCTACCGATTCTTTTTGACACTATACCGTCCTCCCAAAAACATTTTCCTGACCGATAGTTCTTAAAGATGACTTTATCGCCCTCTTTATACGTTGTAAATTTTGTGTTTACTTTCGTATAATTTTTCTTTTTCTTATTTTCCTATCTTAAAACTATCTTTCCTATCGAAAACTGAACGTATTTTCCTTGCAAACATAATTTCTGCACGTGATAGATTAGCGTTTGTATTCTGAGTTGGTGTTATCCTATATACCGCTAAAAACTTTTGTAAGCTTATTTCTTCAGTGTCGATTCCGTTATTTTTTCTTATTGCTCTCTTGAATGTGTCGACAAACGATTCTGCCTGTCCATTTGATCTAGGATTGTACGTCGGCGTTGTTACATGATCAACTGCCAACGAATCACAGTAATCTTTGAATTCCTTCCCGGTAAATATAGTAGCATTGTCGCTAAAAATTGTATTTACTACTCAAAAACGATCAAATACTTCGTCTAACGCTTTTATGGTGTTTGAAGCTGTCGGGTGTTTATACCTATAAACCTCAGGCCATTTGGAAAAACTATCTACGATTACTAGATAATAGTATCCCATTAATGGTCCTGCATAGTCAATATGAATACATGTCCACGGAACGTCCGTTTTTGGCCACGGTTGAGTCCTTATTGGTGGAGCTTTGGCTGCTAACTGACAACCTTTACGTTGTTTTATCATATCCTCTATATTTTGGTCCATTTTAGGTCAATAAACGTAACTTCTCATTAGCGACTTCATTCTGGAGAAAACTCTTTTTTGTAAGACACGCGGTATTACGACTCTATCCGCATACATCAGCGTTTCGTGGCATATTAAACATGGAGACACCCTTAAACCTTTTTTCTTCTTTTCGTTCCATCTTGCATGTTTCTTCGATTTAGTAATATATTCATCCATTTTCGCTGCTTTTTTTATTTCTTCCAGTGTCACTGGTAGATCTCTAACGGTGTTAACAAGTACTTCCGCTAGTTCTTTTAGTGCTGTTATAACAGTTTCTTCCAGCAATTCTGAGTTTGGGGGGATTAATCTAGATAGACCATCTGCCTGTGCCATTTTAATTGATGGCAATTATTGCATTTTGAAATTGTAGTTGAGTAAAATAATACTCCATCTCTGTAATCTGTTTGCCGTATGGGCTGGTATGCCTTTTTTCGAACCAAAAATCGACAGTAGCGGTTTATGGTCCGTTTGCAAAACGAACGATCTACCATGAATAAACCTGTGAAATTTCTTAATGGCGTAAATTATTGCCAGACCTTCGTTTTGTATCTGACTATATTTTTTCCGCAGGTTTTAAGTTCTTGATGCGTGTGCAATCGGTTTCGTTGATCCGTCCTCGAATTTGTGTAAAGGTACCGCACCTACACCATATTCGCTTGCATCCGATGCTACAATTAATTCCTTTTTCAGATCGTAATGTGCTAATGCTAAATCCGATGATAAGCACTTTTTATTTTTTGAAATGCTTCTTCGCATTCTTTTGTCCAGCACCATTTCTTACCTTTCCTTAATAACTCGTTTAACGGAGCTCTCAACTCGTGCATTTTAGGAATATATAAACTGTAATAATTTGCTAAACCCAGGAATGATTGTAATTGTGTTGCATTATCCGGTATAGGCATATTTCTAATAGATTCTGTTCTACTTGGGTTAGGCTTTCTTCCTTTATGATCAATTATCTGACCCAACTATTCAATTTTTTTCATGCAGAAATCGTATTTGTCAAGGCCCACTTTAAATCCGTAATTCTGTATTCTCTTGAATACTTCTCGAACATGATTTTTGTACTCTTCCAAATTTTGGCTCTTTATCAATATGTCATCTAAGTATGCCATTGCGAATTCAAGACCAGCCAGCATCGTATCCATAATATGTTGAAACACACTTGGGGCTACCTTCAACCCGAATGGCAAACGTTTTTAGTTGTATAGCCCTCTATGTGTATTGATAGTTAGATATTTTGTACATTCTTCCTCGATTTTGACTTGTAAATAAGCTTCGGACAGATCAATTTTCGAGAAGATCTTTCCTCCATTCAACCTCAAGAAAATTTCTTCAGGCGCAGGAAGAGGATAGCTGTGGTCCTTTAGACATACATTCAACCCGGTTGAAAATTAAGCGCATACTCTTATTTTCTTAATTTTTCTTTTTTACGTACAGCGTGGGTGACGCCCACTCAGAGTAATCTACTTTTTTAATTACTCCAATCTCTTCTAGTCTTTGTAATTCTGTGTCTATCATTTCCAATGACGAAAATGGTACCTTTCTTTTCTGCTTAAACACCGGTTTTGCATTATCCTTTAACTCAAACTTTACTTCAGTCTTAGTACAGCAACCTAGTCCGTCAGCAAATACTTCCTAAAATTCATCTTTTAATTCTTCAACGATTTTTTCTGTGGGTTTGCTATTTTCTATATTCGATACATTTAAGTTTCTACAAAACGTGTCAATTGGTTTTTCCCATAAATTGAATAACACACTCCAGTCAATACCAAATAAATTTGAATTTCTTCCAGATATGATGTAGATTTTTGCCTTGTACGTTATATCGACAAATGACACTTTCGCGTAAAATTCTCCTTTGAATTTTAGCTTTCTTCTTCCAGAAACACCTCTGGCCCTTTTCTGAGTGTTTTGTAGTTTTTGTTGTCCAATTTTCTTCCATGTAACTTCGTCGATTATAGATATGTCACTTCCGGTATCAACCAAATAGCTAGCTTATAGTTCGACCATTTATTTTAACGTCTACATACTTTCTTCTATCATTATTTGTATCTCTATTAGATACAACTGTATTTATCCTTTTGGACTTCTGATGTTTTTTTTCTTTTTGCAAACAGTAGCTTTATGACCTTTTCGACCGCAGTCATAACATATTTTATTTCTAAAATAACACTTACTTGTAGCATGGTTTATTCCACCACATGATTTGCAGTAGTATTTTACTTCCTTGTAGACTCGTTTAACACTTTTTACTTGGGCAATATTTTTCTCCTCTATACTTATATTTTCCCGTTTTATATTGAGTAATTTCTGACATTCTTCCGTAACTTTCTGTAACGTTACTTCTGTATTTTGTTCCATAATTGCCAGTATTCTTGAACGAATTTCTTTATCCTTTGTTGCAGTTAATCCTTGAGCAAAGATTAAACACTTAAACATGTCTTCTTTAATTTCTTTGATCTTGAATAATTCACACTGATAATTCACTTTTCCAGCGTATGAAATAAAGTCGATTTCTTCCTGTTTAACCATATTTAAACATATATAACGTGTAAGAAATAAACTTTCACGCTCACCAAATATTTTAGACAATATTTCAATCGTTTTTTTAACGATATATCCTACGGCTTATTTGGTAGAATTAAATTAGTGTACTTGGTGTTTTCCTGAGCAACTAATTTTTGTAATAGTGATATAATTTTTTCTTCGTCAGACAATAACTGACATCTTTTTGAAAAATTGTTTCGTACCGTCTGAAGTACGCTAGAAAAGTTACAACTTCCATAGGTTTGTAATGGAATTCTGAAAGTGAATTAGTAATCCCTTCAGCAGAGAAAAATTTGGATCCTTCCTTTTGATCGACTTGATTTGTTCATATATTTTCCAAGACTTCTTAATATTTTAAAATTTGCTTTTGTAAGTCTAACTGCTGTTCCTGTCGTTCCTGCAGTTGTATATGTTGTTGTTGTTGTTGATACTGGAATGGTTGTACTTGCAATAATTCGATTTGTTTTTGAATCGATTTATTTCGTTCTTCCCAATGTGTCTGTTGCTGCTGCATAGCAGAACACATGGTTTCGAAAATTCCAAGAACTCTTCCATATTACTTTCTTAAGGCACAACAAAAATAAAAATCACTGTACCTTTAGTCGATAAACTAATTCAGTGACTGGTAAAAACGTATTATTCGACGTTTGACTTGGTCGTCGCTGTTATCTTTGGAGGGGTGTCTTTTTTCACTCCTCGTTCGATACTGTTAAATTTCCTTGTGAGTTTATTTTGAATTTACGTTCGCCGCTGTTATATCGTCTTGTGAGTTGTTTTCGAATCCTCGCAGTCACTGTTATATCGTGTCGTGAGTTCTTTTCGAATCCTCGTCGCCACTGTTATATCGTGGATTATACTATATAAACAACAAAGTAATCCCGAGTGGAAAGATTACAATAACACAATAAATCAGGTAACAAATAACAATGGTTTCTTGTACGTAAAGTACAAATGAGAAAGAGTTCGTAATACTAAGGAAAACAGGAGATAAGTCACGGAGGTTCGTAAGGGCCGCCTTCGCTCTCTCTGTCTGTCTCACTTTCCCTCTTTTTCAATAGCTCGTCAGGTTGTTCCACTATAACATATATATATATATATATATATATATATATATATATATATACACATACATACATATATATATATATATATATATATATATATATATATATATATATATATATATATATATACACATATATATATATATATGGGTGTGTGTGTCTATGTGTGTCTGTGCGCGCGTGCGTGTATGTGCTTAGGCAACAGATTTTCTCTTAGGCATGTCTGATTGAATAAATTACAGACATTATGTCTGCTAATTTTTAAAAAAATTCGTTTCATACTCACGAATGACCTTCCGTGTATTGATGTTAAATGATGAGAGAAATGTCCTATAGCTGTTTAAATTTATTTTATTTTCATTTCCAAGAACTTTCGATCTTTTTCCCAGATCATCTTCAGAGGTGCAAGAAACACAAACTATATGTTGTTCATTAATATAAATATTTATACAAAGTTGTGCGCCGTTATCCATTACCGTAATTTTTTTCATTATGCTTTTAATGCAAAACTGTTGCTATTAGAACGTGAAAAAAAATTATCCATTACGGAATTTTTTTCTATCTAAGTTATAATGTCATGGTCACGCGCGCATTAAAGCGGGAAAAAACTGTTCCTTTACAAGCATTTCAGGACATTACTGTAATATTCATAGTTGATTCTGTTCAGTGCCAGCTTTAATTTTTTTAATATAAATTGCTTCTAGTATATGTAATCTAATTTTGTTGTATTCATGATGTAGGATATATACATTTGATGAGATTACATCCATTCTTCAGTAGACTGGAATATAAATTTACTATGCCTCATCCCTCCATCGTCAGAATGTGAAATCCACGCCACATATACTAACCGCAATACGAATGTCTATGTTTATATCTACAGATACTATGTAACATTCGGAATTTTGTCCCGTCATAGATAAATGTTTATATTTATTTTTATTTTTCGTACATGTAAATTTACTGTGGCGTATAGAGTTATAGACTAATATCACTTTCCTTACAATCAATCGCCATAAATACGATACATATTTGATATCCCACCAAATACGATACGTATTTTATATATGTTGTGGGGCAGACCCCTTTTACACGAGATGGACTCGTCCAAATTATACTTATACTGACAGAGAGAATACCTACAGGTTGACATACGTTGAGTCAGGGTGAGAGATACGGAGACAGTACATAGGGTGATCACAGAGAGTTATATGAGAGTCTAGAGAGAGAGAGATAATTACGGCTTCACTTACAGAGACTTGTACATATACTTTCTACTAACCCGCATTCCTGGACTACTAATCTTCACTTCAAGTCTGTATTCTTACGTTTAATACACTTATATTTCTATCTCAATTACTGGCGTTGTTTATTTATTTGTGCAGGATTCCATTCCCGGAATCCACAACAATATACTACTAAATATGATACGTGTTTAATACTCCACAAAATAGTTTTCAGGTTGAATTTTTGGTTTCGTTGTTGGCGGGCAAGACTGCCAGTGGCACAACATAATCTATGTACAGTTTCCATTACTCTTATACTTAATTTGTTATAACTGATCAATATGCAGAGTTATCTGAAGATTTTAGTATTTACTGATTTCACATCCTGTAACCTTTTAATAGATTCTGGGTAAGTGTCATCACTGTTTTCATCCTAATTTCCGATCATGCTTTCTTTTTTTAGAAAAGTTTATCTTGTGCTCCATTTCTTGAAACACGTAATACATGATGCTGATTCTCTGTTCATGATCATTCTTATCCTAGCTATGAACACGTACACTATAGCCCCCGTCATCATCTGTACATTGTACTCTGGAAAGAAATCATAACCATAGACTTTTAGAATCATTTGGGATGCAGTATGGAATGTTTAAATGGTCCGTGTGCATCTCGCCACATTTGAGTTTATTTATGAGCAGAGTATAGTCTCGGAAGAGAATTAATACACTGGGGCTATCATTTCCTCCTTGTCGTAACACCGATGAGGGCTGAAATCTTTCCGTATTGAGATCCTTGCAAGACATATAGATCGATATAGTTCTTATACTAGTTCGATGCATTCAGGCGATTCGGAGCTTGGAAGGTGGTTTCTAATAGTCTCTATCGATGAGATCATATGTTGCCGTGAGGTCGACAAGGCAGGTATGCAGTTTCCTGTAAGCAATTTATTTAAGTTGTCTAATGATATATATGCAGTCGTTGCATCCCTTAACAGAACAAAAAACCAAACGCGGATGTGAGGAGTTGACTGATTAAAATAATGTTCATTAATACTTTCACCTAGATGAATTTAATTAAAATACCTCTGTATGTGTGAGAGTTTTGGGAGCTACCATTTTGTTTCCATACGTCATTAATACGTAACACAGCTTACTAAACATATGACTAATATAAAATATATTTAATCTGGATTCTTTGCCGTCTGTTTTATATCTTATTATTTATATATGTTTATATTTTCTAACTCGTAGTAACCACCTTGCTTTTGGGTGAAATGATCGCAGAATTCCACGTATTTATAAATTTCGATCTGACATTTTTTCTGCATATCACTCACTTTGTGTTATAAATATACCACCACTTAATTAAATACACTGATATGGAAGTAGCCAAGGTCATAACAGAATTAATTGGGCTAACACGTAATATAATATTATCTATTGTATTAAAAGTAAATAGAAAGATGCAAATGTTCTTAGTATCAAATAAAATGGTATGGAACTGCTATGTAATAACTAATATCTTAGGTAGCAAAGAATATCGGACAATCACCTCAGAGATGATGACAACATCTGAATCGATGAAGTGGTTCTACAAAGAATGCTGACGAAAAGATAAATAGAGTGTCTAAGAAATTATGAAACATACAAGAGAATACAAAGAACAAGGGAACTGTTGCTAAATGCCAGAAAGATACATAATATTTCTGTAACAATTAATGAAGAAAGAAGGCTATGTATAATATATTGAAGGCAAGAGAACTAAGAGGAAACAATGAATAACGTACTCGACGAGCTAGAGTTAACTGATAACGTAAATACGAAAAAGTGGGGGAAGTAAAGTTTCGAATATTACTTAGAGCAACGAAATGGTGGAAGTGGTGGATAAATTGAAAAGGCATGATAAAAAATACCTGAGAGCCTTGTTTGCTAAGAGTAGATTCATAACATCCACGCACGCACACACACGTGCATCTATATAAGTATATTTGGTCGGGTTTGGTTTGTTTTACGGCATATCAATCTCAATGTGTTATTTAATGCCGACAAAATGTTTATTGCTGGTAATATTTTGTTTTGTCAAAAATCTTTTTCTGATAATATTTTACCTTCAAAAATGTATTGCTGGTAATATTTTTTAAAAAAATGTATTGCTAGCAATATTTATTTTTTATAAACATTGTTGGTAATATTTTTTTCAAAGTAATAATTTTTTTAAGTATTTCTGGTATTCAAACCTATTTTTACACTTTCATGGTGGTTTAACCCCAGTTTCGGGGTTAATTATTTGCCCATAGCTGGGACTCTAACAGATGCTATCACCCCGAGTCAGGGCGGACCTGGGAACATCAGCAAATAAGGGGTAGTTCCACGCTCCTCAAAACCTCATCAGAGGCCTTGCTGCTGGACATAATTTATCGTCTTATCCAGTTCAGATTTGTAGTTTACCGTCAGGACGGTATTAAGTTTATAAAAAATAAAAATTTACTGAATCAGAGAAATGAAATAGCGATTTTTTGCCGTCATTGTCAAAACTTTTCCTTAAATAATATTTCAAAATAAAATTAAAAAATGCGAGCTGGTAATATACATACTTATATTTGATATGAACAAATAATTTTATATGATTTAAGTAATTCTATTACATTTACTTGTTTTAAAAAGAAATACAATCTATGAGCAATTAAGAGTGAAATTATTTTAAAATTGTAGTTAAATAAAACGTATTCTAACCTAAACATCCCTTTAAACAAAATCTTTAAATATACAAGTAGGAAAAAATGTCGAAAGACTTTTTGCCGTTAATAATAGAAAGAAAACAGACGACATGCATATAACGGATGTCTGAATTACAACTCTATCCTCCCTAAACTTAACCTCTTTTTCGAACGTAACTCATAATTGATACAAAAATAGTTAATAAAAATGAACACGCTACCGCCCCTTGTCTGAATGATTGGATTTCTCTGTATCCTTGGAAACAGGGATTTAAGAATTTATGTGTGCCTTTAAAACTCAGTAAATTTAAAAATAAGTTATTTCAATATTCGCTTGAAGATGAAATGTAACTAATGTTTTAATTTAATTACAAAATTAAATTTTAAGTTTTTAGCTTCTATTTTTGAAACATGGTTATTACTGTGTAGCGAAAAAAAATATTTGAAATCAGTTAATTTATAATATTTATGCTCTGTAAATTTACATTGAGCACTGTTTTGTAAAAATAAAAATAAAGAATATCAATAAGAACACCGGATTATATATCTTACTGTTCTTTCTTCATATATATATATATATATATATATATATATATATATATATATATATATATATATGGGGGGGGTGTATGTGTGTGTGCCTTTGTGTAAAATTCAGGTATAAATAAAATATACTGAGTAGGATGACAATATGAAAAAAGCGAAATAAAAAAAATATCTGTACCAAAGTGTTTCGTATAATGATGTTTAAAAATACTTGCTGCAAAATAAAATCCATACATTTGCATTGATAAAGGGCATCAAAGAATGAAACGACTTGGTAAATAATAATTTTCATTTGACTTCATTCATATATATATATATATATATATATATATATATGTGTGTGTGTGTGTGTGTGTGTGTGTGTGTGTGTGTGTGTGTGTGTGTGTGTGTGTGTGTGTGCGTGCATGTTTGTGTGTGTGTCTGTGTGTGCGTGTGCGTGTGTGTGTATGCATCAATTATCAGAAATGTGTGTTTATATCACTTATCTTCACTGAGTTTCGCGGAAATTACATGAAATTTCAGAGGATTTGTGGATGAAAACGGTTTCTTTATACACACACGCGCGCGCACACACACACACACACACACACACACACACACACACACACACATATATATATATATATATATATATATATATATATATATATATATATATATATATATATATATATATGCACACAATTAACGCATTTTTTTCTCGGCCTTTCACCCACATTCACACACCCGCTCACACGCACACGCACTACACATACATACCTACCTATATACATACATTCATATGTGTGCGTGTGTGCGTGTGTGCGTGAGTGTGTGAGAGAGTGACACACACAGTATAGGATCACAGTGTAAGAAAAAAGACAGACGCATCCATTTCTTTGAACGTTGTCATTTGTGTATTCTCTAATATTGTATCTCTAGTAATCAGATAAAACTCCCTAACTAATCACAGATCGATGGCTCGGTTTGTATGCGACGTAGCTCACAAAGTCCTACACGCTTCACTTGCGAGAAGACACTGTTATATAAACACAAATTTTCAGCTACCGTTGAAAAATCTTCATTCGCGAAGGTCGTCCGTGAGTTGGAGAACAACAGTGAAATATTACTTGTTCACTGAAGCCCATTTTCGGTTTAAAATGACAGATGGTATGGTCAGTCTGAGGCTGACAATTATTTTGGATGAACAGCGGGAAACCCAACATGAAGCACCTTTGCATTCATACATATATACATATGCCCTTATTGAATTATCAAGGCTTGTAAGCCGCACACATAAACAGGTGTGGCTTTGAGAGTGATTTCACATCTTTATAAATTCAATTAACATTCCACGCTGACTATTCAAAGATTTACGTACACTCAGGGACGTTTGAGTTTATCTCGTATAGAACAAGGGTACCTATATAAATCATCTAAGGAAAATCAAAAATACTCCTAAATAATTCGAATAGTGTTGTTTATTGGGCCTCAAGTTTAGTGTAGAACTAAAGTTGGTGTCATTATTACATATATAGGATGCGATGGATAAATTGCCGTCTGAATTACGCAAAAATGAAAATAACATTGATATCTCATTTTAACACATTTATTTAACAAGATTGCATATAACTTGAAATACTAACGAATAAATGCATTCAATAGAATCGCAATTGGTTTCAACCACAAACTCAAGACATCTTCGGAATCTTCTGCAACTTTTCTGGACAATCTCCTTAAGTTAATGAGGGCTGCCATAATCCTTACCTTCAGTTCATCTTTGGTGTTACAAGGAGCTTTGTTGGTCTCTCGCCCCACACATAATAATCAAGGGGTTTGCAGACTGGGAAGTTAGGTGGCCAGATATAAAGGAGAATGTGTTCGCAGAAATTGTCTGATAGCCATGACTACATTCTTCAGCTTTTGTGGCATGGTACAGAGTCCTGTTACTGATCATAGGGTCTTCAGTAGCCACCCTTTTGGCACAGGGCAGCACTACCTCCTCAAGGCACGATGTAAGCCTCCGTATTGAGTCTGAGCTCCGGTAGGACGATGAATGGAGTCATAACGTTGACATCACTAGTGACCACTCCAAACATCTTCGGAACCACCATTAGACTCATCCAACTCTTTCTGAATCCTCTGCACTGTTCTCAGATGACACCCAAACACTTTGATATGTTCTTATTGAAGCATCCGGCGTTAATATCAATAAGTACGCCGTTTCCAAATTTCTGGCAGTGTTAATTGCGCCATGGTGCTCTTTTTCTCACAGACGGTGCCCAACTAACCCTACTATCCTGTGCAGTTGACAAAATAAAAATAAAAACAAAACAACACGCATGCGCGAATTTAAAAATATAAAATGTCAACAATTTACCGATCGGTCTCTGTATATATGAAAAATAGTCGGCTTATTCTATCCCACCAAGAAATTTCTGACTACTTCTGCCAGCATTTATCATTATCTTCTTTGACCAACATTTAATTATTAGTGTCTGGTTCTGCTTAGTGCTCTCTTTTCAGCATTGATGGAGTTCAAATGGTTTACGTGGTCTATTTTCCATTATACAGTTTCTTTCTCGCATACGAAACGTCGCAATCCTATTGTCATTCCATTGCTATTTTTATGGTATATGTTGTAATTAGCTCTTTAGTTCCACAGGTTCAGACCATTAAAGCTAGATCACGCCATATTACTACAATGGACACTAACCATCGTCATTTTCTCTATATTATAATGTAAGGGGAAAATCCACTCTGATTTTTCAAAGAATTAGCATTTTGGGTATCAGACACCAGTATGTATACTACAAATATCACTACAATATTACCATCTTCAAGACAAGAATCTATCATTTCCTTGCCTTCTTGTTCCCATCTGTCCTGAATATGATGATAAACTAAAACTAGCAGCAAGACCATTGATCGGAAGTTTTGAGGAGAGTGGAAGAACCTCCTAATTACTTTTGTAGCCAAGTCCACTAAAACCCGGGGTGGTAGCACCTGTTAGGGTCCCAGCTCTGGTCAACTAACGAACGCCAACATTGAAGCATTATAAAAATATAAAAATACGTTTTTATATTAAAAATATTAATTTACATTATTTACATTATTCGGACTGTTGTCCTAATATTTATGGTCATGTTGACGACGTTTCGGTCGTTATACATTCCAGCCTTCTTCAGGCGAGTGTAATTTCGAACTGAACCCTTTATTTCGTCCATCGGCTTAGATTGTTCTAATTTCACGTTCCATGCCAGAAGTCTCAGTTATCTCCCTTTAACTCCACTCTTCAAGTTTTTTTTCACCTCCACTGCCATAGCCAGGTTGTGAACTCATAACTCTTTGCGTCAAGTCACTGGATCCAACCAACGCTTTTATTCCCTGGGCCGTGTGCATTAGCAATATATTTTCATAGAAAAAGATTATCAGCAATACATTTTTGTGAACAAAATAAACGAATTGCCAAAGTTTCCAAGAAAATTCAATTTCGACATTAAATGACAGATAAGGAGTTGATATGCCGTTAAACAAACCAAACCTAACCAAATCTTGTTCTCATAATCTTCAATTGCTTCAGTGTTTTCTCCCATATATATCGCACTTGACATTCATCATAACCACGTCAAAAGCAACTTTCTAGCTTGAGTGCCGCTCGAGCATTCTCTTAGCTGAGCGTTGGTATTAAAAATTCTACATTAAATAATCTCACTATTCGATAAATCAAATAAACATACATACACATCAAATAAGCATACTATCTGATTAACATTTTCTAATATAACACACAAATATGTTATTCTTTTGCAATGATAATAGTAATATTAGCCATTTCCTTATTAATAAACATTTGGTATTAATTGATCGAGCAGACTGTTGGTTGATTGATTCGTTTTCTACGGCTTATCAACTATTTGTAGGTTAATTAGAGCCAGAAAATATTTTTAGATTGCAAGAATTTATTTTTTTAGAGATAACAATGGTATACTGGTCTAAGTCTAATTAACCCATAGCTGTGGGCATATGAGGTGGATTCATACCTGTTCCAAAGTTATTGGTGCGTAAGTGAATGTAACGAATACAACTGGCAATGGTACTAGGCATCCGTTTAAAAATTCTGTGCCATTATCCATTACATCACCTGCAAGCTTACAGCACCTGGTACTTCCAGGTGGTCACTTATCAATGTACTGACCTGGCTTGAATTTGCTTAACTTCGGTGATCGTACTGGAACCGGTGTTTCAATGTGATGTTGCTCCTCTCGGTTCAAATTTTTAATATATTTCCATTAAAACAATTTATCCGGAAAAGGGGTTTCAAAGTCCACTAATTATTATCGCTCTTTTCTTTATGGATGGAAGCTCCTTTGCCAACCTTTGGTTCGAAGTAATGTGAAATGCCAATATATTGATTGCCATTATTCTCTCATCGAGATACCTTCCCCCTCCTCACAGCGCACACAATGTTTCTGTCATAAACTCATGTAGTTTCCCTTGACCGACCTGTTCTATGTCTGTTGCTCAGTACAGTAGTATTTTCTTTCTTTTTCAGGACATTCCAAATTGTTATGTTGGATATATCCAGTGTTTGTCTAATGGCTCTTATCGATTATCCTTCTTTTCTCACTTTCAAATTGCTTGGTTTTTCTAAACTCTTTCACCTTCATGTTGGTTTATCCTTTTTAGAAAAAGTGCTGTCTTTACAGGTGGAGCCCAAGGCTAAAAATAAGAGTGGTTATTTAAAGCTAATTTAAACAATCAATCTCAAAGGCAACACCTGGACAACAAGAAGCACCTTTCAGTCACGTATTCCAGTAATTTTGCTCATTTGAAAATTTGTGTGGGTATAAATAATAGGTGGTATGTCCTAAGTTGTTTGGCACATCTAAATGTAAATACCAAAAAATATAAGCTGAAATTCTGAGCCACTGTCTCATATTCATCTTTTGATCTTAAACTCAAATCTCATCAGTGAACAACAAAAACAAAGAAATTGATCCTGCTGTTCCAATATTTTGGAGGAGACTGTATATGTGCTACTCTAATTGTTGCTGCTCTTGAAAGTCCGCATGAGATGGGGGTTATGATAGTCGGTAAAGTTCTTTCTGTAACGCAAGACCAAGAGTTTTGAAGAAAGGTGACCTCCGGTAAAACGTATAGGATACAAACACTGGGAGTTATTTCTAAAAAACGAAAAACAGCTGTATGCAATTGACATTAGAGATATTCCTGAGTGAGGGATTTCTTAAAGCATCACGAGAATAAGTAGGTTCCATGAAAGTCAATCTGATGAGGTTAATGAAGAACATGGATCGAGTTCATGGACTATTGCTTTGGTTTTTTAGCAACATGTGGTGTTGGTCAAAACTACCCGTAGAGCAGCGTTATTCTGTTTGATTGTCATATCCTGATTAGTAACAATTAATCCATACGCCAAGGCATTTAAACTGTTTTATATTTACTAATTCTACATCTTGATTTTTTATGAGGAATTCTAAGTACGTGCCTATCTGCTTTCATTCCAAATCAATTCCATAATAAATTCTTTCATCGGTCTCAACAGACATATTTTCTTTCATATATTTGAATTTCGATGGGTTTGGTGGGTATATTGAAGATTGGCTTTCCATAATATTCTCCAAATTCATGAATTCAGTTTCCCTTCTCCAAGAATAGCTGCAACCCAAGACAAGAGAGCCCAATTTAGATTGATATTTAACCTATACTTGGGTGAAAGAGGTGAATGCATTCCTTTCCTAAGAGCAGTTATGCAAAACTCGACTACACTGATTCCTTTTACCGCAATGTTACCCAATAAGCTACCTGCATATACTAGCGCAAGTTTACTCATATTAAATCTCTAATGGTAAACTAAATCAAAATCCTACTCACAGTTTTTGTATTGTTGTTTTATTTTTGGGGGGTTTCTGAATTTCTAACTTGGCGTATTATATGATACTGTAGCGGGCCCCTAACCGACGAGGTTTCCAAATGTGGACGTTCAATGTTGCGGGTCCCTCCACAATTATTTTATTTTGTCTAGGAAAGGTGTGGAAAGGATCATGCCATTATGCTGGAGGTCGCTATCCAATGTGGTGGTCACAATGCAATTAATATTTGACGTAAAATAGCACATGGTATAAAATACAAAACAGAACGTAGGGTTGAAAACATAACAATTGAATTTATGAAGTATTTGATGTACATGCATGTGAACTGAAAGGGTTAGACAGAGTTGTGTCTCTTAGACCAGGTAATATTTGTACTTAAACTCATAAAGAATATGTTGATTATTAAAATGCAGAAGAATGAGTATATGTTGAATGTTTGGAATTGTGTATTGTGCAAGTTGGATAAAGTTCAGAATTATACTTGTATGAAATGTTGTGAAGTTCTTTCACGTCTAAATGCAGTAGTCAACACGGGAGTTCTTTTAGCATCACATTTTGGTAGCGGTGTTGAGACGTACAAGTGAGAACCAAGAGGGTGCGTGACGAAAGAGAGAATTTGAAGAGTCGAAGAGGGCGAGAATCACTCGCGTTTGGTTTTATAGTATGTTGTCTCACGTGACAGGCTCTGACTGAATTGGCGCTAAAATAGATCCGTCGCGTGGGAGTGATTTGATTGGTCGAAACTGACCAATCAGGAAGCTAGATTGAAGGTGATTAACCAATGAATGTTTGTTATATATTTTGTAAGTATGATGGTGGTGGTGGTTACCACGTTACAACACTTACAACGACTTTAACTATACACAGATATATTCAATTAGATTATTAGACCGGATATAGAGCAAGAACAATATTTTTTTGTCAAGAACACCGGAACAAGAAATGAGAAGAGAGTGATGCAAATGCAGAAAAATGCTCACTTATGTTTTATAGATTATGCAAAATGATTTAACAAGATGTAACACAAGGTTGTATTTGAACTGCTAAGAAAACTAAATCCATATGGAAAAGATGTCAGAATAATCCAGAACTTACACAGTGATCGAACCGCCTGCGTACGGATAGAAAATGAATTGAGTAGAAATGGGCGTGAAGCAAGGTTGAGCCTTCTCGCAAGACTTATTCAACCTCTATACGGACGCTATCCGAAGAGGACTGGAGATGCTATCAGGATATATTATCGTAGGGCGTAATGTTAACAATATAAAAATCGCGGATGATATTTTGCTAATGGCTGACTCGAAAGGAAAACTACAGCACCATCTAGGCTGGGTGGTTGAAGAAATCGTGAAAAAAATTGACCATCAACTGCAAGAAGACAGAAAATATGGTCATCAGGAAGAGAAAAAAGCCCAACATGCGAATTATGAATTGGAAATATAGACATGAAGAACTCAGCCACCTTCTTACAATGGCGTATGTCATTAAACAAATTCTTTTGTTTCTAATCAAGTTAAATATAAATAATAACTTCATTTTCGTCTATTGCTATTTATAGTTACGTCCGTTCCCATCGTTATTGGAATAATTCTTCCAATGTTGAATTTAATAGACATTTAGAATCTTTCCTCCTCCAGCAATTAGATTTCTTTTGTTTGCTTGATGACGTAACATTCTTTCGGCAAATATAAATGACTCTCTTTCAAGTGTTTGCTAACGCTTTCCACGTTGCCATAGAATTTACGCAAATCTATGAATTGAATTAGCTTTATTATTCACTCTTTGTTTTATAATTGTCGCCAAAACAAGTCTCGTATTGACAATCACCACCTTCCTTAACCCAAATATTGCAAAACAATAGACAAATCCATATTTTCATTCTATTTTCTTTTTGTATTTAGCAGATTACACTATCTGTATAAATATCCATTATGCACCCTTCCACGATGTAACCCGTTTGTAATTGATGTCATTGTGGCCACACTTCAGCTCCGTTGAAAAATTTGATATTGGTTCTCGTGTACTTGTTGCGTCCGTGCTTGCTGATGTATTTAAACTAAGTACCTCCATGAAATCGCTAAAACAAATCAGCATAACGTGATGAAAAGATGCTTCAAATGTAACGAAAGCATGTTATATCTTCAAAATCGTTATGTTATTAGTAACAGGAAGGATCAAAGTATTCTTTGAAAATTTAATGATATTTTTTACTCCTTTTTAGAACATTCAAAATATTCATTAAAAAACCTGTTTTTCTTGCCTCAACGGATGTACTAACTTTTGATAGTGCAACTTTTAGCCACTTTTTGCGGTCACAGACATATTAATTTGTAAATTCTTGGAAAAATCCAAAAATTGTCGGATATTAATTAAACTTTCAGGATTATTAAAAAATGAGTTACTTTATTTATTACTTTTTATTAGAAAATCTTCGTAATATATATATATATATAAATATATATATATATATTTATATATATGTTTGTGCGAATATATATATATATGTATATATATATATATATATATATATATATATATATATATATATATATATATATATATATATATTGCATTTGTTTCACTCCTTCATTAATTTTATGAAAACTTGAAGAATTCGACGTGAAAATTTTAGTAACTATATTAGTTAAAAGCAGAATTCTTTGAAGAATTTAAATCACCGAATTAGCAAAAATCTCTTCTGAATCGAAAAATAAAATAACGCAATAAACCTAAAACATTATTTAATTAGATAAACATTGAATTACTTTTTATGAATATATTAAAGACAAATATTGTCTAGACAAAAAAAATCGAGATTTCTTTTCATTTTTCAGTTTGAAATCTTTTAAAATACGGTTTCAATGGGCTGACTCTTAGGAAATATTGTTAATAAATAAAACTATATTTATTAATCATATACTGTAATTTTTTTATAATCTGACGAACCCTAATATTTTAAAAAGTATTTCGATCTGTTTTTATATGTGCATAGACGTGCAGAATTTCAAAGTATGTATGTTCAAACTAACATCTCATTAAAAGGGCACGTGTTTTAAGGGTTGTCACCATTAGGTAAAAATAATCATATAAACTTTATCGTCTGCTCCTCCATACCCTACTATGAACACGTCCGGCGATCATTCGACTGTCAATAAATCAATTAACATATCAGAAAAACAAAAGACCTTAAGAAATGTTTGTACACAACATTTTATGCTGTAAGTAAGAAAAATGTCTTTCAGATCAGATCAATTTAACTTTAAACTTCCTAATTTTCCTCAAATAACTTTTCAGAAATATATATATTATTTTTCAAGATTTTTAAAATCCGAGAAGTAACTTTTGTTTATAAATATCTCAAAATGGCCGATTTCATCGATTTTCGCTGAAAAAAATCGATTCCAATTAATGTAATTTCTGTTTGAAATACACCACAGACTATTTTGCTTACTGGAAATAGTAAATTTTAAATCCTTAAGTTTTCAATTAAGGCAAAAATTAAATCTTTTTTTAATTTTTAAAAATTCATTTTAAACCTTACGTATACCGGATGTGTTTTGAGATTTTGACGGCTCCACTGAACCGGCGATAACATCAGGGTCTGTGCTTAAAATCCAATTTTTTTCTTTTTTTCATGTTGAATGTTTTGCGTGCAATAAAAAATAAATTATTAATCTTTTTTTTATTATTCGACTTACTCTCGTTATACTTTAGTGAATCCCCCAATCGTTTATTTCTTTGGATAAATTCTGAGAAGCGAGTTTGATAGTGTTGTGTAAACGTAGAAAACCCCCGTTTCTGTCTCTCACTCCCTCGTCAGTTTTATGCAAAGGCACAAAGAACGTAGCATAACTTTTGAATGCTAATGTGTTGAGTTTGAGCGAACGAGAAAAGAAGCACTGAAAAGCATATGGGTTTCTTCTTTGGGTTTATGAGGTTGGAAAAGATGGCGGATTTAGTAAGGACCGTCAGAGTATCGTTTACATAACCAATGTTCGTCATATTTTTAATTTTACAATTTAATATTTTACTAAAATAGTTTTTTATTTATTTTTGCTAAGAAAAAAGAAGTGATAGCTTTGATCACACTTATTGTAAAAAAAAAAATAATCTCAAACTCTACCTAACCCTAACTAACCTCCAAACACTTTCTCACAGACAAAAATTCGCAAGTTTATCGTCGCTCTATCGTTATTTCTAAGGAAAGTGCTCAGGCTTACTCGATTCTGTAGTTCCACCAGTTCTGACATTCACGGTTATGATCCAACTTGCCAGGCAAACTGTATCGAATCACCATCATTCCTTTCGTATTCCAGCGGGGAGATGAAAGTTCCACGAACCGTGGCAATATGGAGCCGAATGCCAACTGGATGCTTACTCGATCACGTCATCTTAACTTGTTCAAATCTTTGATTAACGGCTATTTCCCCACATATCCGGATAAACTATATCCCTTAATCTGTAACACCCTTCTTCGAGAGGATCCCGAACCTTGTACGAGTTCAACCTCATTAAAAATTTATTCCCGAAAATATGTAATCCTCTAGTTTCAATCACTACTTGACGATTGCGTTGTGCATAAAAACTCAGAATTGTAATACCGGTGAGGAAAAACGTATATTCTTTATTAGCATATATATATATATATATATATATATATATATATATATATATATATATATATATATATATATATATATATATATATATATATGTATAGAGATAGATAGATAGATAGCATAATTAATTCATCGATTCCAGAAGAATCCTCAGCAGAAAGCAATGGACGGCCGTTTCGTCCTATTTTGGGGACTCATCGGCAGTGTGCATCCACTACCAAGAATCGAACCCGGACCGTTACGAAATGACACAAGTGTAATACCCAGCTTTGCAGATTTATTACCTTTCTTAGGTTGAAATTATTGAAAGTGAAAAAAAATTAAAAAATCATATATATATATATATATATATATATATATATATATATATATATATGTGTGTGTGTGTGTGTGCGCGCGCGCGCGCGTGTGTGTGTGTGTGTGTATGTGTGTTTAACCGTACATCTGTAAAAACAAAAAAAAAGA
>OZ038482.1:52991249-53013749 GCA_964036315.1 Acanthosepion esculentum | reverse complement strand
TAGTAAAATTACCAACAATGCATTTTATTATCTACCAAATATATATATAAACACATAGCTTTACTCTGAAAATATAAATTTTCGTACAAAAATATCTGCATTTTCAGCATGACAAAACATTTTGATTTCAGCATGAAATACCGCATAGAGATTGATATAATGCCAAACAATATTAAACAAATAACCCACATAAAAGATGTTTCATGACATTAGTCCATATAATATCCTACAATTTCTTGAATCAAACGGTATTCAAAAATATATGTACAACATAATCCACATATATAACCATCTATAATAATTATGTTCCCACAAACATGTATATGCACAAATGCTGAGTATCATCTATTATATATTCAACTGTGAAAGCATTATAACGTTTATCATTAAATTTCGGCATTAAATGATCCATTGAGGATTTGATATGCTGTCAAACAAACAAGTAAATCAATCAGTTAATTGTTGTTTTTTTATGAATAAGATATATATATATGGACACTATTTTTAAGAAAAAATATTTTATTCGGTAAATAATATATTAACAAATAATTGTTTTCATCCTTTCTTAAATTTAACTGGGATAATTTATAAAGTTTAAAATCTTTTAAAGGTATGTACTAATTTGTACCGATTATGTGATATTGTTAATTAAAAGACTTCAGGAAAAGTTTACTACAATTCAGCGACCCCAATATTTAAAAAATTTTTTATTATTATTTTCTCTGTGTGTACAAACGTGTCATACACGACTTTAGGAGAAAATAAGAGCGGTAACTAGGTTAATTTTACAGCCGAAGTAACAAAAATTCAATAGAATATTAGATTACGGAGAATGCATTCCTAAATTTTAAAGATTACTGGATAATTAAAATATATATATATAAATCGCTCACGTTATATAAAATCAAGTAACTTTTCACAGATATGTCCCTCGTAGAAAAAAATTAGGCAAATTTCCCAAAGATCAGGTTGATAATAGAGCAGTCAGTAACTCATAAAAACCAGCATTCCCGTTAGAAATTCTTTTCCACGATATGCTAAACAAAAAGTATGTAATATTGGTTTCAAATAAGATTAATTAAATCTTAAATCGACTCATCACTCTTAAATGTAATTTTAAAAATTATATTTTGTTTTTGATAGATTTTTTTAATAAAGAGAAATTCGTTGTGCGAGAATTTTAAATATGGTTAAAATCAGTAATTTCTACCCATTTAAAAAATAACTCCAATTAATCTAAATTCGTTTTAATGTACGGCAAAATATTTAAACTATTGGAAATATTAAATTCAATCTATTAGCTTGAAATGCATAATAAAATAAAAGTTTCAAGGAAAAAATCTTTTTAAGCCTTTGTTTATCGCTTATAAAATCGATAAATCAAAAAATCGATCATTAATTTCAAATAGACATCAGACATAAAATACGAAAAGGACGGCTCTTCATGGAGTAATTTGTAAATCATTTGTAATGACAACAATAGCCACTGAGTCAAAATTTACATGGACCTATAATAGGACGCCTCATAGATGTTTAATTGTCGTCAAGCTCGATTTGTAGATTATCAATGATGAATTCTGTCCTCATTGGGTACTTGTGGCTTTCTGCCAAATCTAACTTACGCATTGTATATAACAGGATGTCTCTTTGTGCAGTAATATTCACTAAGCCTGATTTCTAAATCCTTCATACTATACTTGACAATCTGAGCAAAGTGTAATACATGCCTCGTTTATATCAGGACAGTCATTCAGTGCTGTGCCATGCGTGATCTGACAAGGCAGATGTTTTCCCGCAGTAGGTTGGCATTTCTTTCTGCGGTATACCAATTGCCATCCTGCTATTTACCCATAGCTGGAGGGAGAAGAAGAGGATAGCCTTTCCCAAGGGTATTAGAACGTGAATGGATTTGATTGGAATTCGAACTCGGTTCTCCGATTCCTCAATTCGAGCCACTATTTATTACTCCACCATGCCTCAGAGATATAAAAAAACATAAAAAATCGAAGGGGGGCATAAGAAAATAATGTCTTTTCGTAGGTCTTATTCAACATATACAGTGATAATCCTGAGCGAATTAAAAGTTCTACCGGGGTTAATTATTGACGATCATGCCTTTAACAATATTAGATATGCAAATGGCACAGTGTTGATAGCAGAAAGAGAAAACAAACTACAGAAATTCCTACATAAGTTAGTAAATGAAAGCGAGAAACAGGGCTAAGCATCAATTGTAAGAAGAGACAATGTATGGTTGTCAGTAAAAGAAACAGCACAACATGTGAATTACAAATTAAAGATTCCAAAATAAAACAAGTACAACAATTTAAATATCTAGGAAGTGTTTTAACAGATTATGGAAAACGTGACGCGTAAATTCGAGGTCGTATTGGGATAGCAAAGATGCCTTCCAAAAGTTAAGCAAACAATTAAGTTTTGTCTGTTAAACAAGAGACAAGATAATTTTATTCTAAGCGAAGAAAAACGTACTGAACTGTTATGTGGCAGCGAATGTTGTTTCATCACAGATTGAGACTTGAGGCAACAGAAATGTGTATCTACAGAAGAATGCTGAGGATACCATGGACTAAACACGTGAGCAAAAACGATGTTTTAGAGAAATTGGAAGCAAAAGGGACACTTATGTTTAGCATTCAGAAAGAGACAGTTTAAATGTCTTGAATTTATAATGAGGAAAATGGGCTTGAAAAATGTGACACTCACATGACATAGCGACTAAGGGAAACACCACCTAACTTACCTAACGAGGTCGTGTAAATGGTTGGCAGAGCAGCGATTAGGAAATACAGCAAAAAGACAAAATTTACTAAGGACTATGAAGAAGAAGAAGAAGAAGAAGGAGGAGAAGAAGAAGAAGAAGAAGAAGAAGAAGAAGAAGAAGAAGAAGAAGAAGAAGAAGAAGAAGAAGGAGAAGAAGGAGAAGAAGAAGAAGGAGAAGAAGAAGAAGAAGAAGAAGAAGAAGAAGGAGAAGAAGAAGAAGAAGAAGAAGAAGAAGAAGAGAACAATCTTAACTGAGTACCTAATAATTGAGCCAAAATTAAAATACGCCTTGTCGTTCCCACCCCTTCACCGTTGAAACTGTTAGATGTAGCCGTCTCTTCTACTCCAATAGCTTCATGTCTCGCACATCTCGCCTATGGAACTCCCTTCCCTATTACTGTTTCCCTGACAAATACAATCTCCAACGGTTTAAGTGTAGCGTCAATCGACATCTCCAGTTGCCTTGATCTATCCACTTCCCTTCTCCACATCCTTTCATCTTTCATTCCTATCTGCTCTCGCTCCAAATCTTCTGTAACCCCCTTGCCTTGATAGACCCTCCGTCTTTCTCTTTCTCCACATCCTCTCCTTTACCACTCCTATCTGCTGTTCCTCCAACCCTTCTGTAACCCCATGCGTGATAGTGGCCTCCAGCCTTACTTGGAGTGATACGCTTAAAAAAAAAAAAAATTAAAAGAAAATCTCTATGTAGAATTATAATCAGCCAGGTGTATTTGTAAATCTTTACCAATGACATCAATACGCACTGGGGGCTCTATACTTGCGGTATTCAGCTAAAATTAACATGACACTTGTATCTAACAGGGCATCTAATCGTTGTTTAATGGTTGTCAAACTAGATTCGTAGAAGATGCTTAATGATTTCAATCCTCATTGGGTGCAACGTACTTGTTGCTTTGTGCCAAAACTAATCTACATTTTGTATATCACAAGTAGCATTTTTCTGGGTGGGTATTGAGAAAGCTTGATTTTAGATTATATAAAGTGTGTTTAGTCCACACTGGATACCCTACATATTAACGGGGTGCCAACACTTAGATTACTGAATAAAACCTTATGGATTTAAAAAAAAAAATAAGTCGGAGTAATTCTCGACGCAAATTACAATAAAGTTCAAAACTATTATTGAGTATTAGCCACTGAGCAAGCGGAAATCTTTTAAAATATTTCAAACTAATATGTTCAGGTAAGTAATATAACTAATAAGAAGATCATTTTAATATACACGATGTAAAACATCATTTCACTCATATACCGTGTGTAACAGCAAAATTGTCCAAATCGTGTAACCGCATAATTTTCCATCCCGCAAAATGTTTATACCTAAAAATAAAAACACTCAACTAATTGAGATTCTTTTCTCTAGGTTTTTAAATAAGACGTTTAGCCATCTTGATACCATTCGTCGGAAGAATCACTGAGAAACGCCATTAACAATATTAGATATGCAGAGGACACAGTGTTGATAGCCGAATGATAAAACAAACAACAGGAACTCCGACATAAGGCAGTAAATGAAAGCGAGAAAAGGACTAAGCATCAATTGCAAGAAGTCAGAATGCATGGTTGTCAGTAAAAGAAACAGCCCAACATGGGAATTACAAATTGAATATTCTAAAATTAAACAAGTACAGTTTAAATATCTAGGAAGTTTTTTTAACAGAGGATGGAAACACCTAAATTTGAGGTCTTATTGGGATAGCAAAGATGCCTTCCAAAAGTTAAGCAAACTATTAAGTTTTGTCTGTTAAGCAACAGACAAGAGAATTTCATTGTAAATTGAGAAAAGAATAATGAACTGTTATGTAACAGCGAATGTTGACCTATTTCATCACTGATTGAGACTTGAGGCAACAGAAATATGGATCTACAGAAAGATGCTGAGGATACCATGGACTAAACTTGTGAGCAAACACCACGTTTTAGAGAAGATGGAAGCAAAAAGGACACTTTGACTTATTATGCTAGATCATCATTTCAACTTAGATCTAAATAGATCAATTAGAAAAGATCCAACTCAATCCATTTGACGTTTGGAACGTGAGAGACGAGTTTCATTTATGGTAGTCCAAAGAGGAATGAAGAAAGAATTAAAATGAAAACGTACGTGAAACCTGAGTCACCTTGTTACTCCAGGACAGAAATTTAGAAATTTAGAGAGGACAAATACCATCTTGAATAAGTTGGAAAATGATCCTGAAATAATAATACATACACACACAATATATATATATATATATATATATATATATATATATATATATATATATATATATATATATATATATGTGTGTGTGTGTGTGTGTGTGTGTGTGTGTGTGTGTGTGTGAACTTAATTTCAATCCTTCATGATCTTCTGATCCTTAGCTACAATTAATTAATGATGAACATATCATTTTCTTTGATGGTCGTTTTCATTATGGTTCTTCTGTTAAATTTAGAAAGTAATTATAAATTCTTATTTCTCAAAATAGAGTGCAATATAAAATAAGTATTCCAGTTTGATATCTATAATAATTTCTAAGATACGACGGTTCAAAGTTTAATCTAAGAATTGGACAATTTTGTTGTTACACGGTTTGGACAATTTTGCTGTTACACACGGCATATAAGGATTAAAAAAAAATAACTTAATCTGTTGTAAAAAAATCAAATAGAGGATAAAAATGCACAACGATTTTTAGCAGGTCAGCCGCTTTTTTTTTTGTTGTTGTTGTTTTGTTTTTTTTAATTTAGCTTTTAGCTGGATTCGAACAACTTCTTTCCCCGATGGAAAAATATCTGTCTTACTAGGTCGGCTATAATATTGCATGTCATCATGCTTTCTTCTCTTCTACATGGGGTTTCGTTCAGCTGGAAGTCGTTCTTAAACGAGGTGTAACATTTATCACTTCAATGTTAGCATGCCGGGTTGTCGCAGCTATAAAAATAGGCGTTTGAAAAAAAAAAGAAAGTTGTCTAGGTGATTAGAGTTGTTAGAATATACTGAACTCTACATGGCATTAGGTGACTATTATAAATGAATCGACGTGTCATAAAAACATATTAATAATTATAGAATCATGTTTCCGATTTCCTTTGGTAATGATGTGTAAAGTAAAATTGATTCGATTTTAAGATTCATCAGGAAGATGCGAATCTTTGAAAAAAATGAAAGACAGACAGAGAGAGAGGGGGGGAGAGAGAGAATGTAAGAAATTTGTGATTGGGTGGAAACCGAAGAAAAAAAAATGCCGTTAGGGAATGTAGTATTCAATAGAGGACTAATCACTTACTCGTTGGCAAAGGTCCAGACTTGCTGACGGTGTTGTCATCATTTTGCAAAATCCGAGAGAAAAGATGTGTATTTAACCTTTGAGAAGCAATATTTGATTTTGATCAAAGGTAAGAGAATCGTATTAATTCATGATAAGTAGTTTCATACGTATATTTCTGTCAATGAAATTTCTTTAGATGAGCCTACTACACGTTCTACAGACAGATAAAAAAACTTGAGCCGTTCTTTTACCTCTGTTTAATTTCTATATATACACCATTGTCAGTAAGACATTTATTTCCTTTTTTTGTCATTATCCTAAGTCCATTTTAATTTTCTGTTATAGACAATGCTCAACTGGGTTAAATATGAGATTAATACTTGAATAATCTCCTATTTGTATTAACAACAACAACAGCAACAAAAACAATAATAATGATAATAATAATAATAATAATGATAATAATAATAATAATAATATTAATGATGATGATGATGTCCAAAATGAAGATTCTCTGATAAATATCCAGAAACAATAGAACCTCTTTTATCAGGTTGCACGGTATTGGCACCCATAGATTATTAAACCCGACATGACAGATTGGGTCAATATTTGCATTGGAAAATATACAACTCTTACGGTAAGGAAACTGCGAGACATTGGTATGAACACCATCCAGACGGGGTTACAGACATAGGAGATGTACCAATTTTATGGGACTTTACAATACACACAGACAGAATAATGAAAGCTAATCGCCCAGACTTTGAAATCAGAAACCACAAAAATAGAATATGCACTCCTATTGATATAACGTGGTATCTTTGAAGATCTTTTTAAAAAACTGTCAAAGTACAAGGGCTTTGAAATCGAAATCTCGGAAATGTGACATCAACAATTCCAGTTGAAGTTGGAGCCTCCTGTTTGATTAGAAATGGTTCCGATAGAAAAATGAAGGGATTTATGGTAGCCCAAGCCTTAACTACCTACTAAAAATAGTACTCACAAGTACAGCTCCCACCTTACGAAGGGCTTTATCTATATAAAATGTGTGGCATCTTAGGGTTTTTTTTATCATAATGCTCAGTTTTGATGCCATTTCTGACCTTAGGTCTCTAATTGTGATCCGAAAAGAAATAAGTATACACCAGAAATCGAAGGAAGTAATAATAATAATAATAAAATAAAAAACAAAAAAGGTGCCTCCTTATTGATATTTCAGTGCCTGCAGAGTGCAATGTATCTTTGAATATCTTCAAAAAGCTATCAAAGTTCAAGGACCTTGAAGTCGAAATCTCAAAAATGTGGCACATGGGAACATCAACAATCCCTGTTGTAGTTGGAGCCCTCGGATTGGTTGGAAAAGATTCCAGTAGAGTAATTGATGAGATCCCTGAAAGCCCATGCCTTAAAGAAATACAAAAAATTGTTCTCACGCTTTGTCTATGTAAACTTTTTTTTTTTTTTGCAGTGAAAAACGTCCTGATGCCATTTCTAACCTTAGGTCCCTGGGCGGTACCCGGAAAGAAATGAGTACACATCAGAAATAATAATAATAATAATAATAATAATAATAATAATAATAATAATAATAATAATAGATACCATGTTAAATTATGCCTATATATATTGATTATTGTGTCGGAAGTTGCAAAATTTGGTACGACCATGTCTTTCAAAACAACTGATGAAGTTGGAAGTCCCTCTGGGAGTATGACTTTCAAACAGGCTGAGTGATACACCCTCACCGTCCGGGTATCATTGTGATAGATAAAGGCACCAAGAACTGCCATATTATTGATGTTGTCATACCAAATTATATACAAAGATAGCAAACAAGGTGATTGAGAAAATTACAAAACTACTCTGATTTGAAAGTTGAGAGGGTAAGATTGTTTGGTATGCAGAAAGAAATGGCAAACTCATTGTGCATTGGAATGAACTCAATTAAAACTGTTATTTCCATGAACAGCTGGGGGTGACATACCATTCAAAAGTCGGTAAATAATAATGTTAATAACGAGAAATTCACCAAACTTACTATTTGTCTTTTGTTTAAATAATTAGATAAAATTTCCCGAAAATGTTGTAATATTTATGTAATCCAATTGTTCTCATCTCTGCTCGACGACTTCTTCATGATGGGGAATGGCAGACAACATCACTAGTTACCACGAAATTTAAAATTACAGAAATCTATAAAAAAAATGAAAACTTTTATAATTACTTATTTACATTTACTTTACGTATATTTAAATGTAACCATACTAATACGTTTCTGCTAACTTACAATGGATTCTGACAAGGAAGATATAAATTATTTCTATAAAAACAAGATGAATTTAAAGAAAATACTCTATCGACAGGAAATGTGCTTATCTATGCCAATTTAAATAAATTGAATTACACACACACACGCACACACACACACACACACACACACACACACACACACACACACACACATATATATATATATATATATATATATATATATATATATATTTGTAAATAAATGACAATAAGAAAACAGTAATTGCTGACGCGTTTCGTCCTAATGCGTCAGAAACGCGTCAGCAATTACTGTTTTCTTATTGTCATTTATTTACAAATATTGTCTTCTCTAAAAGTTAAATTTGAGAAATTTTCACATATATATATATATATATCAAGGAAAACCTTATAAAGCAATTCGGTTATAATTTATTTCGGGAATATTTTTATATTCATCTCTTCAGACTTCGAAAGTTCTTAAGAAATGGAGATAATTTATCTGGACAAATATACAGAATAACATAAAGGAGAAGAAAGGGGAAGAGGAAGAAAGAAAAATAACAGATTTTCGAATAAAACTTCTTTTGAAACATAAAGGGGAGGGAGAGAAAGGAGATAGAGAGTAAGAGAGAGTGAAGGAAGGGAATGGGAAGATTGATTTATTATTATAATGCTCTGTAATTTAAATTTACATTGAACTCTCTTTGATTTAATATCGTCCTGGTAATTATCCCTACCAGTCACAAATCGTTACAATATATATATATATATATTATAGACATTTACAGACACTCACGCACTCAAAAATACATACATACACACACACATATATATGTATATAATACAAGTGAGTGCATGAGGAATCTGTTTCAACATAACAATATAGCTATGTATCGATATATATTAATTTAAAAAATTGATATGACGTAATATATAAATCAGATGTATTTTTTACAAATATATATAGCTTTCCTTATACCTATGTCGTTATATATATATGTATATGTGTGACTATATATATATATATATATATATATATATATATATATATATATATATATATATATATATATATATATATATATATATATATATATATGAATAGGACCATGGAATATTATTGTTTGATTCTTTTATATTATAATCTTACTCTGTCCTGGACATTGAGTTCCACCTGGATTCTATCCTCTTGGAAATTTATGTATATATATATATATATATATATATATATATATATATATATATATATATCTTTTCGAGTTAGATCAATTACTATCAAATAGAGAGTTCAGTCCTCACTATATGCTCCATACATCCAGCCTTCAGGCACATCTTAACTGTGCTTACTAAATTAATATCTATTACATGATGGACACTTCGAAGTGATGTAAGGGTTAATAAGCTTGTCTTGTTTTCTCTTTAGTAAGTTCGATCATTTCGGCAAGTTGTAAATTACGCTTACTAAATCGCTTTAAACTATTGCATGATAAATATTTCATTTCTCTGCTAGGTGTGGGATTTTTGACTTTTGACTTTTCGTACTTTCTTCTTGAGTGTGTTGCTGTGTGAATTATTCATTTTGCTTATCAAATCCGGTGTTTGTATTTATTTATTTTATGACTAGTTAATTGTTATTTCTGAATGCTAACGTCTTATTTCGGCACGTAAATATGTTATATAATTGGAGAAATCCTTCTTTTTTATATAATCCGCCATCCACAAAAATATGCATATGTGTTTAGTTAGGACTTCAATCATTATGGCGTCTGCTCTAAGACTATGGCGCGCAAATGAAATGTTTTGCTGAAAGTTAATATATTTGATCAGATGTGTCAGTGATTGTGTCTAGCAAAGTTAGTGATAGGGCAGTGAAGAACTGCTCTCCCCTTCTTCCATTTTGGTCATGTGCCTCGGTTGTACATTCTTTATCTCCATTCAATATAATAGCAAATTCGCTATACGCTGGTGGTATGGACGGGCTGTTGTATTTTTTTTGCAATATTGCTCATAAAGCCCAAGAGCCACTCGAGGTAGAGGGTTACAAAGTAACAGGTAAAAGGCATAATTCATAAGTATATGCTGAGAAGGTAATTGTTAATCCTAGATTTGAACAAGTTAAGATTGTAGTGATTGGGCATTGTTCGTGGGAAGGAGCTGTTCGAGTGGAACTTATATCTCACCAGTTGAATGCAAAAGGAATGAGGGTGGTTGGCTACAATGTGCATAGCATGGCAGGTCTCAGCCGTGAATATTAGAACTGCAAGAACTAAAGAATGAAGTGCGTCGAATGAGTTTCTATGGAAATAGCGATAGTGGGACGAGAGTTTTGACACGTTTCCTCTATGGAAAATGGATTGCAAGGTGGAAAATCATTCATCAGCTACGAGAACACGTGGCCCCTTCGGACATTATCGCCACTGGAAAATGAATACAGTTCGGGTCTTGCTCATATATATAAGCGCTACTCCATTTTCTGTTTGATCTGGCTCTTGTAGTGGATAGTATGAGGAGTCAGGTACTTACTGTAGCGGCAGAGGGAAACGGCCATTTCTCCAGCATCTTTAGCATGTGATCCTACGTACGAGTTTCCCTTAAGGTCGGGGTTGAGTTTAAGCCTCAATAGGCGCTCAAGTTAGGGGTATTCTTGGAGAGAACACTTGTTCATCGTGAAAAAATGCTCGGTACCATTCTCTTGCAAAGTACTTCGCTTGAGAAAAAAGAACCCTGTGTAACGGCTTCTGAAGACGTATATTTCCATATATACATTTTCTCTGGTTTATTTTATAAAACGCAAAGTCACCAATGAAAAGTCCCCAGGATAGTATAAAGTTGTGTCTTTCTTTCATTCTAAACTGAAGAAATTAAAGAGAGCTGACGCGTTTATGGCTTTTCAACTTTATCTGTTCATCTTCACTTTTGTTTTGGGTATTATTATATATCTTATAAACAGAGATACACACAAATACACACAAACATACACAGATATATATGTAAAAAGACTCAAAATAAATCTGTAGAAAAAGGCAATAAGGAAAAAGACAATAGGAAAATTATGTGTAGTTTTAGCTGTTACGTTTCGTTCAATGTTATGTTGTTGTTTTTGTGTAAAGGAAAAATACAATAGGAAAACTGTATTTAGTTCTATCCGACACGTTTTGTACAATGTGGAGGTTTTCAAGGCAAAAAACGAAATTAACCTATTGACACAAAATATGTATAAACAAAAATAAATGTCGATAGCAACTAGAAGAATTTTATTTTTTTGTATTTATAGATAATTTGTTACAATAAATTCATTTCGTTTTTTGTTTTGAAAAAGTCTACATTGGACGAAACGCGTCGGCTAATACTACTCGGTTTTCCTACTGTCTTTTTTTCCATTACACACACACACACACACATACACCCACACACACACACACGCAGACACACACACGCAGACACACACACGCAGACACACACTCACGTGTTATGTGTGTGTGTGTGTGTGTGTGTGTGTGTGTGTGTTTGTGTGTGTGTGTGTACATTTAATCGCAGAGCGTCCCTTTAGGACATCGGTGATATTTTTTCTCTAATGAGATTTCTCGAATAAGCAGATCGATAGACAAATATAAATAAATATTCTTCTTAATAAATAAACGTAGCGTCTACTCAAATACGAGTATACGTTTAAGTAATAAATATCTCTCGGATTAATAAAAAAAAATCATCCCTTTTTTTACATATATATATATATATATATATATATATATATATATATATATATATATATATATATATATGAGATGAAATTTACGTTTGAGTGTATATCTATTTTTGCAAATGCGTCTGATTCTCTGTGTCTGTGTGAATGAGCAGTGACATATTAATATACTTGAAGCTGATGATAAAGTAGGAAACATTTTAAATGCTTGGATCAGTGATGACTGAAAAATGCGAAAAGAGAAACAATGAGAAAAAGAACAGATCTGAAGTACTCACCCAATAGACCCCACAGGTTATTTTTTTACGGGCACAATGCCCTCAATTTCTGAAACCAGGGAAACTGCAAGCCGGAAGAATGACCTCGAAGACCAGCACCGACAGATTCTAACTTATGGCTTAACACTGCTGACCCCCTATATTCACGCAGCAATCTTTACAACCAGTGAAAATGCGTTGTATATAAAATCCCATCTACTTACACTATTAACTATACTGGAGCTATGATACTTAGGATTGGAACTTAAGATAGCAATTCTTTGCAATTCTTCGATTCAGCAAGAAAAAGAAGAATTAAACTAGCTTAATTCTGGCTCATTCCTTTGAAAAAATATGCCAATGTGATCATTACCCGAACGGTTGTTACCATACATTTGAGAGGTTGTGTGGGATCGTGCAATGGTTAATCCGGTCGATCGCGGGTTAGGGAAGAGCTTCGTCGTTCTGGACATTTTGTTTGAATAGGCAGTTTTTGGTCAATTTTTTAAGCATATTTCATAAGACAGAAAGGAAAATGTTATTAAGAAAGTTTTAACCTCGCGCCAGGTGAAGAAATCTCTCCCTGCTGGGAATTTTCCTGCATGATTTGAAACTGTTACGCATAACTGAAAAGATAACACTGTGTTAGAATTTTAAACGTGGAGATTGCTAATACAAACTTATACTTTTCTTTCGACTTTACTTCCAACCGAGTTATAAAAAAAATGATTGAAAGTATTTATGGAATATAACGATGCTAAGTGTGTTTTTAGCGCCCAATGTCACGAGAGTTAAAAGTAACAACAATGTTTAAATTCACTTACCTTAGCGCAACTACAAGTTTCACAGCAATTGCATACACACTTAAGAAAGAGTTTCGAGAATCGAGTTACATGAATCTGGATGTAATTTCCACGAAACTGACAGCTGAGACATTAAATTACGTGACTTAGCATCCTCCAAAATTGACCTATACTTTACCATTAGACTGATGAATATTTTATGAGGCTTCTTTTTTTTTAAAATTGAAAAGTAACAAAATTTTTACTTTTATTTATAAATACTTGCTGCAAAATAAATGCTTTCATTTGACTTGATAAATTTAGAGTACGAAAGGCGTCGACTAAGATAAGATTTCCTTTTGTCTTTATTCATTATATATATATATATATATACATATATATGTGTGTGTGTGTGTATGTGTGTGTGTGTGTGTGAGTGTGTGTGTGTGTGTGTGAGTGTAATCGGATACAATGACTGATAAGAAATATCAGAACAAAATATGTGAAAACTAGGTGCATGCTTATAATTTTCTTTTGTCAACGTTTTGCACAGGATGAACATCTTCAGAAGAACAGTAAGAAATTAAGAAATCTTTATCAATGTAATTTATGTATTTATCCATCCGTCCATACATATATATTCATGCATACATACACATACACACACACACGCTTTGTAAACAGTGACTATTTAAGCTAATAATCATGACTCTTCGGCAGAATTGAGTCACTGTCAGTCACTGTGTGTTTATCTAAATCTAAAAATAAACACGCTAAAATTCACCTTCACCCCTGCCGTGAGCCGACGGCATAGTGATAGAAGTTCCGACTGACGACAATTCAGTCGGGTTTTGATCACAGCTAGAGCCAACAGGACGTCTAGCCACACTGATGAGCTATGAAACAGCGAAACAGTCTGTCTGTGGATGACAAAAAAATATATATATATAGATATATATATATAGATATGATATAAATGTTAATATTATTATGTATTACTTACAGCATTTATACTATTTGGACTGTTATCCTCATTATCATTGCCATATCCCCTAAATTTCGGTCGTTGTACTCACCGGCCTTCTTCTGGTGAATGGAATTTCAGACCGAAACCTTAATTTCGTCCACGTGTCAGTTGTTTTCCTTTAACTCAACTCTCTATATATTTGTAGCCTGGTATTCAACTCACAACACTTTGGGTCTACTCACTGGCTATACCAATGGACCATGTGTCCTTGAGGATATCTGTGTATGCATTTCTGGGACTTATAAACCTAATATGTCAGGACAATCTACCCCGGTGGACAAAATAAAAGGTTCGGTTCGACATTCCAATCACCTGAAGAAGTCCGGAGTGTACAACTTCCGAAATGTCGTGAATAGGGCAATAAATATGAGGATAACTTTCCGAATAATGTAAATAATGTAAGTAATCATAATACCTCATCTCAGTGATATACAAAATTATTTTTTTTATATCTTTTCCCTCCAAGAAAAGCAATAAAGCTACATATGCGAGGGGATAATGAATGTGAAGGAATATAAGAAAAACTATTAAGGAACAATAAAAGAACAGGATTTACGAAAAAAGGAGAAAACTATTGAAATTGCAATTGAATCTATCCTACATATCCTCATAATCTGCACTTAATTCATTCATTTAAGCAACAACGTCATTCAGTAACATTTACCCTGAGTGGCCTTTGTTCTTGCACTGCGTGAACGTTTATTAAAAAGATGCGATGTCAGTATCTTTCGCTACCAACAGATTTATTTACGTTCTTAATCGAGGAAATTACTAAAAACTAAATAAGTGGAAAAGCTCTGGAGATAGTTTTAAATGACATATCTCTTACGGACATACGAGATTATGGCTTTTATTAAATACTAGTTTAGCAAACTATTATTTTTTATAGAAAGTAGTCCGACTTCCGGAAGTTGACCATCGCGGTCAGATAAAAGACTTAATAAGGAAGTTGGTTTTGATTGGCTTAGATTGGAAATAATAGATAGAGAAAAGTTTTTCAGGGAATCTTGACCGTCAAGCGATGTAGATGTGTTCTCTTTCATGTCTGAAAGGGCATCCCAGTGAGGTGACTGACACTCACTAGATAGTTAATACATGTTAGCTTTAAAAAAGATAGATAAGTTAAAAAAATTTGTGTTGATATCTTTCATCGCTGGACCCAAATCCTTTAACGATCCCCGGACGGGAGAAGGCGAGTGAGAGAGAGTGCAACACCTTTTTTTCTATAATGTCAGGAAAATGCTACGGATAAATTTTTAAAATGATTTCTAGTTGATTAACTATAAATTTTCATCCATTCTGGCTGCTACCTAAGGATGAAAACGAACTTAACTGACTCGTTTAGAACTTGAAGTCGGTTGGCCGATTCCACTTTTTGCTAGGGTAATACTAACTCTACCTGTATATCCTACCTACGCTTGCCGAGCTCAAATGTAACCCGAGCTCAAATGTAACCCGAGCTCAAATGTAACCCGAGCTCAAATTCATGCGGTTTACTGCTTCCTTCTCCCAGCCGTTGCAACTGTCATTACGTAAACATGCATATACTGGAATGTGTAAATTGTTTGGTGTATCTGCTTAGTGAATACTAACCAAATATATCGATGGATAACATAAAGAGGTCGTTATTATGAGTTATGATTAAGGTGAATCACTGCAAGCAATTATGTCTTTCTATTGGCATTTAGTGTTCGAGTTCAGAAATATGTCAACGAACAAAAGAATAGTTTTGAGGATCGAATTTTATCAACGACAATACCTTCATCAGCTTCCTAAAAAATGTGGATTTTGTCAATGTATTAAAAATCATTAGTCGATGGCCTTTGGAAAAATTGTGCTGAAGCCAAGAGCTTGTCATATTGTATAGATACTTCTAGAAACGTCAGTAAAGGAAAGTGAGAAGAAAGAATTAATCAACAAATATAAGAAGACAAAACGCATGGCAGTTCGAAACGAGGGTTTGTTTGTCTGTTTGTTTATTCTGCTGTATATCAACTCTTTATGGGTCATTTAATGCCGAAATTTAATGCCGAAATTTAACTTTGTGTGACCATTACTAATTCCCTTTACAAAAGGTATAGCTGCATTTTTTTACAAACATGTATTGCTTGTAATTTTTATTTTTTACACAAATAAATTGCTCGCAACTTTTGTTTTTTTACCATGAAAATATCCTACTCGTATTTTAACAATAAAAATGAATTTTTATAATTTTGTAGAGTTCTGACCACAATTTGCGGGTTAATTATTTGCCTATAGTTGGGACACTAGCAGGTTCTACCACCTCGTTCAGGGTGGACCTGAGGACACCCGCAATTAAGAGGTGGTTCCGCGCCCCTCAAAACCTCCTTGCTGCCGGATGTATTTTGACGTCACACACAGAACGCTAGCAAGAAAGACAACCCAATATGCTAGCTAGAAATCTGAGTCGTCAAAATCGAGCAAATACAGATCTTTGAGGAGGTATTTTACGAGAGGATGCAAGATGACACAGAAATCTGAAGAAGTGCTGGAATAGCAACAGACGTCTTCCAAACGCTAAACAATATATTAAGAATGAGGAAAAAATCGTTAGAGACAAAGAAAAGGGCGATAAAGTACTATGCTATATAAATTTTCTTATATGGTCGCAAATGCTTAACAATTTCCTCGCAGACGAAAAGGAAAATTGAAGCAAAAAATATATGGAACTATAAACGGATACTGAGAATATTTGGGTCCGAACCTATGTGCAACATTGATATTTTAATAAAGATGAGAACAAAATGATACTTTTATTTAGAACTAAAAAGAAGCATTATAAATTGGGCTTGGATAATTTAAAACTCATATGATGTATTGAACGCAAGAAACGCAGAAAGAAATAGTTCCTCAAGAAGCTTTCGTACATAATGACAGAAAAATGACTAAGAGGTATAATAAGGGTGGCGAGATTTTTAGAGCTGCTGATTATGTTCCAAAACACGATTAAGAACACAAGTTCATTCCATTATGATCCATAAATTTCTACCGTTCTGTTTTACTTATTTCTGGATGGGAAACAGCACTAGTCCAAGTTTATATTTTATAAAAAGAGTAATTTGATGTGATGTCATGTCATTACTATACTTATCTCAAAACATGAATGACTGAGAACGAATAAGTTAAATATTTGAATACAAACCATTTCCTCTAACGTTGAAGAATGAAGTATTGGGATTAAGACACAGGGAATCTAAATACCATTCACAGGAATAGAATATTTTTTCTTTCTTTCTTTATTTTTTTATTCCCTTCCTTTTTACTTCATCCATTGTCGCGAGTTTTCTTTCTTTCTAAATTTTATTTTTTATTTAACTCTTTCTATTATTTCCTCTCGTAATCCTTTTTTCTTTTCATTCTTAGGAATTTCTTTCTTTCTATCTTTCTTTCTTTCAATCTTAATTGATGTTTTCATTCTCTTTTTGTGTTCTTTTTTATTTGTTTTCTTTCTTTCTTTCAACATTTATTTTATTTCCTACATACTATTATTTCCTTTTCTTTTCCTTCTTTTTTTAAAATTTTCTCTTGTATTTCACCCTCGTTCGATATGTCTTTGTTTCTTTCGAATTTTATATCTTAGCTTTTATTTATTGTTCCTGCTTTCCTTTCAATCTCACTTTCTTTCTTTCCTTCTTTCTTTTTTTCTTTCTTTCTTTCTTTCTTTAACATTTATTTTATTTCCTACATACTATTGTTTCCTTTTATTTCCCTTTTTGAAAGCTACATTCTTTCTTTCTTTTTTAAAATTTCCCCTTTGTATTTCACCCTCTATCGATATGTCTTTCTTTGTTTCTTTCGTATTTTATTCCTTATTTTTATTTACTGTTTCTGCTTTTCTTTCAAACCCATTGTCTTACACATTATGTTTCTCAAGTATTAACACCTTCTTTCGCAACTTCTCTATTCATTTTTCCCCTTTACCTCATTTATATTTTTCTTCTTTCTTTTTCAGCGTTTGAATGTCCTTTGTTCGATTTGTTTCTTTCTTTCTTTTTGTTTAATTGTTTAAAAACGATTTTTTTTCTTTCGGCTTTCTTTCGCAATATTTTATATATTATGTCTCTCAAGGCTCACACAATACTATACTCATTTTTTCCCTTTCTTTCTGTCTTCAAGTTAATGGGTCGGTGCATAATTATCAGGCGTTTTTAAAACAATTTTTATTATGAAAAAAGAAACATAACATTTCAACAATAACATTTTTAGATTATTAATCCAGACTTATTCTGAAAATAAAATAATATTTTTAATAAAAAAGTAAACAAAACAGCAATTTTTATTAACAAATGATTCGCCTACAAAAACGCCTGATAATTATGCACCAGGCCAATACTACTTTCTCGTTCTATTTTTTTCGTTATAACATTTCTTCAAATAAAAATACAATTCAGAACTGCATCAAAAGAAAGTGGGTGCATTTTTTAAAATATGTAAATATTTATTGAAAGCCTCAACGCTTGCAGACCCATAGTCAAGCGTTTTTCGTTATCACGTACATAAAATTCATAATTAGTAAACACAGGCGTTATATCTTCTTTTTGAAAAAGCAGTTAACATCCCTGAAGGCACCTTCGCACAATTTTCTAAGAAACTGGAGCATTTTCATCGATATATATGAAATAAACCCTATTTCTCATACAAATTTCATACCCGCGTAAATACCATATTAAAATACACCCAAATTTTATTTTCTACCAAATAACAGACAATATTACAAACATGCCAAAAAAGATTCATTAATACAAAATACAGCATTTAAATCAAAGTGTCTATTGGTTCGAAATTAACATCATCATGTGAAATATTTGACCAATCAAAGAAAGCTAAAAATTATTTTCTTGAGTTTGCGTTCGGGAAAAATGTCTTAAAAATCCCACAGATTACGACTTTCAGCTAATAGCAGTTACGGGACTTTCTCGAATGAATTCAAGACGCGACTACACATCTTCCTCCTTCGAACAGCGTGTTGAAAAAAAACATATGTCGGCGATATCAAATGAATCAGCTACGACAGCAGCCTGGAAGGTCAGTGAAACTTCGCTGATGATAAAAGACTTTTCTCAACCAAAGCTTTTTTTTTTCTGAGCCAACTACCAAAAGGCTTTAACTCAACTAAAGACTATTACATATTTTCTTTGTATTTTGTGTTTTTATCGTTTGGAATTCGAACGTTCAGATTTTTAATATAACAAAACCTGAATGACTTAATTTTCTTCAGATACGTACGAAACTATTTGTGTATTTATTTACACAGATTATTTGTAGTGCCCGTAGGGTAGGTTTGGTGTGAGAGTGAAATAATTTACGTTGCACCGGTTGAGCTTGTACTCAGAAAGATCTTAGGTCACATGTTAAATTTATGAATGTTTCCCATTTGTCCTTTATCTGTCAGATTCTAATCCATACAACAAGAAGAGTAAAAGCTGTACTTAGTCGATGCTTTTCGTCCTCTGAGGGACTTTATCAAGGCAATGTAGGATTTATTATGCTGCACGTGTTTATAAAACGAACCGCAAGGATGAAATTGGTTTATCAAATCTTATAATTTTTGAGAATGTTCATGAATATTGTTCAGGTGGTTGAAAGGTCAGTCATAATCATGTGGCGTGCACAAACTGTCCTAAATCAAAGTCTGGTGCAAATTAAAGGGAGTGAATAATATGCAATATTTTTTTATTTATTGTTTGGATTGTGTTTGTTATGGTATGAGATGCAGGTTTGTGATGTGAATCTTCAAAGCCTGAGGTGATAGATTTGACCGTTTTCTTTTATTCTTTTCAACATATATGCATTTAGGTACGTTGGTGTTGTAAAGTAGTAATTCTTTCAGGGAACGTGCAATTGGGAAAAAACGTAACGTAGACTTACATTTTGATAATATTCAATAGCGTCACTGTCTTTTCTATAAATATTTTCATGGCACCTGCTCTGACGTTCTACGTTCACAGGTACCCTAACTGCATGAATTTAAGCTCGCTACTAGGTTGGCATCTTGATCCTACCCTTTCACTGTCGAAACAGTTAAATGTAACCGTCTGTTCCATCTCTACGACTTCTACTCTCGCATTACCCGACAGTGGATCTCCCTTTCTCTTACTTGCCTCCCTGATAAATATAATCTTCAAATGCAATGTCAATCGATATCTCTGATGCCTTGATCCTGATTCCCATCCTTCTCTCTACCCTTTCCTTAAGCATCCCTCTTTATTCTTGCTCTCACTCTCTGTAACCCCTTGCGTACAAGTGGCACTCCCGCCTTGCTTGGGATGAAAAGCTTTATATATATATATATATATATATATATATATATATATATATATATATATATATATATATATATATACAGGGTGGGTGACCCAAAAAAACGGGAACTACTTAACAATCCAATAAAATCAAGAGTGATGGAAGAAAAATATTTAATTCATAGTAATTGAAACCTTAAAACATGCCATTTAAGAAACAATGACGGAATTTTCATTTTTTTAAAATGACGTCCTGTAGATGGCGTCCTCCTGTACGAATGCATTCTTTAAATCTGCTATTGAGATTCCTCATTGACTGCTGCAACATCTCAGCTGGGATACTGTGAATTTCATTCTCATTACTAAAATGGCGAAATGTTTACTTGCTCAGGATCACTGTCTCGCAGTGTTGCCACTTGCTCATGTCTGGCAATATGCACTTCAATAATTCCCGTTTTTTTGGGTCACCCTATATATATATATATATATATATATATATATATATATATATATATAGAGAGAGAGAGAGAGAGAGAGAGAGAAAGAGAGAGAGAGATGGTGAGAGACGAGCAATATTCGTGTGACAAGTTGTAAAAACGTTTGTGACGCGTTTCATTTACAGAATTATATTATAAAAATAACGGATTATTGCTCGAATCAATCTTTATATATAAATTTTTGAAAACGCTGAGCAAAAGAAAACAAAAAAAAACATAAATTCGGTTATATCCTTTATCCAAATACAAGATACTCATCCTTTAATTTAAACATTACTACTCCGATGAATGTAATCATCCCACTACATTCATTTATATTGGTCACACCACAAACTCGCTTTCACGACGCTTGACTCTACATTTGAATGATAACTCTAACATTTTTAGGCATTTTAAACAACATGACTGGCCGCATAAAACATTCCGGAAAATCCTTGTTGAAAACACAACTATACTTAAACATGAAAACAATAAACAAAGACTAAAAATTCTTGAAGCTATATACATAAAACAGTTGAAACCTAACCTGAACAAAATAAACTATGAAATATTCTTAAATGCCTATAATTGGTAACAGAAGCCATTGGTTTATACCAACGGCTTCCCATACGTAATACCACGCGAATTCACTCTCACGTGGTCATGTGTCAAGAGCTGCGGTGCGATTTTCGCTTCCAACGTCTTATATGCACGAGTTCGTCGTTGCTTGGAAATCTTCCATGTAAACAGAAACAGACTATCATCACTGTCTTGTCCGTGTATTGCTTAATATATTGTACTGTAATTGTCATCTTTGATAATAGCTTATGTAAGCCGAAAGCTTAGATTAAAAATTATGTATCAATATTGTGATTTTCTTTCTTCGTTTAATGATAATGTTATTATCTTATCAGACGAAATGAAAAAAAATTACATAAAATAAATAGACAACACTTGTCTATATTATTCAATGAAACATGCATCAATATATATATGTATATATATATATATATATATATATATATATATAGAGAGAGAGAGAGAGAAAGAGAGAGGGGAGAGAAAATAGATAGATCTAAAATGAGCAGATATACATATATATGTGTGTATGTATTTGTGTGTATACATATATATATATATATATATATATATATATATATATATATATATATAGGTAGGTAGGTAGGTAGGTAGATAGATAGATAGATAGATGGAAAGGATCATATATATGTATATATATGTATCTATATTTGTATGCATATATATAAATATATATATGTATAAATATATATGTATATATATATAGAGAGAGAGGGAGAGCGAGATAGATAGATAGATAGATAGATAGATAGATAGACAGATAGATAGATAGATAGATAGATAGATAGATAGATAGATTTGGCTAGCTTAAATATAAGCAAGCAATGATAGAGGTGTAAAATACGCTAACACTGACATTTATAAAATATCACGTATGTACACACACACAAAGGTAAATATATAGAGGGAGTAGGGAGAGAGATAAGGGCTATGATGGATTCATAGAAAAAATAAAATAACAGATAGGTAAAACAGATTAATAAACTAAATTACATACCGACTCATAGATAGATAGATAGATATGATTTTTTTTCTTTTTTATCGTTCTGTTTTCCCTGC
>OZ038482.1:52966249-52986249 GCA_964036315.1 Acanthosepion esculentum | reverse complement strand
AATCTCTCTTTAAGGGTCTATTTTTGTTATGGTCCAGGTTAGGACCAAGGAAGAACAACTCGAACACAAGAGTAGAAATAACGAAGATATATTACACGAAATAATAATACAAGATGTGGAAGGTGTTAGTATGACTGTCAGTCTGGTTTGGAGTGAATTACTATCGGCTCGACTCGATTCGTCTCGATATTTAACAACCCTCCCACGTGGGTCGAATGTGGCACAAGGCCGGTTTAATGTACGCCCATTAGAAACCGTATAAACGGGTTCAGGGACTGTCTACCTCCCCGGACCAAACTTTGCCCTTCGGCAAAGCCTCGTCCGAGTTCCTCTCTGCCAAAGCAGAGAGTTTGACAGTAGTCGGAAACAGTCAGAGACTGGTCATGACTCGATTCCGTCTCGATATTTAACAACCCTCCCACGTGGGTCGCATGTGGCACAAGGCCGGCTTAATGTGGCTTCTCCGAGCCCGTAGGCTCGGCCAAAAATATGCCCATTTAGAACCCGTATAAACGCGTTCAGTGACTGTCTACCCTCCCCGGACGAAACTTTGCCCTTCGGCAAAGCCCTGTCCGGATTCCTCTCTGCCAAAACAGAGAGTTCGACAGACTGCTCATGACTCGATTGCGACTCGATATTTAGCAATCCCCCCACACGGGTCGATGTGGCACAAGGCCGGTTTAATGTGGGATTCCCGAGCTCGTGGGCTCGGCCCAAAATATACTCATTTAGAACCCGTATAAACGGGTTCAGGGACTGTCTACCCTCCCCGGACAAAACTTTGCCCTTCGGCAAAGCCTCGTCTGGGTTCCTCCCTGCCAAAGCAAAGAGTTCGACAGACTACTCATGACTCGATTGCGACTCTCTCTCTCTCTCTCTTGAGTGGCGTAGTATAAATATAGTGTTAGGAAGAGTTCATTCTGTAGTTATAGGTAAGGACCCATAACAATTTTAGCGTTAAATACTAAAATAAATCAAGAGCGCGCAACCTGTTCTCAAGGTAGATTTTTTTTTGTTTTTTTTTGTTTTTTGACAGACGTGTGATTAATTACTAGGGCAGATAAACGTAAATATAAAAAAGAAACAACTAAGAATAGGAACACCGTCCTTTTTCTATACGTTATTTTTTTTTTATCTACGGTTATTTTGTTAGCGATAAAATAATATATTAATGAACTACCTCGCACTCCATTAGCAATGAATTATGAGATTTTAAAAAAAAATTCTTTTCAATTTAATACAATTAAATTACATTATCAACCCTCCATTCTGTTTCCATAAGTATGAAGCGTGAACCTCTACATTTTTATATCGCCAACCCAGACTCCAATCATGATGCTATACCGACTTATACTTATCCGCAATTCTTGCTGTCCGACTTTTATTTTTATTTTATATATTTTTATAATATCTGCATTGATAATGATTTCAACTTGTACATCTTTCTAGTGCCAATGGCGTACGGTTGCTTGGACAGACAGCTGCATGAAACACGAAGTTAGGCAAAGGCGATGGTAGAATGTTCAGTTGTGATAGGCATCGCTTTGCAGGTTGGCTAGCGAGGAAAAATGTCACTTCCCGAGAAGGGCAAAAGGTCGTACAGTCTAGCATAGATTCCAGACATATCTGGAGGCGTTGGACGGAATGCTTACTGATCAGGCTTGCAGCATGATCAAGGTGTTGGCATAGACGTAGCATTAGACTAGGGCAGGGAAACGATCAGAGATAAATTAATAGACACACAAAAATAACGGAATTAGTTTGGGAAGCGTAGAAAAGAATCATAAATTCATATTACCAGGTGAAAAGAAAAACTGTCGAATGGAGATAGATAGATAGATAGATAGATAGACAGATAGATAGATAGATAGATAGATAGATAGATAGATACGAACAAGTTGAAAAAATAGACAGTCAGATAGACAGACTATAAGATAGATAGATAGATAGATAGATAGATAGATAGATAGATATGAATGAGCTTAAATTGAAAGAATGATAGATATCTAGACAGGCAGACGTAGATAATTAGATGTGAAGAATGGGAGATAGATAGATAGATAGATAGATAGATAGATAGATATGAATGAGCTTAAATTGAAAGAATGATAGATATCTAGACAGGCAGACGTAGATAATTAGATGTGAAGAATGGGAGATAGATAGATAGATAGATAGATAGATAGATAGATTATTTATATGCAGACTATTATCTTCATCTTTGATCTCGTTCTCATAAGATTTCGGGCGTTGTGCCCACAGGCCTTCACCAGATGAATGTCGGTCCAGATAACCTACCGGGAATTGCGAACTGAACACTTTATTTAATCTACGGGTGGTAGAATGTTCTATTTCCACTGTCCCTGTCTGGGTATATATGGTTTAGTTCTTATTCCTAGTACTGGACACTTCTTCCAAGAATTTGGTGACATAGTAATTGTGAGTTAAATCTATTAACTAGGCATTCATAACTTTAGCCAGGGTAACTGCGGAAAAGTGAATGTAATATTACTTAAATAGAATTCAAACTCATCCCAAGCGAAAATATATTGTTTCATCCGCACATCCAAGATAAAAATAATAATACTGCTTGATTCCAAAACAATTAGGGAATGGCGCAAATAACGTAAAATATACTGTTTGTGAGATACTGTTAACTCTGTCCCGTAAATTATTTTTTTAATCGGGGTCTGCCCATGCAAGACAGTAAAGCCATTGAGATACAAGGTTAAAGGGTGTGAAAGAATTCGGAACAGAAAAATTAATTATGAGCGCGAAGAGGAAAGAGTGATCATGAGGACAGTAGATAGTGATTGACATTGCATTTAAATTTTTGCAGTTTAAAGTTGGCTGGAATGCATGGAGCCGTAAGGGTTTTCCACAAATGCAAGAAAAGAAACTGTTCGCATAGAACTTCCGGTTGCACCTAGCCCGCTCAACTGTAAATTGATGCGATCTCGCAGTCATTCTAATACTGCACTTAAATTTAAAAAGCCAGTTACCATAGGGAAGAGAGATATTTACGATGGTCATTCAATAAATAAGGTGAATTTGTCGGTATAAGGACTTCTAATACAGATAGAAGCTTACTTTTTTTTCAACGTAGTCTCCCAGCACTGTCACACACTTTTCCCATCTGTGCACAAACTTCCGTATTCCTTCAGCGTAAAAATCTTTGGACTGATGTCTCAGCCAGTCGCTCACAACACTTTTGACTTCATCATCACTTTTAAACTTCGTGCCTCTCGTGAAAGTCTGAAGGGGCAAGGTCTGGGCTGTAAGGGGGATGAGGGAGCAGTTCCCAGCCCAGCTCGTTGATGGTCTTCACCGTTTGGGCTGCTGTGCTGTTTGTGCTCTGCAGTAAGCATCTTTGGCACCCACCGGCAGCTGAGCTTGTGTGCTGTCCCAACAGATAAGCTCAAAGTCCTTGCAATGTCATCCACTGTCACCCTTCTGTCAGACTGAATGAGGTCATTGACTCATTAGATCACCTCAGGAGACCTCACTTCTGTAGGCCTCCCAGGCCTGTCTTCATCCTCAACACTGCTCCGTCCTTCTTTAAACAATTTAGCCCATTTGTAGACATTTTTTTTTTGAAACCTGTGGCACCATACTCAGTTGACATTCTCCTATGAATTTCAACTGGTTTGCACCCTTCAGCAACCAAAAACTTGATAACTGACCGCCGTTCAATCCTGGAGCATGCTTCTTGGTCGGCCATCTTTGTTAATCGCCAAAACTCTGAAAGTTTTTTTTTAATCTGCAAAAGAAATTAAATCCATGTGAAAAAGAAGTAAAACAAAAAAATGTAAGCTTCTATCTGTATTAGAAGTCCTTATACTGAAAATCTACCTTATTTATTGAATGACCCTCGTATTTGTAATTCATTTACAAAATGTGTCGAAGGCCATATTTGGGAAGGGGAAAAGGACGGTCTTCTTCTGTTAAACTTAGCTAACCACAAACACTGACCCAAACGTACAGCAATATTACTTACACCAAAACAACGCATTCTTACTTACCTTTCTTACTACAACCACCATAATACCGCGATGTCTCTATGAAAGTCCTAACTAGTCCCCTTAAGTACAATTCATGGTCAGTCGGGGGGATAAAATAACAATTTAAAAATCTAAACCTTAACGAATATTTCCAAAAATTAACAAAACTATATACAAGAAATTAAACAAAATAGTGAAGAACTCATCCGAACAATTACCATGAAAGTATTAATAGAAAAGACACAGAGGGGAAACCTTAAGACGGTGGGAATGTGACTGAAGCCGAGCCGCCAGAGTAGGACCAGTAATATTGCTGATACTTCTTTGGATTTTATCAAGGAGCTTAAGGTAAATAGCAGGGACACCGGGCCATATGCGGCAGCAATATTCTAAGCATGGACGAATGTTAGACTTTGAAGCGTATATAAGCAACGTTTCTAGATCGGACAAGGCAGTAGGGAGATAGAGACTGCAAAATACGACAATAGTTCACGACGCGGCTTCGAAGAGCTTCCCTTGCTCATTTAGCCCTGTTCTTCACCAAGCTACGTAACACACTTTCCTCCTCACATTCTACCTTGCCTCTTTTTCTCACATACACACGAAAAAATCACATTTCTTTTCCTCCTAACAAAAAAAAAAGACTTTAAAACAAGGACTTTATCACTCATACAAGCTGAGAAATGTTGTAAAAATACGAAAATTAAAATATATATTTTTTTATATTTAAAAACCTTTCTCTTTACTGAGCATTGATTCAAATCCAGAAACAAAGGCACCTCCTATAGGTCAGTATTGACTAATGTCTAACTGGCTAATTTGATCGTCTAGCGTTTGTGGTTAATGCTACATACATGTATACAGACCCCATAAACATATATATATGTATGGTGATTTTCTAAGCGTAACATAGATGTGAAAAAAGGACGAAGGCATGGAACTCTCAGTGAAAATCGAATTCATTACTCAGTCGTAATTGATGTAATGAGACAAGCTTGGTAACCATTACACCACGACGAGGCGTCCAAATGATATTTTTTAGATATGGCACACGACTGAAATTGTTGAGAAACCAGTGAGAAACGAACTCACTACCCAGTCGTAATTGATCTAGCTGTACAAGCTTGTTAACCATTACACCCAAATACAGTGGGGGGAACAAATATTCGTACACCTAGAAATTTTTAATTTATTGTATTTCCAATTAATGAATAAACATACCTTTCAAATAATTAACTGTACTCAGATGCATATTAACTAAATATTCAGAGAAAACAGAAATGATTTTGATTTACCAGAAATAAATCTCATTTATCCGTTTTAATGGGTTAAAAATTATTCGTACAATGAAAATTTCAGATTTTAAAACTTTTTAAAATGTTCCAATAATATTATCAGTAGTTATTGTAAGCCTGATATATACAAACAGAACATTCTGTAATGGATATTCATGCAAGAAGGTTTTCATCATGGCAAGAGGAAAGGAATTGACAAATTCGCAGAAATAACTGATTGTTAAGCTTTGGAAATAAAGTAAAAGTTACAGGAAAATCTCAGACAACCCGAATATTCCATTTACTAGTATTAGGTCATTATTTGCAAGGTATAAAAACTCAAAAGTTCTGAAAACCAAAGAACATGTGCTCCATGGAAGATTTCTGCAAGATCTTCGAGGAAATTAATGCATCAAATCAAACAATGTCTAGTGGTTATTCGTCAAGAGTTGCAGAATGATTGGATTTCATCAGGAATATATGTCACTAAACGGACAATAATGAAATTAATAGGAACAAATTAAATTCAAGATCCCCACGAAAAAATCCATTGCTATTAAAAAGACACAGAGATGCCCACTTGACATTCCTTCATAAACATAAGGATAAGGAGAAATTGGGAAAGAGTTTTATGGACAGACGAAACTACATTGAATTTTTTTAGACATAACACTAGAACTCATATACGGTGAAAAGATGACGATGCCTTCAAACAAAATAACACAATTCCAACAGTGAAATTTGGTGGTGGCATTATCGTGATTTGGGGATGTTTCTCTGCAAAAGGTACTGGCAACGTATCAGTAATAGATGGTAGAATGAAGGCCGCAGCATATAAAAATCATTTTCGAAGCAAATTTAATGATTTCGGTTAAAAATTTTGAACTTCTTCCTGAGTGGATCCTCCAACATGATAATGATCTTAAGCACACCGCGGAATCTACAAAGATATGACTTGCTAAAAAAATGTAAATATCCTGAAATGGCCAAGTCAGTCCCCAGACTTAAACCCAATCGAGAATCTGTGGCGTTGTTTGAAAATTCAAATCCAATCGAGAGCTCCAACAAACATCCCGGATCAGAAGACAATATGCGAAGAAGAAAGGAACAAAATACCAAATAAATTTGGAAACTGATAACTACAAGAAGAGGTTGATTACTATAGAAGTGAATAATGGCTATTCTACAAAATATTAAATGAAGATTATATATTCTTTTTCTTTGTGCTGTACGAATGTTTTTTTCACCCATTAAAATGAATAAATGGGATTTGTTTCTATTATATCAAATTTCCCTCTGTTTTCTATGCATATTTAGTTATTATGCATCTGTCATTAACTATACGAAATGTATGTATATTCATTTGTAGGAAATACAACAAATTAAAGATTTTAGGTATACGAATAATTGTTCCCACCCCACTGTATATGTATGTAATTTTTAATATTGTTTAAGTTGGTCTGATGATCTCAATGCGGTGTGAAACTGCCAGTTATCGATTCCTATTATAGTTCCATGTCTCTCTTCTTATTCATCAATTGCGGTAGCCGGTGTGGAAAACTCTAAATACAACAGTATATCGGTAGATGAGGCTAAATCGCGCTTTGTGCAATCGTTTGCATGTGATGTGTTATGTCAGAATGTAGGCTGTCTCTGAACTTTAAAATTTCATGTTCTTTGCAGCTTTTAATAAATTTTGTCTTTTTGTTAATTCTTCCAAATCCTCTTCCGCCATCCATTTACTCAAGCTCACTAAGAATGTTATGCGTCGTTTTCTTCTGTCACTCTTCCGTTTCATCTGCCCTATGAGTATCATAATTTCCAAGCCCTATTTCCTCATTATGCGCCCTAGAATATTTTCAGCTGTCTCTTACTGATGTTTACTTTGGTTTCTATTTTCTCCAGAAGTTCGTTTTTAATCACATATTCGGTCATAAATCACATAACATTTCAGTACTCTTTTCTTTGATTCTGACGAATTCGTCCTGTTTCTCTTAGAATGCATCTTTGGCTGTCCCAACGCGCCTTCGGATTTGAGTATTGCACTTTCGTACCCAGATAAAACTTTTTCCAGATATTTCAATTTGTATGATTTTGGTATCTCCAATTTTTATTTTACATTTTGGGCTGTCCATTTTGCTAATTACCATGTATTTGCGCAATAGATTTTAATTAAATTTTAAACGCATTGGAATAAGGAACGCTGACTTTCAAATTTAAACGAACTAGAAAATAACAGGAAAATGTGTTTAGAAGCGATATTTAATACCAACATGGCAGCGAATGCTAGAAAATTTCTTCACTGATGGACACAATACTTGAGGCAGATATGAAGCAAAAAATATGGGGTTCTACAGAAGGATGATGAAAATAATATGAACGGAGCATGGATGAGTAACTTTTAGGAAAAATGTAAACAAAAAAAAAACACATCAGATAGACAGCAAGAAATTTCTGGGTCACATAATGAGAAAAGAAGACTTGGAGAATTTGACATGTTCAGGACATAATAAAGATATAAGAGGCAGAGGAAAACGGAGATTAACCGATTTACGTAAACACATTTCAGAAAAGGATGGAGGAGAGATAATCAGTGGATAAACACTGCGCAGAGCTATAAAGGATATAAAGTTGTGGAGAGCCGTGATTCACAACGTTCTGTATGTTTTGAATATACTTATGCAAGTGTTAGTTTGTATAGGGAATTTGACTAAAGCTGCATCACAATTTTTCAGATTTTGCCAAACTAAGTTCGGCATCTTAAAGTAAGCTCAACAATCTACCGTGTTGCGATGTCGAGGCGGGCAAAAAAAATGCACCTTTAGTTTACGTTTCGGGTATGCAAATGACAGATATAAACTCGTAGAAATTCCAAAGCGATATGTGCGCTTCTTAAATTAGAATATGGAACATTACACTATGTACATGTTCTGCCGTGGACAAATCGGTAGCAGCATATTTTAGCTATAGAAGCGGTTTTCTTGTTGGAAAAATACATAGTTTCGATTCTTTTCGGGAGGCAAATTTTTTCATTAATAGCACTCCCCGATATAGGCTGGTTGTTATTGATATCACTCTTTCAGAAAGAGGAAAAAGAAAAAAAGTTGAAAGAACTCATGAAATAAAATTTATATTACAGGGTGCGATGGATAATTTGGGGTTTAAATTATGCAAAAATCAAAATAACACTGACATCTTATTTTAACAGATATTTTTTTTGACCAAAATTTTAAAACAGATTTTCTTGAAATGCTAACGAGTAAATTTATTCAATAAAAACGGCATTGGTTTCAACCCGGGCCTCCAAACAACTTCGGAATTTCCTGCATCTCTTCTGGAAGTTCTCCTTGTTTTAGCTGGTTCATGCCTAACTTAAGAATCATTCTGATAGGCCTAACTGATAAACGTACGCTAACCTACGTTTTCGGTCGTTTTAGAGTACGGATATCACGAACACACACACACACACACACACACACACACACACACACACACACACACACACACACATATATATATATATATATATATATATATATATATATATATATATATATATATATATATAGTTAGTTTAGAAAAAACTAGGTAATCCGTATGGGTAGACCCAATGAGGATAGAATCCAGAGAGCTCAATGTAAATCAGAGCTAATAATTTAAATAAAAACAGATTGCTTTAAGGTTCCATATAATAAATTATTTTACCACAGCCCTTCCAAAGGACAGTGGATCATCAGATTTATTTCCAAATGTTGAAATGAAAAAATTCCTTATTATTGCCCGTCATAAATGTGTAAATATATTTTCATTTTTTCATTTCAACATTTGGAAATAAATCTGATGATCCACTGTCCTTTGGAAGGGCTGTGGTAAAATAATTTATTATATGGAACCTTAAAGTGGTCTGTTTTTATTTAAAATATATATATATATATATATATATATATTTGAATTGGACAAAGTCCGACAATTTATTTAAAGACATTTATGATATGTTTAACGTTCTTTTTATAGATACAAGTATTTAAGCAAATGCTCTGTTTTATAATAAACAGTATTAAATAACATTTACCGGCCTGAATGTCCGAGAAATTTTTATTTAAATAAATTGTCGGACATTGTCCAATTCAAACATATATGACGTCATTTGTTTACATTTGATACGCTAGAACAGATATGAATAGAAGAGATTCATGGAAGATTTAAGTTTATAGATAGTAAAATCGACCTTGCTAACGCTTCTCTGTGGCCGAAAGTTTAAGGCACGTCACGCGAAATGACGGTTCCGTATAGGACACAGGTTCGATTCCTGTCGGAGAACGAAAATTTTCTATGAAAATTTCTCGGACATTCAGGCCGGTAAATGTTATTTAATACTGTTTATTATAAAACAGAGCCTTTGCTTAAATACTTGTATCTATAAAAAGAACGTTAAACTTATCATAAATGTCTTCATATATATATATATATATATATATATATATATATATATATATATATATATATATATATATATATTTGCTCGAACACTGTTCCCTGGGTCATTCGTAAAATCTTATGTCAGTCAAAAGGTAATTTTTCTACTGCACACTCTTTTCAGGCAGTATGTAGCGGCGGCTTGATATGATAAATATCAAAGACTAGAACGTGTCTCATTGTAACGATTGTGGTGTGCTGGGCTAGGCGGTGGGAGCCAAAGCGTAGACGAGAATTATTTGACGTCCGTTAGATTCCACGTGATTCATTCCGTTCTTCGGCTCGAACAATACCGTAAACGAAGCAGAGCGTTTAAAATTATATCAGACCGGAACATCAAAGGGACCTCCCAAATGACCTGACGCAGCGAAATCGCAATGCTTTTGTATTTTGAAGAAGAGATAGATATGAAATTGTAGATGGAAAGAATCCCTAATCAACACATTTTTTGTATCAGTCATTATACAAGCGGTAAAGAAACAATGGGGGAGAAAATATAGAAAGGCGATCTACTTTCGGGTTAACAAAATTATTTGATTTGGCATGCATTAGAAAAGAGTGATTAATAGATTATGAAGGATAATTAATCAAATTATGTACCCCACCACTGATGGCGAAGAATTTTACAAAGCGTAGGCTTTCTTATTTAGGGATCAAAAGTGTGTGTGCGTGTGTGTGTGTGTGTGTGTGTGTCTGTTTGAGTGTATGTGTGTGTGTGTGTGTGTCTGTTTGAGTGTGTGTGTCTGTTTGTGTGTGTGTGTGTGTGTGTGTGTGTGTGTGTGTGTGTGTGTGTGTGTGTGTGTGTGTGTGTGTGACGTTGCTTAGATAGGATATTGGATAAATAAATCTGAAATATGGGGTGAAATTCAATCTGAAATTATCACTGTATAATATTCTATATATATGATATTTATATGATAATATTCATAGGATAATATTTATATGATAATATTTACGACTGAATTATGGAACAAGAAATAGTCATGTTAAGGCAATCATTCAGCAAGTTATGAACTAATATATATTACGGTATGTATGTGTGTGTATATATATATATATACATATACATAAATGTGTATGCTGTTTCCTTATTATAAGACAGTATGTATATATGGGGATGTAATATATATATGCTTGCTAAGAGGAACACGCACGCACACAGGGATAGGAAGATATCTCCCATGAACATATCAGTCATCACCACATCTCATACTAAGGCCAACGATTTTATGAACATTTAGGCAGAAATTCACTTTTGCCAACAGTCCAGAAAGGAGTTCAAGGCTCACGAACAAATACGGAAAACGATCAATGAGACATTAAATGAACATAAGGAATATTTATTCCTGTTACAAATATATTCCTTTTATTTGCCGGAAGAAGGTCATGAGACCGGAAACTCGTGTAACAGAAATATGAAGAATAAAATATAACATAAATACTTAGACAAATCCACGTTATACCCAAAAACGTTTGCGGTTTCACTCTTTTTTAAAATATACATTTTCTCTCCTTGGAACAACTATAACCTTTTCCATCATGAAAATTTATTTCGGTTGAGCTCTCTGGGAAGGATGTGTGGGTTTGTAAACAGTGACTATTACGGCTAATAATGCAAGACTCTTCGATGAATCGAATCGAGTTCTCTCAGTTAATGTGTGTTTATCTAAATATAAATACGCTTAAATTCACCTTCTTCTCTGCAGTGCGCCAACGGCTTCAGGGTAAAATTTCTGACTGACGCGAATTCAGCCGGTTTTCGATTCTAGCCAGAGGCAACCAGACATCTAGCCACACTGATGAGCTGTGATACAGCGAAACAGTCTGTCTGTGGATGACAATATATATGCTCCTGAAAATTTATTTCGGTTGAGCTCTCTGGGGAGGATGTGTGGGTTTGTAAACAGTGACTATTACGGCTAATAATCCAAGACTCTTCGGTAAATCGAATCGAGTTCTCTCAGTCTCTGTGTGTTTATCTAAATATAAATACGCTTAAATTCACCTTCTTCTCTGTCGTGCGCCAACGGCTTCAGGGTAAAATTTCTGACTGACGCGAATTCAGCTGGTTTTCGATTCTAGCCAGAGGCAACCGGACGTCTAGTAACACTGATGAGCTGTGATACAGCGAAACAGTCTGTCTGTGGATGACAATATATATATATATATATATATATATATATATATATATATATATATATATATATATATATATATATATATATATATTGTGTGTGTGCATTTAGGCAGCAAATTCCCTTGTAAGCATGTCTGATTAAATAAATTACAAATATTATGTCTGCTTATTTGTTGCATAATCCTTTCATATTCACGAATTTTTTTCTGTGTATTACAATCAAATGATGCAACAAATACACTTCAACAGTGAAAATCACTTTTATTTCCCAAGTACTTTCCATCTCTTTCTGGAATCATCATCAGGGGTGCAACTGTTAAGGCAAAACTATGTGTAGATATCCATTACTGATTTATTTTCTTTTTTCGTTTACATGCAGCGGCTGACATTGAATGTGAAAAAATTATCCCTGTTCGGGAATATATAAGGATTATGCTAAAAATAAGCAGATATAATGCTTTTAATTTTTATATATATATATATATATATATATATATATATATATATATATATATATATGAAGGAAGAGAGAGAGAGAGAGACCATACAGTATTAAAACTCAATTTGATGATCGTTCGATGTGTGAAATTGACCGTCACAATGCAATAGTGTTCACACTCTTAATAGCGGCGAGTGCTTTATCTACTGAGATGATCACTTTTCCTCCAAACATATAGAACAAGATAGATAGATAGATAGATAGATAGATAAGAAGGAGAGAATGTTTAAATTTTCTCAGTCAAAACCAATTTACATCATGTAACCGTATTTACAAACAAAAGATTTCTTGTCGGGAAAGGCTTCCTTGTCGAGCCGATATCATTCCACCACACATACACATACACACACACAAACACATGCTTACATATATATATATATATATATATATATATATATATATATATATATATATATATATATATATATATATATATATATATGCGTGTGTGTGGATGTGTACGTGCGGGTTGTAAGAGGGCGTGTGCGCATGTTTTCTTTTTTGTTAATATATGTTCTGTTGTTTCGTGTAATCTCATCAGATCAATACATTTTCTCTAGTCCTGTGAACACTTAGAATCAAAGTGTTAGCCGATATTCTGCAATCCTTGTAGTAACATTGTGTGGTTTCCTTCTTTCAGAATGGTTACCAGCTTTAGGAAAGCAAACTATTTAACGCGTAAATGAACTGAGAAAAACGTATGCATGTCTTTCCCAAAGTCTTTCGTGCAAACGTGCATCTAGTGAACGCCACGGCCCTTTTTCGAAATCATTTGGAGTTATTTTTCCATCCGCTAAATATTACTAAACATACCTTCTTGTATACAAATATGTAAGCCGCCTTTACGGTTATATATATTCAGATTAAATCCAACATTTAATTCCTCGTTTGGAATATATCTGGAAGAATGAGACTTTTTCCTTGCCTGGTCAGTTGCTCCAAACATTTCAAGATATCATAAAATAGAATTCTATTATGTTTCCAAAACAGTGCTAAATACACGGCTGCAGATAATGCAAAAATAAGTTTTCATAATTTCCCTTATCTACTGATATATTTTATTCATACAGTAGTCATAGAAGCATTGTATGAGGTTCATTTAAGTCATGTTCTTTAATTACAATAGTTTTGAAAATCACTTGTTCGTAAAGCAGAACAAAATGTATACAAAAGTGTCATAAATCACAAATTTTTGCAATAGTGAGAAGTTTGTCAACTGTAATTAGAGCATCAGTTTATTCGGCCTCTTATTTTTTTTTCACAGTCTGTTGAATCCAACTACCAGTTTTTCTTTTCCCTCTCAGGGTCAACATTACCTCTACTGATTCCATATGCTTAAACATATTTATAAATAAAAATTTATTCGGCAGTTATATTGTCGCCATAATAAAATCTGAAAATAAATTATTATATTTGTAACATATTATTATAGAAGTTACATTCTGAACGCGCGTAATGCTTTTCTTGTATGAATATATCGTGAAAATTATTATTTTAATTCTATTTAATATAATATATAATATTTAAAACTTACATATTGCTCATATAGGTATATCCTGGAAAGGTTTCATTTTTTATCTTGGTTTATTTATACCAATTTTATTATAAAAATGATTAACATCTATACAAAAATCGTCATGAGGTGCTGTACGCAATAAATGCTTGCAAAATCATTTCTCTATTTGATTCAAGATCCTGCAGGACGCTATCATTACTGTCCGTATTAGACTGGTTGCCAAACAAGGCTATAGAACCCATTCTGTCATGCTATTAAACCTGTAATTGGGGTGAGAAGTGATTGATTCAGAAATTTCCCAATATTTTTGCACGTAAGTATATGTAACGAACGCCGCTGTAATTCGAACTCAGCTCTACGCTTTCTCATTCGGAGCGGTTATCCATTACACCTACTCCTACATATACGAGCCACTTATATACCCAAGCGATCACGCATAGAAATGCCGACCAGGCTCGACGTTACTTAACTTCGGTGATCGGACGAGAACCGTTGTTTCAACCTGGTATGGCCGTAAACTGATATGATATATAGGGTTTTTTCTTTAAGACCGATCAAAGTCAGCAGTAAATGAATCAGTGTTATTAGTGAAATGTTTATTATTTCTCAATTGGATATATGTTATTAAAGTCATGGCTATTATGAGTGAAAAATAATATCGCCCAAATGTCCGCCAAGGCTTCGACGGCACACCTCCACTCGATGGTCAGATTTTCTGATGACGTCTCGCATATTTGCTCCTCGATCTCACAAATATGCCTTATTACCTCATCCTTCAGCCGTTGAATTGTTGTTGGCTTGTTGGCATAGACCTTTCTTTTGAGATGACCCCAAAGGAAGAAATCTAAAGGCGTCAAGTCGCACGATCGTGGTGCCCACGAACTTTGCTGTTTCGAGAGATGTTGCGAACTGGGTACTTTTCATTGCATTTCTGTTTAAACGTCCATTTTCGTAATAGGCTTCCATAACTTTAACATGTTGGTTGATTGTTAATCTTTCTATGGTTGAAATTACCAAAGATTTCCGTTGCGAAATCTGAATGAAAATGAAAAAAGTCATTAGTCGATTAAACTTAATTCACATTTAAAATTGGTTCAAGTTATTGAAACAACTTTTGTAATCCGTGAAATAATCTAAGCAGGAATTATTGTAATTTAAAAAGATCTAAGTATTTAAAACAAAGATTAGATTTGATATTTATGTTGATAACTAGAAAATATCATATTTATAGCCATCTGCTTTATCTATACCTTTATAATTTTTGTACTTCCAACGGAAATAAAAAAGCATATATTAATTTCATTAAGAAAATTTACATTTGTCGTCTGATATTTAGTTTGGCTCTCGGCTAATTCTGCAGGCAAAAGATGTGCTAAAAACATCCTTAATTCGTATCTATTGTTAAACAAATACGATAATTAAAGAACCTGAGTAAAAAGTATATACTATCTAGAAACTGATTATTTGATCTAACACCCTTATCGTTTCCTTCTTTGTTAGCCTCATTCGTTAATTTATATCTTTACAAATAACCAGGACACCAAAAACAAACCTTTTTCCACGCAAGAATATCTTCCTTAGATTCGTTAATATTACCGTCAGTTTATTACAGATCAGAGCTCTCCACAATTCCCTGCTTTTATAGCTCGAAGTAACTTTTGACTATAACTATCAATCTTTGTCCTTGTTCTACAATTAGTTCGAATTTTCTCGATGTTGCACCTTGCTTTTCGTGTCCTCATTATAGCATGTAAGTGTGAAACTCACAGCTTACTTTGCTCAATGTACAAGCCTAGGCCGAAATGTTCATTGCCTGATGATGCAGAACCTGTGAAATCTTACACGCATTAATTCCAACACTTCTAATTAATAACTGTATTGTTTAATTCCAGCTAAACTGACATCTGACATTTCAAAGACTTAAAAATTAACTAGTAGCCATTTCTCTTGAAAATGGACACAATTTGGCATTGTGGTGTTATCACGTCTTTCAGCAAGGAAACCAGCTGAATCTGCTTCAAACAATATCAGATTTCCCTGTGATGTCATCAGTTGCGTGGATTTTTGGTCGGATGTTACACCTACCGAGCAGTAACCTTAGTCATGTCAAGTTCATTGTGTAAAATATTCCCAACTCTCTCTCACAGGATATTATAATAATATTGTATATTTGATTTGTAGTCAATAGCCTGTCATCCATCAGCATATGGCGAACACGATCAATGTTTCCATCGGCGGTAGCAGTTGCAGGACGTCCAGACCATGGGTCATCTGCAAGAATTTCCCTTCCTCTCCTAAATTCAGCTACTCACTTATGCATTGTTAATAAATCTGGGGTGGGGGTTATCATCTAATGCAGCAACCATGTCAGCATGAATGTCCTGCAGGTACTTGATAACACCACGATTCAAATTTTAGCCATTTTCAGGAAAAATCGTTACTAATAATTGTTGAATTCTTTGAACAGCCAGATGTCAGTTTGACTGTAAATATACTCTGCAGTTATTAATAAGATTGAAAGTAATGCATGCAAGATTTCAAAGCTCTAGAATCAATTCTTCATAGTCAGCCTATGTAGCTTTCAGCCAAGCATCGTATGGCCCAGAGATTCTTTCTTTCTGGTTGTTAGCAGCAGTTCCTTATTAGTTCACATTTTCTTTAAAGTACGCTCGTTACTCACATACTCTGTTCATTGTATTCTTAACAAACGTCGCAATACTGTCTTTTTTTCCTTTTATGTGCCATGTCCTTTCAGGGCGTCGGCGATCATGGCTCTCCACTTCCCCCTATACCTTGTGACTCTCAACTATTTTCGTGCCTCTGCCAACTCCCCAGACCACGTTCTACAATCCACAAGCCCGTTAGGTATGTCATGCGTTGCTTTTAATTGTCTCTTTTTCCCTCTCTTCGAGCTGTGAGTATCAGATTCTCCAAGCCCTCCTTTCTCATTAGGTGTCCCAGAAATTACATCTGCCTCTTCGTTATGTAAAGTATAAGCTTCGTATTTGTTTGCATCCTTTCCAAGACCTCATCGTTGCTCACACGCTCGCTACATGATATCCTTAGCATCCTTCTGTAGAACCATATCTCCGCTGGTTCGAATCTCTTTGAGGAGACCGTCCAACATTCACTGCCGATTAGGACAGATATCATGTAGCAGCTCAGTATGGTTTTCTTTGTCGCCAAAGAAATCCTTCTGTCTCGCAGTGCTTTACCCAGTTTTTGGAATGCTTCCTTGGCCATCCCAATCCGTCTTCGGATCTCAGTGCCGGACCTACCATCTTCCGTCAAACCACTTCCCAGATACTTAAACTTCCGCCTCTGTTTTATCTTAGTGTCTCCGAGCTGCAAATCGCATTTCGGGCTCATCCTTTTACTGATGATCATGCATTCTGTCTTCTTGCAGTTTGTGCTTAGTCCTTTCTTTTCGCTCTCACTCGTTACCTTCTATAGCAGGTTTTTTAGATTCCTTTCCGTGACTGCCATTAGTACTGTGTCATCTGCGTATCTTATATTGGTAAGATTGGAGGCGCCAATGCTGAATCCCGGTAGGATTTCCAATTCTCTCGGTTATTTTTTCTCAAGATATTATCATATCTTTTAATACGTTCATTAATTTTGAAATACTCTTTTTATATTAACATCAGCTTCCTAATTACTTGCTAGTTACTCACATGTTTTGCATATGTTATTTTGATTATTCATTGGTAGAACTATATTTCTGTCGTCCCAAGTCTCTTATGTGGCGATTTTATTGACTTTTTCTTTCATAATTTCTCCTTTTTGTTGAAGTTGTCTTTCATCACATGCTCTTCCTAATGCTTCCCTTTCTTTTATTTTCTTTTTCAACACTTCTTCTAAATTCACTTCATCGTGTAATTCTTTCCCCTCAATTTTCTGTATCGTATCTTCTTTCTCTTCTTTCTTCTTTCCTAATTTTCGGTTTATTTTTCTGCAAGGACTAATGTTATTTCCTCCTGTTACTAATCCGTTTTCTTCTTCTTTCCCTACATCTACATATCTTCCTCCATTTCTTCTTCTTTTTCTTCTCCTTCTTTTCTTCTGCTTCTTCTTCTTCTTCTTCTCATTATTATTATTATTATTATTATTATTATTATTCGCTCTTCCGCTGCCTCCTTTCCTCCTCCTCCTCCTCCTCCTTCTTCTTCTTCTCTTGCTCCTTCTTCTTCTTCCTCTTCTATTACTACGACGCATCCTTCTTTCTGTCAACCCTCACCCACTCTTCTCTCCTTCTAATTTATATATTTTTTCTTTCTTGTTGTTCTCCCCTTTCGTTACTTTTTTCTCATAACTCATGTGAACTTTTAATTTTAGCCGATAGTGTCACCTGTAACCATGAGAATTTATGAGAGAAATAATTGTTTATATAAATGAATTTCGATTTGTTTGCCACCTTGTGGACTTACGTCGAAACCAAGCAATCGACTATCTTGGTGCAAGTGACTTGCAAAGGACAGAAACCTTGGTGGACTGAGTGTAAAATAAATAAATAGGGTAAAGTCGAGGGAAAAGGAAAACACCACAAAGAGCACTTATACATATTTTACAATATATATATATATATATATATATATATATATATATATATATATATATATATATCATTTTCAAGTCTTTTTTCACTGCTCTTTGATCTATCATAGATGAAAGTCCTCTCTCATTTGCCAAACGTCTGATAAATTGGCCTGGGTCTTTTCTAATTGATCTATTTAGCCCTTAATTAAAATGATGATACCTCTACATGCTGTAACCCCTGATCCAGTTTTCCTCTCTATTGTTCCCTCTTTTTTAAATGTATTCACCGTTGTCTTGATGGTTCTTGAAAGGAAATTGAAGATGAACTTCAAAGTGTTAATATTGGTATCATTGCTGAAAGCCTGGATGAGATTTTCCTCTCACAATTGCTCATTTGGAAAGACAGTGGGTCTGACACAAAACGATTTTAAACTGTTGTCTTTTTAGCTGAATAACTCAATGTTTTTTTTTCGGTCATTCTTACGAAAAATGGTGTCAAGATGACTAGACGTTTTATCTGAAAACCTGGAAAAAAAGAAACTCAATTTCATTTTTTAAAAATATTAAACATCTTGTTGGACAATTATACTGTAACACGATTTGACGATTTGTACAATTTTGCTGTTACAACCCGTGTGTATACATATATATATATATATATATATATATATATATATATATATATATATAACGACACACACACATATATGTATACATATATACATAGAGAGAGATATAGATATAGATAGATTAATGGAATATCTGTTAGTAAGAATATAAACAAATTAATATGTATTATCCTGCTATGTGCCATATCCCTTCAGAATATAGTCGATCATGGCTCTCCATTTCTTCCTATCAGCTTTTCTCTTTTTGTTAAAGCCCACGCTCAAGTTTTGGTTATCAGTTCACAAAAGCTCGTCAGGTCCGTGGCCTGCTACCTTGCCCTATGTCTCTTGACGTCAGTATGCTCCGTGAGGGTTAATTTATCCAAGCCCTCCTTCCTCATTATGTGTCTAAGGAATGTCAGCTATTTTTGGCATAAGTGTTCTTTTCTTTGCAATTTTCTCGATATCTACTTGTTCCAACCATGGAATTATCAGTATCCATCTGTAGAAGTAGATGTCGGTTGTCGTTTGTTTTCTCCTCCACCTTGGATAAATTTTCTAATATTTATTGCTATATAAGAGGATGCTTACCACACAGTAATCCGGCATTCTTTGTTTCTAATGACTTTTTTCCCCATTTCTCAGCACTTTGGTAAGATTTTGGAATGTCTCTTTCGCTCGTTCAAAGCGTCTTCCCGTTTATGTGCTCAAAGAATTTCAGGTGGCCTTTCCTGATTCTGACTATAAGTTCTTTCTGATACCATTTTCTTTAAGAATTCTCCGTGGCTTACTCAATGGTCGGTACGTTGTAAACCCGAGAAAGAACGCTATTCAGCTTACTAAGCTCTACTTTACATGAGACATATCTGTCCGGAAATGATGTACTGCTACCATGAATCCTTATTCCGCTCCTCCTCCACTTTACAGTCTTGATAGTGTTCTAACATTTTACA
>OZ038482.1:52918749-52961249 GCA_964036315.1 Acanthosepion esculentum | reverse complement strand
TGGTCACGTGATCATAGTTTGAGCTTAATCTAGCTTTTCTAGCTGCTGTTACAGTGTCAAAATGGACGCAGTGTGCACCAATTAGGAACAAAGAGCATTGATCCGATTTCTTTGGTTGGAAGGTGTATCAGGAGCTGAAATAAATCGGAGGCTATTAATACAATATGGCGATCGTGTTCTAGCCCTTAGAAATGTGTATGAGAGGATGAAAAAGTTTAAAAGTGGCTGGACAAGCGTGGCAAACGAAGAAGGAGCAGGGCGCTCATCAACTGCCATTACTGACGAATTATCATCGATGACGTAGTCTGTTCTCTTCAAATCCAGATCATTGCCCTTTGATCCTCCTTGGTGCACGCTGCTATTACAGCGTTTATGTTTACGCTGTAACAACAGCAAGAAAACTGGCACTCAAACCTCGATCACCTAACCACCATAGTACCAACTATAAGCACGCATGCGCAGCAGGCAGTGTGACAGACCTAAATATATGGCGAAAATGCGGATAATTTTTGACTTACCCTTGTAGATTCCTTTTTAATATAGTCTTTAATCCGAGATAATTCTTTATTACTATAAGCATTATTTTCAGTTGATATATTTGATGAGTGTGCTTTCTGTTGTTAGCTTTGCATTTTTTTCCTTTTCCTTAAAGAGTGAAATAAATAACAACCAGCCTATATCGGAAAATGCCATAAATGAAAAAAATTGCCTGTCGAAATGAATCTAAACTGTGTATATTCCTCCATCAAAGAAACCGTTCTGATAGCTAAAATGTGCTGCTACCAATTTGGTCACGGGAGACCATCTTGATATGTTAAAGTTCAATTTTCTAATTTAAGAAGCGCACATATCGCACTGAAACTTCTACGAGATTATATATGTTATATATCTCATTTGCATACCCGAAACTTAAACTGAAGTTGCATTTTTCTGCCCGCCTCGACATCGCAGTACGGCAGATACATGAGCTTAATTAAAGAAGCCGAACTTAATGTGGCAAAAACTTAAAAAATGTGATGCAGCTTTAGATAGTCAAATTCACTATAAAAACTAACAATTGGATGAAAAGAGTATTCTAACACATTCAAACGTTGTGAATCGCGGCTCTCCCCAACTTCATATCCTTTATAGCTCTGATCAGTATTTATCAACTGATTATCCCTCCTCCTGTTCTGAAATGTGTTTACGTAAATCTGTTAATCGCCATTTTCCTCTGCCTCTTATACCTTCATTATGTCCGGAACGTGTCAAATTCACCAAGCCTTCTTTCCTCATTATGTGACCCAGAAATTCCAGCTGTCTTTCTAATGTGTTCTTTTCGTTTGCATATTACCGAAAAATTACTCATCCATGCTCCGTCCATATTATTTTCATCAGCCTTCCATAGAAGCCCATGTTTTTTGCTTCATATCTGCCTCAAGTATTGTGTTCATCAGTGAAGAAATTTTTCAGCATTCTCTGCCATGTTGGTAGTACATGTCGATTCTAAACACATTTTCCTGTTATTTTCTAGTTCGTTTAAATTTGAAAGTCAGCTTTCCTCATTCCAATGCGTTTAAAATTTAATTAAAATCTATTGCGCTAATGGATGGTAATGAGAAAAAGTAAACCGAAAAGTAGATTACAAATTGGAGATACCAATATCATAGAAATAGAAATATCTGGGAAATGTGCAATACGAAAATTCGATGGTGCATTGGGATAGCCAAAGGTACATTCTAAAAGATAAGCAGAGGAAACAGGAAAAATTCATCCGGATCAAAGAAATAAGTACTGAAATGTTGTTATGTATGTCCACCTATATGTCAATGAATGCTGTATAATCTCCTCAAAAATTGAGAGACTTGAAACAACACAAATGTTGTACAGAAGGATGCTGAGGATACGATGGACCGAATATGTGAGCAACAACGAAGTCCTAGAGAAAATGAAAACAAAAAGCCAACTTATACTCAACTTCAGGAAGAGTCAGTTAAAACGTTTCTAGGGGAACTGAGGAAAAGGGGCTTGGAAAGTATGATACTCACAGCACAGATGGAACGCAAGAGGGCAGAGGAAAACAACGCATAACATATATGGTGAGCTTATAATACATGGATAGCGGAAGAGGTTTTGGAAGAAATAACAAAAAGTGACAATTTATTAAGAGCTACAAAGAACAGGAAATTGTTAAGAGCCATGACAGCCTACGTCCTGACAGGACACGGCACATGGCACATGAAAAAGATTGCTGGAAACTCGACTTATCCTCCTCTACTGATATACTATCGTATTTAGAGTTTTCCAAGGCAGCTACCTCAATTGAAGAATAAGAAGAGAGAGATGGGTATATAATAGGAATCAATACTGCATGGTAACTGTCAGTTCACAACTCACTGATATCATCAGACCAATTTTAACAATATTAAACCTTACATACATACATATATATATATATATATATATATATATATATATATATATATATATATATATATATATACAGAAATTGTACGATTGCACAAGCATGAAACAGACTGTCGCCTCTATGTGCTGACTTCCATGTCCACTTTTATATTTATATATATATATATATATATATATATATATATATATATATATGTGTGTGTGTGTGTGTGTGTGTGTGTGTGTGTGTGTGTGTGTGTGTATGTGTGTGTGTGTGTCTGTCTGTCTATCTGTATGTATGTATGTATGTATGTATGTCTGTACTTGGACGTGATGTAATTGTTAACAAGGTTGTCTCGCTAGATCAATTACGACTGGGTAGTGAGTTCATTTCTCTCTGGTTTCTCAACACTTGCGATGTGATAAATGATATATACGTTATATATTTCAAGAACAATATTGGGGGAAAATATATGACAAAGTGGTAAATGTTTTCTTGGAACGCGTTTCGTCCTTGAGGACTTCATCGGCCTAAATGCATTATGTTGGTACGACTACGCATGCGCACGAACGAGGGAAGCAAGGATTTTTAAAAAAATACATATATTTAAAGTTGAAATTCCAAGTATCCCTCGTTCGTGTCTAGTCGTATCAACCAAATACATTTAGTCCGATGAAGTCCTCAAGGACGAAAAGCTACCCACCAAAAATTATTTTCACATTGTCGTATATGTTAACCCATAAGTGCATGCGCATGGATTACATAATATATGTATATTAAGTCGGTAGACCCTTTCAGAATTATAGGGTATTAATTGGTGTTACTGCTGGAATTTTCTGTGGCAAGTAGGTTTTATGTGATCGTATTGCTAGTTGACCCACCAACCTGTTTTGAATTCTTGGTTTTCATTCTCCTAGATTATTTAACAAACTAAAATGTTCTGATAGACAACAAATATGGGCACAATAGACCCAATAGTAAATAATCTAAATAACGTTAAATCCTCCCCCCAGGAATCCCAGCAGTAAAAACTATCTTCATGTTATGAAATCTGAAAATAAAATGAAAAGTAAAAATTGTTAATTACGGTTAGTTTGAAGATGATTGAAATAGACATCGAAATATCTGTTAAATTCCCTTCTTTTATTTAGAACATAATGCGATTTAAATAAAAATGAGCACAGCCAGGAATAACAGCTCCTTTTAACGTACCCTTCACGCTCAAATTCACTTTTTTTATATTTATGTACTCAACGGATATATATATACCCAGCTACACCCACCCTTTTTCCTTCCTACTTTTTTAAATGACACAAGTTAAAAATGAAAATCTCTCATTGATCTTTGGACGCCCTTGAATAGCTATGATAGCGTTCTTTTTTTTCTTTTTCTTTAGTTCTGTAGCATATAAATTGAATCGCCAGACTGTAGCCATCACAGACATTAAGACGTCTTACTGTCCTGCCAAATCGAAAACAAATTGATTTCTTTTGTCTTCATTAATCTATCAGCAAATGTAGAAAATTAACTTTAAAAACGTTCTGACAGTCTTATATCAGATATACAAATGATGGATTGCACGTCTGTTTGTCGCTAATGGAAAAGACAAAGAAATTAGTTTTCTTTCAGCAGTGATATCTTGAATTGATGAATACAGACCCTATTTTACTTTCTTAATTATAAAAGCACAGAAAATATAGGTCAAAAATCACATTTAATTTAGTTGTTAAATTATCTCACTTTTATGCGATGCTTTTTCGATAGTGATTTTTATTCATCTATTTGTTGGGCGAACCGGGACTGTTTTTTTTGTTATGCTGGAGAACAGACTGTAACTAAAAGCTGGTGTAAGATAACAGAAAGCTAAAACAAATATTTTGAGCGGTAAATAGTTAAACTTAAAATTCTCAACCTTTTTAAACAAGGAGCAAATGAAAATATCACGGCACCTTATGAAAGTTTTTAAAGAGTATACATTTAAATGTTATGTAATAAAACCATAAATTTGAAACTAAACAAATAATACAATTATATGAAAAATTTATTCATTTATTCAAATAAAAGAAAATTTTTAAAGTTAAATTAAAAAATATATAAATAGTTAAAAAAAAATGATTATTAAATCAAAGCATTTAAAATACCATAATCGAAGAATAGTGAAAAGAGTTATTTGAAGTAAAAGGTTTAATATTTATTCATTTATTCAAATGCTAATGCTGTATCATTACTAATTCCATATACACTCATATATGTAACCTGGTCTGGGTAATGTTCAAACAGCTTAGTATAAGTCTAATGGATATCTCTTGTTATTCTGTTCATTCCCCCCGGAACTGGAAGTTAGTAATTTGTATACGTAAATATCCTTATGCGTTTTAAGGTTTTAATTTTTTTTTTCAGAATGTGCACCTTTTTTTCAGAATGTGCACTTGTCGAAATCATAGTTGTTTGTAATAAAATGTTCTGCAAGTTCCGTTAATTCCGGAGGAATGAACAGAATGACAGGAGAGTTCCATAAGATTTCTACGAAGCTGTTTGATTAATTCCTCTTGCTAACTAATCAACTAACGGAAAATACCATGATGATCAGAATCATCATCATATTACAAACGTCTCCGTTGCATGATTTCACGCTGGCGGGGTTTCATTCGTTTTGACGCGTTGATGACCAACCAGTACAGCCGTTTTTTTTTTATTCATTAAAAGACCAGCAACGTTTGTATAAAGACTTGTAATATTTTTCGATTTATATTTTTTATGCTTGAAAAGATTTTTTAATATTACTTGAAGAAGTCAGATATACTGTCGAAATATTGTTTAACATTGTCTAACACAGTGTTTGTTTTACTTTTTTTTCGTAAATCGCGCTTTCTCTTAAGCGTATTATTATTATTATTATTATTATTATTATTATTATTATTATTGTTATTGTTATTATTATTATTATTATTATTATTATTATTATTATTATTATTATTATTGAGTGAGAGATCATCACACCATCAACGTGACGCGAGACAATGAATATACAAAGATAAATATACCCATCAAGACACCCAGTCTGATAAGGATATACTGTGCACATCCATCACAGCCAAATTAAAGCGATATAGCAACACAGTTTGATAAGTGCAGCGCATAAACTTGCAGGCGAAGTCCTGTTATAACTACCCCTACATCGATTATCCAAGTTCATTCAGAGGTTCTCAGATTAAGGGTGTTCTCAAATGACTAGATGTGACACCCAAAACGCCTTAGCTGGCTCATCCATCAAACTTACAAAAAAAAAAAGAAAAGAAAACGATCCCTCTCGACACCCGGACCTGATGCTCACCGACTATTTTCACTTACCTACAGAGATGCACGGTGCGTCGGGCCGTGGGAGACATGCCTAATTGGTTAGGGTCAGGCAACTGACAAACAAATCTGTAGTATTGAACGGGATATTTATTTTAACACATCTTAGTACACTAAGACAAAAAGTATAAGTTAACGCCTACCGTCAGTTAAGATTAGCAGCCACGAGAGCCAGGTTTGGCGTAGAATAAGGATGTTTATCATTATTATTATTATTTCAAGTTTTTCGATGTTCTGTTTGATACGATCATTTACTAAAACTTACCTGAGTTCGGGCGTAAAGGCAAGTTTATTGAGCATAAAACATTAAGAATTATTTTTCTGGATATGTGAATGATGCTCAAGGATGAAATCATTTGTATCTCACATAGTGAAAAGATTCCTGGAATTTTCTTAATGTGTGTATTATAAGAATTATTTTTAGACATTCCTTGTGCTCGTTATTCTTACCATTATTATTATTATTATTATTATTATTATTATTATTGGAACGACATTTTTTATTCAAATGCCATCGGCATGTATTTTCTATTTTTCATATTCTTATATTTTGTTTTAGTTAATTTCTTTTGCTAAAATATTTTTATTAGACGGGTTCGCCATGTCTATATGATAGCACATGTTTTTTTTTCTGAAAATGGCCGTAAAATAGATAAAAAAAACAAAGTTTTATCGTCTGTGTTAAAGTCAAGAGATCTCAGTCATTTATACGGTACGATGACTTTAGATATGCCACTAAAAGTTTTTTTATTACAAACCCTACAGGATAAAGAAATTTCTGAGAACTTTTAATCTTAAGTGGAATTTTTTAAAAAAAAGAAGAAAAAGCGATTATCAAACCATTTAATCCTTATTACTTTTACGATACTTCAAACGAGAATTTTATTTGGCTTATGGAAATGAGAAAATCTCGGTAGCTGAGATTATCTTTATTTTGTTCATCAATAAGTCCTGTTAATCTTCTATTTTTGACATTCATTCGAAACACCTGTCCGTGTGTATGAGCTGGTTAGTTTTTAAACTATTTCTACATTTATTTTCGTCACTCTCATGAAGCCTTCAGCTTGAATATTTGCCAACTACCTGTATTTTCTCACTAAATTTAGCCACAACAACTGAAATATTCCACCAATGAAAACCCCTTAGAAGCATTCCAAAAATCGACTGAGCACGTCGAACCAAAATTCCATAGATCAATAAACCATTAACGTCTTAAGAGAAAAATTATATTTCACGGGTGGTAATATGAAATATTTGTTTGGGAACGGTGTCTTACCTAGCATTGATGACGTCCTGTTGTAAAACTTTCCGCCTATCTGAACATTTCTAAATAATATTTTAAAAAATGACAGTATCTACAAAATATAAAGAAATGTTACAACAGTGGCCACGTATTTGGTTTTCCTTGCAAAGAATAAAAGAAATAAAGACATAGAAACAACTACAATAACAGGCACAACAATAAAAGAAGAGAATGCACAAAAATATTTGAAAACAATTGGAAAAAATAATTTTTTTGTAAATATCCTTTTTAGGATAAACTCTTAATACATTAATTATAGAGGCAATATAAAAACAAATCCCTATCAAACCCTTAGTAAACATCAGCCTATTCTTTCACTATGTGCGGCGTGTCCCCTCAGAACGTAGGCGATCATGGCTCTCCAAAACTTCCTGCCCTTTCTTGCTCTTTATAAAGTTTATCTTTCTGTTATTTCGCGTAAACCTTATTTCGCCATCAATTTACTCAAGCTCACTACGTATGTTATGCGTTGTTTTCTCTGTCCTGTGATCATCAAATCCTCCAAGCCCTTTTTCGTCATTATCTGTCCCATAAACCTTAACTGTCTCTTTCTGATATTGATTAAAGTGTGTTTCATTAAGACGGATCAAAGTTCGCAGTAAATAAATCATTGTTATTTGTGAAAATGTATTTATTTCTCTCTTGGATCATGTTATTTAAGTCATCGCAATTATGCGAGAAAAATAATGTTGTCCAAATATCCGCCAAATCAACAAAGAAAAAAAAATCATTAGACGCTTAAACTTAATTCACATTAAAATTGGTCCAAGTTATTGAAACAACCTTATAAGTTTCATTTTTATTACCATTTTCTCTAAAACTTCGTCGTTGCTCACATGTTCGGTACATGGTATCATTTTTCTGTTGATTCAAGTCTCTTCTTTAGCTTTCAGGAGATTGTCTAGCATTCATTGCCTTATAGGAGGATATTATTACGTTTCAGTGTAGTAATATTTTCACTGTTTCCATCGAAATTTGTTTATTTCTTAGTAATCTGCTTAACTTTTGGAATGCATCTTTGGCTATCTCAATACGCCTTCAGATTTCAGTGTCACACTTTCCGTCCTCGGTTAAAACGCTTCACAGATATTTAAATTTTCGTACTTGCTTGATTTTGGTATCTCCGATTTGCAATTCGGACATTGGGTTAATCCTTCTACTAACAACTATGCATTCTGTCTTCTTGCGGTTGATGTTAGAATAAAACTGACTTTATGAATGAGCGCAAAAAATGGTACAACTAATTGTACATTCTAATTCACTTAAACCCACCCGTCAAAAATTTGCCACCCGCGACGGACCTCCTCCTGGTTTCTCATCGTCTGGAAACTGCGCATTTCCTTTTTTTATCTATGTGCACCGCCCATTCTGGACATGGGCGATGAGGGATCTCCAAAACCTCTTATGACTTGTGGTCCTTAGCAGGTTTTATCCCTTTGCTAAGGCTCCTACTCCGTCAGCCCGTTCCACTAATCATTCATACAAGTTTCTCAGTTAGGTGGCCCTCTGTCTTCCCCTATCTTTATTGCTCTTAATGAGCCTTGTTTGGGTTAAGTTCTCCAAGCCCTCCTTCTTCATTATCTGTTCAAGAAATTTCATCTGCCGCTGTGCATGTGTTCTTTTCTAGCTATACGCTAAGTACTTCTTCTTTTTGTTGCAATTTTCTTTAAGGTTTCCCCGTTGCCTACTCGCTGCGCCAGTGAGAATTATAAGTATCCTTCTGTAGAACAAAATTTAAGATGACTTCTTGTTTATGCTCATCCTTGAGGAGATTTTCCAGTATTTAATTCCATATCAGCGGTTGGATATCGCATAACAATTCAGCACTCTTTTCTTTGTTTCTAACGAATCCTCTTCACATTATCAGTACTTTGTTTTGCTTTTGACATGCCTTTTTCACTCGTTTAATGCGTGTTATGATTACGGATTCACATTTTCCATCCTCTGTTAAAACAATTTCCAGATATATTCAAATTTCTGTACTTGCTTGATGCTTACATCGCCAATATGAAACTCGCCTTTTGGGTTTTTCCTCTTGCTGATGTCCATACTTTTTCTTCTTGCTGTTGATGATTTGCCTGTTTTCTCTTGCTTTCTTTAACTAACCTGTCAAGGAGTTCCTGGAGTCTTGTTTTCGTGTTAGCCATCAACACAGTATCTACTGCATCTATATATAAAATTCTGTGAATTCCGTTTGTTGGTCAGTCCATCACATCCTCTAATATAGCCAATATTGACCGATCGATACCAAATTTTGGGGAAATGTGCAAACAGGTAAGTGGGGTACAAAGTACAATTGGTTTTGCTAGGGTCCGTAGGTTAGTACAAGAAATTTTCTTTCATATTTTTTAAATTAACAGTTTTATTATTTAATATACGAAATACTCGCACTATTTTTTTAAAAAATTCATGATTAAAATTTATTTAATAGAAATGCAATATTTTTTTTTTTAAGTTTCTATAAATAAAATAATCCAGTTTCCATTCCCTCTGCGTTTGTGAGAGCTACATACAAAATACAAGGCCACAGTCTTCCAGAAAATTGGAATTTGGCTCCGGAAATAAATATTTACGCATGGCCAGTTGTATGTTGCATGTAAGAAATCCTAAGAATTATTCTTCGCTTTTGAAAATGAAAAATAAGTTTTCTTAAATCATATTGTTTATCCTAAAAACTTACATTATATTAAATAAATTATTAAACCACGAAGTAGCGTCTTTGTCAAAGAATTTTTCCAAACAAATCAGCTTATTGGAATTTCATTGATTGGGTTGCAAAATTGAACAAAACTTTGTAAATCTCGACAAAACTGTTAGCGATAACTTTAGCAATACTAAATACTGTGGGGATTTCAACACGCGTCAGCGCGTTGCCCCAAATTCTAGTATCTTATATTTTTAAGATTTTGTATACAACTTTTTATACTAATTCACCTAAAAGCTACTCCACAAATAAAAAAAATAAATAAATAACTTGCCTCCTCCGACGGACCCCTCATTTCACCCGTTCTCTGCCAGCTAATTATATGAAAGTTTTGAGCAAAACTTAGCTAATTATTTGCACAAACACTTATACTGAGCAAAGTTATCACGTCCGCAGCCTTATTTCTTACTCAGTTAATATTAGTAAACATGAATGGCCTGGTTTGTTTGGTGAATTGGAACATTCGTCATTGGAGTAAATGCTTGGTGTCCGAGATTAGCCAAAAGTAAAAAAAAAAAAACGCGTCAAAAAGACGAATTACGAAAAATTGACTATTATTGATATAATATATCCCTTAACATGCCGGAACCTGAAAAATTTACAACGTGATTTTAATAGTGATCGTTTCAAAATTTCCAAACGTCTACCCCAAACATCAAACAAGTATAAAAGGTGGTGATTACTAGTCATTATTTATATCTGCATCAAGAAACACGCGGCCATTAGTCCGAAGACTAATGGCCACTAATAATTACTTCATAAATTCAGAAAAAAAATTACAAATTAAAATAACAAAAATTTTTTCTCAATTTGCTTTTATTCAACAACTATTACATTAAAAATTATCCACCATTTTTATCCCCCGCAATTTTTAACCCCGCCATTTTTCTAACTTTCTTGGGAAATATATGGAAAAAGGTTAATATATCATGGTTGCTGAGGAAATTACATTTTTAAATTGATAAATTTTGAAAATTATTTTATCCATAATTTGAGGCGTTATGTGTCGTAAAGAAATCTGTCCACCGAAAACGAAATTCTAATGAGTTAGTTCTGGTATCTTTCTTTTTATGTGCGATGTCCTTTCAGGACGTAGGCGATCATAGCTCTCCACCTCCCTCTATCCCTTGCTGCTCTCAACAAGTTCCTTTTCTCGGCTTCCTCTCCCAGACTATGTTCTATCATCCACCTGCTTAAGTCAGCCAGGTATGTCACCCGTTGTTTTCCGTTGTCTCTCTTTCCTTCTATTCGACCCGTGAATATCAGAATTCTGCAAGCCCTCCTTCCTCATTATGTGTCCCAGAAACTTCAGCTGCCTCTTCCTGATAGTAGGCATAAGCCTCCTCCTTATATATATATATATATATATATATATATATATATATATATATATATATATATATATATATATATATATATCGTTAGATAGATAGTTCACCATTGTTTCCAATGCGTTTCCCAACCTTTTCGCAGTTTTCTTATATTCTTACTTAAAATTGACGTATCTTCTCGATTATACTGTCGTAAACCAATTCAACTTTTTGTTATTACGTTCCACTCTCATATTTTTTCCGTACGAAATCTATTTTTCTACCTATTTTTATTCACTGACTCACTATGTCTCTCTTTATCTCTTGCTGCCACTCACTCAATTTCATTATCTTCCACGCTCAATGATTCTTATAGATATTACACTAAACTATCTCACTCCTCTCATTCTCCCCTATCTTTCTTTTATGTGCCATGTCCTTTCAGGACGTAGGCGATCATGGCTCTCCACCTCCCTCTACCCCTTGCAGCTCTCAATAAGTTCCTTCCCTCTGCTTCTCCCCCCGCAGACAACGTTCTGTCATTTACTTGCTTAAGTCCGCCAGATATATCACGCGTTGTTTACCCTTGTCTCTCTTTCCCACTATTCGACCTGTGAGTATCAGATTCTCCAGGCCCTCCTTAGGCATAAATAGGTCTAAACACCGTGTCTTCCTGCCTTCTATTCTATTGTTACATACATTAAAAAAATTTGGACTCATTGTATTAGAGAGTAGTTAAAATAGAAAAAGAAATACACTTATCACAAAACAAAGTAGAGAAGACATTTTGGCCTTGATTGGCATCTAGACGAGAAAACCTGTATAAAACGAAGTGAATTCGACACCTGTTGTCTCGGGCTACTGAAAGGAGAAAATGACAATAAATATTGATGATCTGGTAGAGTCACGGACCTGGCCGGTTTTTAAATCTATTTGCATACACAAGCACGCACACATCACGCGCGGGCACACATACAGACACAAACACACATACACATTTTTGGTGTGAGTATATGTTTGAAAAAAAAAAACAAAGCTTTCAGATGGCTATTCAAATTTATTCTAAAATAAGAGGGAGCGGAACATTTGTTCAGACACATGTACACACATACACATACACATACGCACACTTATCATCTAAAATTTTCCATATTTATGAAGACCAAGTGTTCATTATCAAAGAGCATATTTTTGTAGATACGAGCAGTTTGGATATAGACATTCATTAACACTGCATTTTGCTTCTCATTTTCATCGAAGATCACTTGAGGCGGGAAACTGATTTACATTATCTCGTAATATATATATATATATATATATATATATATATATATATATATCAATCATAAAATGGGAATTAAGTTACCATTAGTTAATGATCATTTTCACCCGCGATTTTTAAATTTAAAATTCACAGGATTTTTCAAACATTTTATGGTGTTTACATTAACTTTCTCTTTCTTTATCTCACCATAAACAGTTTGAAAAATCCTGTGAATTTTAAATTTTAAATTCGGGGGTGAAAATGATCAATCATTAATGGTATCTTAATTCCAATTGTATGAAATGTTTTGGTCTGTTTAATGAAAATAAGAATTGAGCGCTCTTTGTGAGTCAGTTTTAACATGTAATATTCAAAATTCTATATTGTGTTAATAGGACTCAATTGGATTATACCAACGGATTACTCCCTATATATATATATATATATATATATATATATATATATATATATATATATATACACACACACACACACACACACACACACACACACACATATATATATATATATATATATATATATATATATATATATATATATATATATATATGTGTGTGTATTTAGGCAGCAATGCTTCTTTCATGCACATTTCATTAAAAACGACTGACAAGGTGCTTTTATTTAGTTTTTTATATAATGTCTCGTGCGATCTAATAAAGTTTTTCGTTTCAGATGATAAATTATATAAAAACTCTCTATTTCTAATTCTAACAGTTGAAATATAATCATTGAAATTGGTAAATGTATAGCCGAAAGCGCTCGGATAAAAAGAACATTCGGACAGTTTTTATATAATTTATCATCTGAAAAGAAAAAAAAACTTTATTAGATCGCACGAGAAATTATATAAAAAACTAAATAAAAGCACCATGTCCGTCGTTTCTAATGAAATGTGCATATATATATATATATATATATATATATATATATATATATATATATATATATATATAAGAAGTAAGATTAACACGTCATACACACGAATCGTCTCAGGAGTGTGTGTGTGTGTGTGTGTGTGTGTGTGTGTGTGTGTGTGTGTGTGTAAAATGAATCAGCAAACAAATATTATAAATAAACCCAAACTGAGAACTTTTCTTTATTTTCACGTTTCCTCCACTTAGGAACTTTATAGGCGCTTTTATTTTGTAACAATATATTTATAAACAGAAGTAAAATATCCTTATCATTCATAGTTATTAAATTTAACAATACTAATCCGAGGATAGTTACAACCACCCCCCAAAATATCGGAGATATAATCATGAGGAAAATTAAAATAAAAAAGACAATTCAAATGCCGGAGTTTATCAAATCAAATGTCTACAGTGCAATAGCATATACATTGGGGAAACATCTCACGATCTAAAAACCGTATCCAGAAACACAAAAGAAACTTGCGTTTAGATCAACGTGCAAATTCGCTCGTCTTAAACCGCAACTACGTAGGACATAACTTTAATTTCAGCGATGCCAACATTATTAAAAAAGAATATAACACTTTAAAGAGAAAATAATTTGAAAATATATTTATAGCAATACTACCAATTATTAACATACGTTTAAAAACCTACATTACATCACCATTTTTCTACAGATTCATCATTCATGAATCTAAATAATCTCTTCTGAATACATAAAAATCAATGAAGTTATATGTTAAATACGCATGAGATATGCTTTAATGAAAAATCAAAAGAAAACATTTTTTCTCAAAACATCCTGCAGCGACTCACTAACTTTTACACACTTTACCATCCAAAATGTATTCTTACACATTTTTGAATATTATCTGTTACTTCATTACACGTGGCACGTATCTATCAAATAAGAACTTATTAATTAATACATCCTACTGCGTCTAACACTGACGCACCTTAGCATTCAGGATGTTTCTCACGCATATTTGAACATCTGTCACGTATCTAACCAATGAGAAATATCCAAACACAACATATTAATCTGCGTCTCATCCCATTTTATCATTTCTATCCTGATCTCTGACGAAGCTTTAATAAAATGAACCATGTTAGATTAAGATCTGTTTCCTACTTGTTCTTTATGCTATAATACATACATATATATATATATATATATATATATATATATATATATATATATATATATATATATATGTATGTATGTATTTATGTAATTTTTATATATTATTTTAATTTAGTCTGTTAAAATATTTATGCATTTATTTATTTGAAATAATAGAAGATCTTGAGTTAAATGCTTACCTTCTATTTTCTTTACGTATGCTGGGGATTGGAGATGTAATATGGTTGTAAGTTAACAGTTATTGGAGTATCAATAGATGTATTCTCTTGTTTTATTTATACCCCCCATATATATATATATATATATATATATATATATATATATATATATATATATATATACACGTGTGTGTGTGATTATGTGTGTTCACATTATATATAAATAAATATAATTTGACTTAAAAATGAAAATGTATTTCACACTTAGTTGAAGAGGAAATAAAGTATACAAGTTTTTCTTTATTTAAATTTTATTTATTATTCTGATATTGAGTGTTATATATATATATATATATATATATATATATATATATATATATATATATATATCTTGACTAACCTAGCATTTCGTGTAAAGACAGGTAGAACACTTGACTGGACAGTAGTCGCACCTGCACTCAAAATAATTCACGGATGGACAGGCAGGCTACCTGCCCGCTCTAGCTAATCCATGGGTCAACAGAGGTGACCAAGTACCCTTATTCGACACTTGAAGTGCCAAGGTCAATTCTCTACGACCCCACCAGTCCTAATTTTTCAAATATCTAAAAATTTAGGGTACGTTTTTCAAATATGATATTTATAACTTGTGACAATTCAAAACAAAGTCACAATACAGATTGTATTAAATATAATTAACACACACACACAGATATATATATATATATATATATATATATATATATATATATATATATATATATATATATATATATATATATATATATATATATATATATGAAAGTATTACTTTACGGATTGCATAAACTATTACTTAACATCTTAAATATATATTTAATGTGACTAATCGAATACAAGATATATATTTTAATCCTTGAAATCGGTTTTCTTTATTCAGTTGATCTTAAGCTATATTTTAAAATATCTATATAAGCTGATTTAAAAAAATACACAGACATTCTTGTCTATGCTAACATTTTCCGAAGGGGAAAAATTATATTGAATCAGTTGTTAGATATGTGGATAGGAATGTTACTTCTTGCTAGAATTTTTTTCTCGCCAGAATCTGATTTACATATTAACAAATCTACCATTCTTCTATGAATAACGCTGTTACAGCTAGTCTGGTTATTCCTCTATGCATTTAAAGATTCTTGAGAAAATCCAACGAAAAATCTACAATGTTATTGGTCTTGACTTAGCATCTAGACTTCAGTTACTTTCTCACCTCAGTGACATAGTGTCCCTGTCCATTTTCTCTATATATATTCATGTTATTTTATTTTTTTCTCATATGCTTTCCTCCTTGGTACGTAGACTTTATGAATTTAATTGTACTACTAAATCGGCGGCAATGCCTCATCACTTTATAGTTGAAATGGCTAGATGTAACCGTAAATTCTATGTTAACAGTTTCATCTCTCGCACTTCCCGTTTGTGTATCTCTATTCTGGCTTCTTGCTTTCCAGTCAAAATCACCTATCAACAGAGAGAATTGTATTTACTTATATTATTTTCTCGTTAGCAATTATATTTCCTATAAATGCCACATCACAAGCATATCGCTAGTCTATTGCCATTACTATGTCAAATGTTATAGGTGAGCTGCATTCTTTATTTCTACCGTTTTAGATCATTATGTTAAAACACGCCATGTTACACCCACGGAATCAAAACATCATCATTTCCTCCGTATTACCATTGCAAGGAGCAATTACCATTGTAAGGAAGAAGTCCCACTGATATAGCTTTTTCGCAAAAATATGTGTGAAACAATCTCTCATGTGTATGCTTACCTGAATACTACAAAATTTAACCACTACTGGCCAAGCCAAATGTTATCTAGCCTCCTTATCCTCATACTTTACATACACTACCACCTCCTCTTACAACTACTATTTAGTAACTCTTTAACTTGAGTGGCTCTTGAGTCTTGTAAGGGGAAACTTTATATAACAAATTCAAATATATGTTAAGCAGTGAATAATATATGTTTAATGTGAGATTATTTCTTATTGATATAAACGTTACTTAAAGAGAGTTACATTTTGTTTAACTGTTTCTCTTGTATTCAATACATTTTGTGAGTGTTATATTTACTAAGCCCTCTTTCCTCATTATTCAAGATATTTCATGTGTAGTGTGCATGACTTTCTTTATACTTTCTTTTCTTGTTGTTATAATTTGATGCGTTGCTATACATGAATTAATATTTTTTTTTCGTTTTTAACGACTTATCAACCACTTCACAGGTTATTCAAAGCCAAGAAATATGTTTTCACTGTGAAAAATTTTTTGGGGGAGATAATAATGGTTTAGGCTTATAATTTACCGAATAGCTTGAGGAATAAGGTGTGGATTAATAACTTTCCCAAGAGCATTTGCGCGTAAGAGAATATAACAGACTCAACGGGAACTGGAACTTCGATTAACAATTTTAAGCCATTACCCATTACACCACCCGCACATCCATGTTTACAGCACCTAGTAATTTCAAGTGGTCACCTATCTCAGGCTCGACGTTACTTCAGTTCGGTGATTGTACGGGAACACGTGTTTCTAAGTAATTTGGCTTTAAGCGGTGAATTAAATTTCTGACATGTTTCTGCAATAAATCCTCCAATGTCACGAATTGCATATTGTAGATAGTGTTACATAATGTTTGAAGTAAATTCTGATTCAGATGTTTTGTTGGAATGTGTTCAATTCCTGAATATACACAAAAGAAAAACGATATAAGTATTGTTCAATTTATAAAGAAGTACTTACAAAAAAAAAAATTTGCAAAGAATATTATAGAAATAGTAAAAAAAATGTGACGGTAATATAATCTAAGAAGTAATAAGAAAAATTTACTGTTGTATCATCAAAAAAAGAAATATATTAACGGTTCAAATATTATCTTTTGATATGGAGCAGCAATTAAAAAGACAGTTGCCTTGAATAGTGAAAGCCAAACAATGAATATTCTTCTTCAATAATAGCAATTCTTACTACAATAATATCGTGTATTAAAATAAAATACTCTAAAAATAATACCAGACAGTAACAGGGTTTAAATAATTCATCAGCAGGTGATATCTATTGAAATTGTGACTGCGTTGTTTAGGTATAATATTTATATATAAAAATGAAACAATAATGCCTCAGCCAAGCACAGTTATATTTAAACTGGTTGGACATCTTTTTTCTTTTTTTTAATCGAGTGCCCCCAGAGAAGGCAGTAAAGCCACTAAGACACCATGGATTACTTGGGGAGGAAGAATTATAAACAGAAACATTACTAAGGAGCTAGAAAATTAAAAGTGTAATCAAGAGGACAGCAGATAGCGATTGATATTGCATTTAATTTTTTTTACTTATTTTATTTTTTCAAAGTACGCAGGCTTATTCCAGACCTCCATTTATGTTATCACTTTGTCATAACATGCCAGTACATACCAACCCTTCCGTTTATTCAATCCGCCTCTTCCTGTTTGATTTTTCGGAAGACAAGTGATTTTGATAGAATTTTCCAGCCTGCCCTTATATTCCATCTTGCTTTTCTCTTCCCGATTTAAGAGTATTAATGTACTCATTTCTGCTAAATACTGGTGCTGTCTGGAATAGTGAATCTGATTGTCATTTTCCAAATTCCGAAATAAAATATATGTGAGAATGTATATTTTATGACGAAATATAAACAGTATTTTAAAAGTAGTAATTCGACCTTTCTAAGCAGATGCTTCATACGTAGCTAAACTGGTACAGCACGTCAGGCAATATGACGGTTCAGTGAACGATACAGGTTCGATTGCCGTCGAAGACGCGTAATTTGTATGAAATTGCTCTGACATTTAGGTCGGTGAATGTTGCTAATATTTTTTATTATAAACAGAGCATTTACTTAGATATTTGTGTCTATATAAATAACGTATAGCAATACAATATATTAAAATCATTGTCGTACTTAGTCCATTTCGTAATATATGAAATCATTTGTTTACGTTAAGATACGCTTCGAGTAGATATGAAAGTTCGAGGGAAATCATGGGAAATTTGTAGTTTAAACGCAGTAATTAGACCTTACTAACCAGATGCTTCCTTCGTAGGTAAACTGGTATAGCACGTCAGTCTTCATGACTGTTCCGTGTACGATACAGTTTTGATTGCATATTGTCTATGAAATTTTATAGGCCGGTAAAGTTTGTCAATACTGTTTATTATAAACACAGCGTTTACTTAAATATTTGTGTCTATATAAATAACGTATAATAATAAAAAGTATTAATATATATATATATATATATATATATATATATAGTCAAACCTACAAGATTCCACTCACCTGTAGAAAACCGGAGCGTACAGCGGCCGAAACATCGAAATTGTCATGTTTTTAATACTTCGTTTAATTTCTGGAAACCTCTTTCGCTATTTTAAATGTACCTTTCGGTTTCGGTATAAGAGTACATGAGCGTATATTGGGTTGGTGCATATTTAATTATCAGGCGTTTTTGTAGGCGAGATATTTGTTAATAAAAACTGCTGTTTTGTTTACTTTTTTAAAATAAAAATATTATTTTCTTTTCAGGTTATATAAATGCGTGTCGATAATCATACTCATTTAAAAATGTTATTGTTGAATTGTTATGTTTCTTTTTTGATAATAAATATTGTTTAAAAACGCCTGATAATTATGCACCAACCTAATAAATATTATTACAAAAGGAGTAATGTGTTTGAACCAAATTAAAGGTTAGCATTTTCAAATGATATTTCAATTGTAATATTGACATTGTCGAACTCTGGTCGGCACAAGTTCACATCCCTGCGTCTTCTCTCCTTGTTTCATTTCTCCCCTCTAGTGACTGTGAAGACCTAACCTACTCCTAGCAAATAGAGAGTTTGACGAGGCCATTGGCGTGAATTTGATTTTGGTGTATAATTCTCACTACAGAGAAGCCCACACACTTGCCCATAATCACCTTCCTCGAGGTTGATTAATACTGACATAGCGCGTCGACTGAAATAATTTTAAACCTCCTTTCAAATGTCTTAATAGTGTACTAAGTAAGATTTTGATATCGATTGCCCTGACGGTCAGCTTTCGAATAGTTTTTATGACCAAGGTTTAGAACGATGAATATTGGGCAGACTGGTTCTCCCCCATTTTTTGCCCTTAATATACTCTTACCGATACTTCACCTTATCGTAGTTAAAAAATACTAAGCTTCGTAAATGTATACATTACTAACAGTAATAAATGTGAAATTCAGTGAGCGAGATATTTCAATGTGTTTCTGTATAATCTCAAGATATTTCAACTTATGCACAAAACGCAATCTCCAAGGGCGATCGAGTGTCAAGTTTTTTTTTTCGTTTTCTCCCAAGTGACATAATTTGCTTCCACCCAGATAAAATTGACGTGATATGATCTTTCTACTTATATTTAAGACACCTACACGAGGCCTTAGTGCATACTAAGCAAAACTTAAAACATCCTTACTCCATCTGTTGTTCGGAAGTTGTTTAAAGTTTTCTGGTGGCAGGTACCTCATCCGCAATTTGAAAATTGGTAAAAATATATTCGCATCACTACTGCTTGTTTTCAGGTTTCAAGATGTTGCTGTTTTTTGTTTTTGTTGTTGTCCTTCTTCTTCTTCTTCTTCTTCTTCTTCTTCTTCTTCTTCTTCTTCTTCTTCTTCTTTTTTTTTTCTTCACGGGACGTTGGCCCCACACAAGTCTCTGTCTTTTGTAGCTCTTAGTAAATTTTCTATTTTTTCTAACTCTCATAAACCCTATCCTGCCATCCATTTTACACATATTCTTTGGTAGGTTTTCCACAATCCCTCATGCCTTCAATATTCCCTGTGAGTGACAACATTTCCAAGTCCACTTTCTTCATTTCAACTGTCTCTTTCTGATGATAAAATATATGTTCTTTTTGTTTCCATTTTCTCTAAAACTTCGTAGTTGCTCACATGTTCTTTCCATAGTATTCTCAGCATACTTCAGTGGAACTACATTTCTGTCGCTTCAAGTCTTTTCTTCATTTCTGAAGTGATTTTCCAGTATTCTCTGCCTTTAGTAGGACCGATATTATATAACAATTAAATACTTTTTCTTTGTTTTTAACGAAAACTTCCTGTTTCGTCATTCTTTGCTTAGCTTTTGGAAGACATTTTTCGCTATCCTAATAAGCATTCGGATTTCGATGTTACCTTTTCCCTCTTCTACTAAAACAATTCCTTTTTTTAAGCTTTTCACCCCAAGCAAGTTTGGAGTGCCACTAGCACGCAAGGGGTTACAGAGAGTGGGAGCAAGAGTAAAGAGGCGTGAAAGCGAAAAGGATGAAGAGAGGGAAGGTGAATTGGATCAAGGCATCTGGAGATTCCGATTGACATTGTATTTGAATAGTTGGAAATTATAGCTATCAGGGAAGCAAGTAAGAGGAAGGGAGTTCCACAGACGGGAAGTGCGAGACACAAAGCCATTTGAGTAGAAATGAAAGCTACATTAAACGTTTCGACAGTGAAAGGGTGGAACTGAGATGCCGAACTAGTGGCATGTTTAAATTTATGCAGTTTAGGAACTAGCGAAAATAGCACGTCGGAGCAGTTACCGTGAAAGTATTTGTAGAAAAGACAGAGAGAAGCGACTGCACGTTTGTGAGAGTGCGACTGTAAACGAGATGCCACATCAGGACCAACCACATTAAATTGATATACTTACTTGATTTTGGTATCTCCGTTTCTTTATTCCCATGATGGGATGTTCCTATTTATGGCAACTGTATTTTCCGACTACTCGACACTGATATTTGGTCCTATTTCCCGCTTTCATTCGTTGCCTCCTATAGGAGATCTTGTAGTTCCCTTTATGTATCTACTATCAGCACTGTGTCGTTTGCGTATCTAATTTTGATAAGAGTGTCACTGCCAATAGTGAAGTCTTCTAATTCTCTCAAAATCGCCTCACTGTATAGGTCGAATACGTCCGGCGTGAAGACACATCCTTGTCGTACACGCTTTTTTATGTCTGTAAATTTACTGAATTCGTTTTTTAGTAAATATTTATTTTATTACTAAATAAGGAATTCACTTCGCAAAATATATCTGTGTGAGAAACCTTATAGAATAAAAGAAAGTCATTTATTATGTAAATTCCTTGCAAACTGGTAGCCCTACGAAAGCCAAATTTAAATAAATAAATAAAAAGGGATATATAATAATAATAACAACAACAACAACAACAATAATAATAATCCGGACATTATTATCAAAGGCTGCAAACAAAAAGTTCATCCTTGTTGATTTGGCAGTCTCTGTGGACTGCAATCTTACTTTGAAGATCTTCAAAACGCTATCAAAATACAAGGACCTTGAAATTGAATCTCAAAAATGTAGTACATGGGAACATCAACGATCGCTGTTGTAGTTGGAGCCCTAGGATTGGTTATAAAAAAATTCCAGTAGACTCATTGAAGGGATTGCTGGAAGGCCATCCCTTAACGAAATACAAAAAAATGTTCTAACGATTACAGCCCATACCTTACAAAGAGCTTTAACTATGTAAATATGTGTTTTTGAGGTCTTTTTTAATTGGTCAGTGGAAAATGGCAAGATGTCATTTCTATCCTTAGGTCTCTGGGTGGGACCCGGAAATAAATGTGTACACACCAGAAATCAAAAGAAATAAAATAATGATAAATATATGAAAGGCAGAAACGATGGAAAAATAAGCCTCTTTATAGTCAATACACTGCCGTACTAAACAGGCTGATATTGACAAACTCCATAACCAAGAGTGGTTACGTAGTGAAGGGTTTAAAGCTGAAACCGAAGCTTTTATTCTTGCTGCACAGGACCAATGCCTGTTAAACAGAAAGTCCCCATAGTGAAAAACATGTTGAACCCAAATGCAGATTCTGTGAAAATTATCCAGAAAAAAATTGACAAACCTATGTCAAGATGCACAGTGTTAACACCAACTGAATATAAACGTAGGAATGATAAAATGGGCCAATGTATGAACTCGAAAATATGCAATTCTTACGGGAAGGAAACTAATAAGCTGGTATGGACATTACCTAGATCCACTTAGAGATATTCCCTGTAACAATTTTATCGAACTTTACAATACACATAGATGTAACAATCAATGCTAATCGCCCAGACATCGTGAGCAACGAGAACAAGAACAGAAAATGTTTTCTTATTGACATGACAGTACCAGGACATTGTAAAAAATCTATCAAGATTCAAGGTTCTTGAAGTGAAAATCCCGAAAATATGACACATGGGGACATCAATAATTCCAGTTGTAGTTGGAGCTCTCCGATTGATTGGAAAAGGGCCTGGTAGCCCATGCTTTAAAAGATGACAGAAAGTTTTACTCACAAATACCGCTCACATAATACGAAGAGCTTTATCTATGTAAAATATATGGAATCTTTTTTTTTTTTTTTAATAAAAAATAATTAGTGGATTATGTCGTGAAGCCATTTCTCACCTTAGGTCTCTGTTTGCGACTAGAAATGAAACAACAACAACAACAACAACAACAACAACAACAACAACAACAACAACAATAATAATAATAATAATAGTAATAATAATAATAATAATAATACAGAGAACGCATACTGAAAAATTGTGTTAGTCCAAGATGCAGATTCTGGGATGAATATCCAGAAACAATTGACCAACTTCTATCAGGTTGTGTGGTATTGGCACCCACTGAATATAAAACACGGCAGACAGGGTGGGCCAATATCTGCAGTGGAAAATCTGCAACACTTACGGAAAGGAAACTGCAAGAAATTGGTATGAACACCACCCAGAATCGGTTTCGGAGATAGGATCTGCAACGAATTTATGGGATTTTACAATACAAACAATCAAATAGTCGCCCTGACATCGTGATTAGCAAAGACAAAATGTGCCTCCTTATTGGCATAGCAGTTCCTGCAGACTGCAAAGTATCTTTGAAATCTCAAAAATGTGGCGCATGAGGTGATCAAAAATTCCAGTCGTAGTTGAAACCCTCGGATTGATTTGAAAAGATTCCAATAGACTCTTTGAATGAATACTTGGTAGCCCATGCCTTAAAAGAAATACAAAAGGTTGTGCACACAAGTACAGCCCACAACTTACGAAGGTGTTTATCTATATAAAATACGTGTGATTTATTCAAAATCTGCTCAGGGAAAAATGTCATGATGCCTTTTCTGACGATAGGAAAGAAATGAGTATAGACCAGAAACCCAAGAAAATAATAATAATAATAATAATAATAATAATAATAATAATAATAATAATAGCAATTTTAAGAAAATTGTATGAATTCCACCCAGATCTGGTTACAGACATAGGACCTGTAACAATTTAATGGGAGATGGCAGAACAGAAAAAAATCGTTAGAAACAAAGAAAAGTGCACTAAACTGTGACGTAGTATCTGTCCTCCTATGTGGCAGTAAATGCTGCACTATCTCCTCAAAGATGAAGAAGAGACTTGAAGCGACAGAAATATGGATCTGCAGAAGGATGCTGAGAATAAGATGTACCGAACATGTGAGCAGCGACGAATTTTAGAGAAAATGGAAACAAAAATGAAACATATACAAGGAGGAGTCAGTTGAAATTTCTAAGGCACATGATGAGGAAAGAGGGCTTGGAAAATTTGATACGCACAGGACTGATTGAGGGCAAGAAGAACAGAGGAAAACAACATCTAATATAATTCATGAGCTTGAGCAAATATATGGTGAAATACAATTTCGGTGAAATAACAAATAGGCAAAATTTATTAAGAGCTAAGAAGGATAGAAAGTTGTGGAGAGACATGATCGCCAACGTCCTGAGAGGACACGGTACATAAAGAAGAAGTTCCTACCAACTGTAATGTATCATTGAAGATATTAAAAAAAATATTAAAACACAAGTATCTAAAAAATATGGCACATGCATACATCTATATTTCCAGTTGTTGTTGGGGCCCTGGATTTGAATAGTAATGGTCCTGATAGACTCATTTGAGGGATTCCTGGCAGCTCATGCCTTAAAGAAATACAAAATATTTCCCCCAAGTATAGCTTACACCTTATGAAAAGCATTATCTATGTAAAATATGTGCGATCTTAAGATTTTTGTTTTATTGATTTTTTTTTTGTTCTTTTTGTATTTCATGATGCCATTTCTGGCATTAGGTCTCTGGTTCGGGACACGGAAAGAAATGAATTTCCAACATAAATAAAGGGTATAATAATAATAATAATAATAATAATAATAATAATAATAATAATAATAATAATAATAATAATAAATCCTGCTGACCCCAAATGCAGGTTCCGTTATAAATACTCAGAAACAGTTGATCAACTTGTAACAGGTTGAACAGTGTTAACACCAACAGAATATAAATCTCGCCATGATAATATGGGCCAATATCTGTACTGGAAAATATGCAACTTTTAAAGGAAGGGAGCTCCAAGAAACTGGTAGGAACATCAGCCAGACCCGGTTATAGAGATAAGACCCTGAACAATTTTATAGGACTTTACAATGCGCATAGAAAGATCAATGAAACTGATCACCCAGACATTTTGATCAAAGACTAAAACAACAAAAAGTGATTTCTTATTGAAATGTCAGTCCCTACAGTTTGTAATATATCTTTTAATATCTTCAAAAAATTATCAAATTACAAGTATCTTGAAGTGGAAATCGAGAAATGTGACACATGAATACATCAATAATTCAATTTGGTTGTTGGCGGCTTCGATTTGATTTGAAAAGGTATCGATAGATCCATTGAAGTGATCCCTTTCAGACCATGCCTTAAAGAAATACAAAAGGTTTTCCCACAAGTCCAGTTCACAACATACGAATGGCTTTATCTATGTAAAATGTTTATGATCCTAGGTTGTCATTTTTTTTAAATTTGTCAGTAGAAAATGCCATGTCGCCATTTCTGACCTTAGGTCTCTGGTTGGAACCCGGAAGGAAATGAGGATACAACAGAAATCCAAGGAAATAATGAAATAACAACAGCAGCAGCAACAACAACAATACTACTACTACTACTACTACTACTACTACTACTACTAATAATAATAATAATAATAATAATAATAATAATAATAATAATAATAATAATAATAGTAAAGAGAAAAGTTAAGTAAAATATGTTTAAATTCATAATACACTGCTGTTTTCAAACTATTTGGAATTTTGTAGGCATTATTTTGCTACAACAGGGAAATAAGTAAGAATATGCAAGATGCTTTGATATACATTTTACAGGGATCAGTAGGGGAACAATTTACACTGAACTTACTCGCAAACTAAATCCCCCTCTTAAAATTCAAAAAAGAAATTATATTCGTAATCTTAAGTCATTTTTGATAATTTTACAAAAATTGAAAAAAATGATTGCCTCTGGGAGAAGTGCGCTTCGGTAGATTGGCCGAAATAAGTGTTTTCTTATAGGTGCGCTAGAGAGGGGGCCTGAAAATCAAGTGGGAGGCAGCTAGAAGGAATTTGGAAATCACTGCCCTAAGGGAAAATGCGTTGCTAGCAAGCAACAAGTCTAGCCTGACCAGTCTTGGAACGCAAATTCTTTTTTTTTTAATTTGTGGGTCAGCAGGTTTTACGGTCCAGTTGGTAGTCGCTAATAATAACCCTGACTCATTTTAAGAGAAAAACAAAAACCGGTTTTATGATTGCCGGATTTTATAAACAAGATTAAGACCCGGGATCAAACTGAGCATACATGAATCTTAGAAGACGTACGACAGAGCTGAATGTTATTAGTTCAGGCTTGCTGAGGCATGAACTGGTTGTAGCTATATTGCCATCAGACCGTAACACATAAAAAATGTCTCCGCTTTTCAAGTAGAGACACGTATTGAAGCTGTATTCTGTTGTTTTAAAATCTATATAGTATTTTAATTTAAAATGAATATATACAATTTTTAAATTTTTTAGGTAACTTTTAAAGACGTTTTTCATGTATATTTTCTAAGTATTTATTAATGTAGGAAAAGGTATAGCTAAGTCAAAAAATATCGCTAGGAGAATTTATATGCGAGTATTTAAATATATATCTTTTTTCTATTTGGGAAAGGAAAAGGAAGAGACAAAAAATTGTACTCTTTAACTGTGTCGAATCTTACAACTTCCGGTTTTTTTAGCATATTCGAAAAACTCGATATTCTCATTAAAACACGCTGACACTTGGGGTCGCTCTAACCAAAGACAGAACGTAAGTACAGCATAGCATTTAGAGACATCTCAGATAAATATTTACAAATGTACATCGCGTAGTACGTTAGAAATACTGAATTAAATGAGGAAAACAAAAGTAAATATATTAAACAGAAATTATGTCATATATTGTTCTTTCTTCTTAGTTGTTTACTTATAATTTATATCACTTTTTTGAATTAGAAATGTAGTTATTGTTGTGAATATGGATTATCTCCCCTTTGATAATCCAAGCTATAAAAGCTGTACATTTCCGCTTGTCAAGTAGACGAGTAGTAAGATTCTTAATTGAATAAAAGATTACTAGACAGAATCTCTTGTCCTGTTTTCATTACAATTTATTCAATTAAGAATCTTACTACTCATCTACTTGACAAGCGGAAATGTACAGCTTTTATAGCGTGGATTATCAAAGGGGAGATAATCCATATTCACAACAGTTATCAATATTTTTCGTCCCTGTATTATATCACTTCAGGACGTGAGTGATCATGGCACTCCGCAACATACTATCAGTTGTAGCTCTTAGCTTTATTATCAGTGCACATCCGTGTTCATCCGTGTACAAACTCGTTTCACTCTGTGTTTATGTCCTGTGAGATTCGAATTTTCCAAGCCTTCTGCCGTGGGCGCGGAATATTTGTGGCATTATGATAAAACTTGTTTTTCAAATTTGTCACTCCTTCAGCTATTATGAAATGAAATATGGATTCTTTATAATCTTATATCGCTGATCGTGGCAGTGCGACAAAAATAATCTACATGCGTATATTAAATGAAGGATTTCTGATCGAAATATAATGATGGTTAATTCGACCAGCAGAATCCTAAAGGTCACAGCGCCCTAAAAACTGTGATAATAAAAAGAAAGATGAGGTTATTTGCAAAACTGAAATGATATAAAAAACTTTTGTGATTATTATTATTATTATTATTATTATTATTATTATTATTATTATTATTATTATTATTTGTGTATATTCTGTCTCCTGCTTTGTATACCGTAGAGCCAGGTCCAATCTATGGTTTTTTGGCCCTATAGGAGAATTTTCATTTAACTGATAGCCATTTTCTTAGTATATGAGATCCTCCTAGTAGGGCAGTCTTCTGGGTAAATTGTATGTTGATTTTACCTGGGACACTGTTCGTAAAATTATCCATTCCTTTTCTCACGAGAGCTCCGATTACTGTTGGTACAGTCTCAGTCTTCATTCGCCATGTCCTGTTAATCTCGATCGCCAGGTCCTTGTATTCTGACGATTTCTCAATAATTTTTATGGAGGTCTTTCTCTCAGATGGTACTACTATGTCAATAAGCATACACTTCCTGAATGTCTTTTATGATAATATCAGGTCTGTTGGATTTTATTTCCCTGTCAGTTTGAATTGGCATGTCCCAGAGGATAGTTACATCGTTATTTATGGTAACTGTGTCTGGTTGGTGGTCATAACATCTCTCAATGGTTTCGATTTTGTGCTTCTTGCATATCTTCCAGTGCACATCTGTCGCTACCTTGTTATATCTGTGGGTATATTAATTTTTGGCCAGTTACAGCCTTCCTGAGATAATGTGGTCGACATTTCCATTATATTTTCCGCAGATCCTGCATTTCGGATTTGTTCCATCCTTGGTTATGTGATAGTGATAGGATGTGTTTGAGAGGCTTTGGCACTTAGCTGCAATAATTAGGCCTTCTGTTTCAGCTTTCAGCCAGTCCTCCTCAGCCAGCGATATGTTTTCTGTTGGTCCACACCTACTTCTTTCTTTCTCTATGTAACGCCTTGTCCTACCAGTTTTTTGTAATTTTATTTGATCAAGTTGTTTTGCTTTCTGTTTTACTCGTTTGGCGTAGATGGTATCCGCTTCATTTTTTGTTGGTAGGGTTTCAGGCATATTACACTGTTTCCTGAAGAGTTTAGTTCCTTTGTTGGTGGAGTGATTTTGGTGTAGGAGAGGGTCATTTATTTTTGTGAGTTATGGTTCCAGCACGATTGTTACATTTTTTAGAGTTAGTTCAAGTTGGATTAGAACTCGACCTCTTAATGCTCTTAGTACGTAAAACCTATTAACACCTGATTTCAGGTGGTGAATCCTCATTTGGTTAAGCATTTTTTTTTGTCTAGGTGTCCACTCTTTTAATACCATTCAAATTTCATTTAATAATGTTGAATCTGTATATTACTACGATATTATTATTATTATTATTATTATTATTATTATTATTATTATTATTATTATTATTATTATTTTGTAGAAGTGGGAATGATATGTGGCCTTGTTATTTTTTTTTATATCTGTTACATATATTTTATAAGTGAAAACATGGAAAAAATATGAAGCGTTCCTGGAGTGCATACAACAAAATATAACATATTTATTAAGTGATTGATTGCCTATTAAACATAAAATTACTTAATAACGGATTCATATTATTCCTGAATGTTGCGCTTTGCGCAACAGAATAAGGCCAGAGATAGGACAAGAGCAGTGCGGGTTCGTTAAAGACACCGGAACAAGAAACGCGATATTCATGCGCAGAATGTTATCAGAAAGAGCGATACAAATGCAGAAGAATGTGTACCTAGGTTTCATACACTACGCAGAGACTTTGACATAGTACGCCACAAATATCTGTTGGAACTGATCAGCAACCTTGATATATTCGGGAGGGATTTCAGAATAATCAATAATCTATACAGGCAGCAAACAGCATGTATACGCATAGGGCAAGAGTTCAGTGAATATACGATAATAGAAAGGGGCGTAAGGCAAGGATGCGTCTTCTCACCCGACCTGTTCAACCTATACAGCTAGGCAAATTCTGATAGAAATGGCAACTCTACCGGGATTTACCATTGGCGGCCACAACCTTAACAACATAAGATACACAAACGACACAGTACTGATGGCAGACACGGAAGAGGAATTATAAAATCTCCTACCGAAGGTAGCGACGGAGAGTGAGAAGAAAAGACTAAGCATAAAATACAAGAAAACAGAATGCATGGTCAGTAAGAGGATGAGTCTGTAATGCGATTTGCAGGTCGGGAATACTAGAATCAAGCAGACGCAGAAGTTTAAATATCTGGGAAGCGTCTTGACAGAGGACGGTAAATGCGACACTGAGATATGTAGGCGTATTGGGATGGCCAAGGACACATTCCAAAAACTGATCAGAGATAGGAAGATTTCTTTGGTAAGAAAGAAAATAATACTGAGCTGTTACGTGACTGTTCTTCTTTACGGCAGCGAATGTTGGACGATTTCCTCAAAGATGAAGAAGAGATTCGAGGCAACATAGATGTAGTTCTACAGAAGGATGCTAAGGATATCATGTACCGAGCATGTGAGCAACGATGAGGTTTTAGAGAGGTTACAAATAAGGAGAATGCTGATACTTAACACCAGAAAGAGGCAGAAGACGATTCTGGGACACATAATGAGGAAGGAGCGCCTGGAGAATCTGATACTCACGGGACAAACAGAGGGAAATAGAGACAAGGGAAAGAAGGGCGTGACTTAGCTGATGAGCTTGGGCAGATGGATGACAGAACGTGGTCTAGAGGAGGAAGCAGAAGGAAGGAGTTTGCTAAGAGCTGCAAGGGATAGAGGGAGGTGGAGAGCCATGACCGCCCACGTCCTGAAAGGACATGACATATAAAAAGAAGCCAATTTAACTTTACGTTAATAATACTAATTATAATAATTGTAGTGATTGATAAATTAGAAACAGGAATATAATTCCCACAATGCACTAGAAAGACTGTTTTGGTAGGAAAATACAAAGTCTCTCTCTCTCTCTCTCCCCCCTTCACTCTCTGGCAGACAACTGTTGAACCAGAAAGACGTATGTTGTTAAATGAGCTAACAAGAACGATGTCACTTCATACAGATAGGCATAAAATCATTTCTTTCATTGCATTAATACATACAAATCAATGAGTTAAAGATTAATTGCACATCCAATATAGATCGGAATCTGACAGAATGATGAAATAAAAAGAACAAATGGGAAACGCATATCAATCTAACATGTTTCACTTTTATCAAAGCTTCATCAGAGATTGAGAGAAAACAGTCCAAAAGATAGAAAACATTTTTAATGTATTTGGGTCCGTTCTCATTGGTCACACACGTGTCACGTGCATCTACATACACATAGAATTATCCACGGTTTTAATACAAGTGACACGGATTTGATCAATAAGAACTGTCTAACATAATTGAAAATAGCAGAATTTTCTGTCTTTTTTATTTGATTTCTCCCAATCTCTGACGAAGTTTTAATAAAAGTGAAACAGATTGATATACGTTTCCTATTTGTTCTTTTATTTTATAATACAAATCAATATATATATATATATATATATATATATATATATATATATATATATATATATATATATATATAGATAGATAGATAGATACATACATACATACATACATACATACATACAAGGTGACTGAAAATTAACACACTATTTTATGTATGAGTGGCCAGCCAGGAGATCCTATTTAAGAACCTGTGAGATTTTTTTAAACTTAGGGAGGGTTGGTTAAAGAACCCAGTCTACCTTACCAATCTAAGTCTTTGGAAGAACTTGAAGGACGAATACGAAATGTTATCTGTTCCGTACCACAAGAGATCCTGATTAAATCAGTTGACGCAATTCCTGGGCGGCTCAAGAATCTGGTAACGAGATCTGGTGCCCATAACGAATTTTAAATAACAACTCCCCTAAACGTTTTCCGCTCATATCCATTTCTTGTAAAAATTATAGATAAATTATAAGTATTTTAACATGGGAATTGCATTTCAATAACCATACACACACACACACACACACACACACACACACATATATATATATATATATATATATATATATATATAATGTATGTATGTATTGTGAATAATATGAATCCGTTATTAAGTAATTTTATGTTTAATAGGCAATCAATCACTTAATAAATATGTTATATTTTGTTGTATGCACTCCAGGAACGCTTCATATTTTTTCCATGTTTTCACATATAAAATATATGTAACAGATATAAAAAATAACAAGGCCACATATCATTCCCACTTCCACAAAATAATAGTAGTAATAATAATAATAATAATAATAATAATAATAATAATAATAATGATAATATCGTAGTAATGTACAGATTCAACATTATTAAATGAAATTTGAATGGCATTAAAAGAGTGGACACCTAGACAAAAAAAATGCTTAACCAAATGAGGATTCACCACCTGAAATCAGGTGTTAATAGGTTTTACGTACTAAGAGCATTAAGAGGTCGAGTTCTAATCCAACTTGAACTAACTCTAAAAACTATAACAATCGTGCTGGAACCATACCTCACAAAAATAAATGACCCTCTCCTACACCAAAATCACTCCACCAACAAAGGAACTGAACTCTTCAGGAAACAGTGTAATATGCCTGGAACCCTACCAACAAAAAATGAAGCGGATACCATCTACGCCAAACGAGTAAAACAGAAAGCAAAACAACTTGATCAAATAAAATTACAAAAAACTGGGAGGACAAGGCGTTACATAGAGAAAGAAAGAAGTAGGTGTGGACCAAGTGCCGACTGCGGACATTCAACAGAATACGGACGACGAATTGTTTCACGTGACTCATCAGGCTTATTATTAGGCGGAGTTCGCATTCGTTTGCGCCTGGTTTCTTTGTCATAGCTTTCAAGATAGATCTGTTGAGGCCTTCCGATATATCCCCGCTGTTGTAGATTTCATTTGTTATTTCGGTGATCTTGTCTGTGCCAAATTCATCTAAGGCTGTTAACATTTCCGTTACAATTCCGTCTGGCCCAGTTGCCTTGTTTCTGTTCAATTTGGCCAGTGCGGCTTTTACTTCGGTTTTCAGAATTCCAGGTCCGGCTGTAGTTCTGTGTATTGACGGTTGTTCCCTTTCGTCGCGGAAGAGTTCTTCAATATACTCACTCCAGCGTTGAAGAATTTTTTTCCTTCTCTAATATGAGCGTTCGATTGTTTGGTTTCAGGCAACCGTTTGATGAGCACGTCCCCTGTCCTGTTAGTTGTCTTACTTTTGTTGTTAATACTCAGTCTTTCTATTTCTGCACATTTTCCGTTTAGCCATTCTTCTTTAGCTTGCCTGCATTTGCTCCTTATTTCATTGGGTAGTTTTCTGTAGTCCGTCACGTATCTTGGCAGGGTTTTCTGTTTCTTTTCCATCATGTCGGGAATCGCATCAGTCATCCAATCGTTGTTCTTCTTCGCCCTGTCGCCTTTGTGATGATATCGTTTGCTGATGTCACTAAAGTGTTTCTTACTGCGTCCCATTTTGTGTTTCCATTATGTGCCTCGTATCTTCTCTTCACATTCTCCATTTATTTTCCTTTCAGGTACGGGATGATCAGGAGTTTTTTGCATTGCAATTTGGGTGCTGCATTATGCTTCTTCAGTTTCAGCAGTTTCACACTTAGTTTAAATATTTACATAGTTTCGCTTCCGCAGTCGGCACTTGGGTAGGTTTTGCCGTGAATCATTGCATTTCTTAATCTTTTGTTAATAGTTATATAATCAATTTGTTTTTTAGTTTCTCCTCCATAGTCGTCTCGGATGATCTTGGAACCATGTGTTGGCTATTACTTGGTCATAGTCTGTGCACCATTGGATCCATTTTTCTCTGCGTTTGTTGCCGGTCCCTAGTCCGAATCTTCCTTCTATATCCCCTGCCCTTTCCCTCCCTACTTTGGTGTTCTCCTATGATGATGATGATTTCCTGTGGGTTACATAGAGCATTGACCCTGTCCAGCATGGAGTAGAAAGATTCGATGTCCTCCTCTTTGCTTTGTGCGGTCGGTGCGTAAACTACTATAATAGCCACGGTGAACGGCTTCCCTTTCAGCTTCAGTACCTGAATTATTTCGGAAAGTTGTTGTTATCCTAGAACACATTTATGAAATGTACTATCTAGTATTAGTCCTACACTTTTTTCATTTTTCTCGCTGCCTGCGTAAATTATCCTGTGTTTGTCGCTGACGAAATTACCGTTGTTTGGCCATCTGGTTTCAGATACACCTAGAATGTTGATGTTAAGCATGTTAATGTCTTGTTTAACATTATGAAACTGGCCGCAGTTGTTCAATGTTCGGGCGTTCTATATCCCGAGAGTTAATTTGTGTGTGATGTGAACAGTCGGAGGATAACTGTCCAGTGACGCCTGTCACTCATGTCGTTCCTTTCCGGGCGAGGGATCAGTTCCGTGGAATTGTATCCCTTTTACGCCATTTATGCTAGCAGTCGCTGGATGACAGTCAGGTGACACCTGCTGCGCATGTCGGTCCTTACTGGGCGAAGAGCTAATTTCCATAGACTTAATCCTCCACACGCCGTTAGGTTTCGAATAATCTGAGTTGTTAACCATGATTTGTCTTGGGATAGGTGGTAGACTGGTTTCCCGTTGCCTTCTCCTCGGTAGCTTACGGAGACACCAACTCTAGTTAGCCTTCTGTTGACTCAGAGAGTTCCTCCGCCCTTTGTTAGGTCTTGTTTTTCATCCCACTGTCTTGCTAACGAGCCGCCTCACTCGTAACTTGGAGTGGGATAGTCGGTTTAGTAGCCGACATTTCGGTTAGAATACTTACCGAAAACGTGTGGGTGGGAGAAAACCAGAAAAAGTTGTTTTTTTAATTAAGTATAAGTGATATTGCTCCATACTAAAATAATAATAATAATAATAATAATAATAATAATAATAATAATAAAGAAAGGTAGTATTTTAGAAGCACCCTTAATAGATTTAGATTTTATCATGAAAATTAGAGAATTGGAGCATGATGAAGCTTATAAGTACCTAGGAATTAGTGAAGGGAATGGAATACAACACCCCCAAATGAAGGAGAAGTTAAGAAAGGAGGACTGAATGCGTGTACGTCTGGTACTAAATACCGAGTTAAACTCAAAAAACAAAATATCAGCCATAAACACATAGGCTGTTCCTGTGGTGCAATACAGCTTTAATGTTCTTAACTGGGCCATAGCTGAAATTAAACGAATGGACGCCAAAACGAGAAAGCTCCTCACTTGCTACCGCATGCACCATCCCAAAGCTGATATTGATCGCCTGTATATGCCCAGATCCGAAGGAGGCAGAGGACTAGTTCAACTAGAACTATCCTACAAAAGTACAACAATTGGCCTCCAAAGATATTTGGAAAATACAGAAGACTGGATGATGGTATGTGTCAAGGAACATGAAAGTAGTAAGTGTCTTCACTCTGTAGTGAAGAAAGCCGATAAATTCAAAATGGAGTTTCAAATGGGCGCAGAAATGCAAATACATCACTGTACACCGGCTGAAGCTGCAAAATACTTAAAAAGGACTGCAAAGACAAATGCGACCGACCAGATACAGAAACAATGGCAAGATAAACCGCTCCACGGCCAATACTCTTACCGTACCAAACAAGCTGACGTAGACAAAAACCGCACCCATCAGTGGCTCCGTAGTGCAGGGTTGAAAGCTGAAACTGAAGGTTTTATCCTTGCTGCACACGACGAATGCTTGTTAACTAGGAATTATCAAGCACATATACTAAAATACTGTGTTAGCCCAAATTGCAGATTCTGTGATAAATATCCAGAAACCATTGATCATCTTGTATCAGGTTGCACGTTATTGGCACCCACTGAATATAAAACCCGGCATGACAGCGTGGGCCAATATCTGCACTGGAAAATTTGCAACTCCTACGGGAAGGAAACTGAAAGAAACTGGTACGAACACCACCCAGACCTGGTTACGGAGATAGGACCTGTTACAATTCTATGGGACTACACAATACACACTGACAGAACAATCAAAGCCAACCGCCCAGACATTGTTATTAAAGATCACAAACAAAATAAGTGCCACCTTATTGATATGACAGCCCATGCAGACTGTAATGCGTCTTTGAAGATATTCGAAAAGCTGTCAAAATACAAGGACCTTGAAATAGAAATCTCAAAAATGTAGCACATGGGGACATCAACAATCCCTGTTGTAGTTGGAGCCCTTGGACTGGTTGGAAAAGATTCCAGTAGACTAATTGAAGGGATCCCTGGAAGTCCATGCCTGAAAGAGATACAAAAAATTGCTCTGACAAATACAGCCCACATTTTACGAAGGGCTTTATCTATGTAATTTTTTTCTTTCAGTGGAAAGTGTCATGATGCCATTTCTAATCTTATGTCCCTGGGCGGGACTCGGAAAGAAATGTGTAAACGCCAGATATCAAAGATAATAATAATAATAATAATAATAATAATAATAATAATAATAATAATATGAGATTATCCAGAATTGTGGAAAAAGCGCTTTCTACTTCCACATGGGACCTCGTGTTCAAATCCTTGCTATACTCGAAGCAAATGGTCATTTAGTGAAAGGCTGTGGATGGCTTTAACAAGAAGCTTCTTCATTTACAAAGACCACCGAGCTGTGTTGATGGTGGAGTCAAATCAGACATCATCGTTCGCTCCCCAGTAGTTAAGAAAGGCGACTTGTGTTTCAATAAAATAACACAAACAAAAGGAAGAAATACAAAAAATATATTTCCTCAATTTTCGTCTTCTTCTATCAAGTATAATAATAATAAAGCCTCACTAGTTACCAATAAAAATGGATATGCTCATTTACACGTCCTATGTAAGTTTGTGAGGATTTAAAAAAAAAATCTCACTAGCCTAACTAATCTAAAAATTAGTCTCAAAGTTAAAAATTAAGTTAAAAAATAGATGAATAAATACAAAAATAATAAAACAAAAGAAAGCATTGTGGGAAAAGCTATTCTTTCTACTTATACATGGGACCTCGTGTTCAATTCCTGCTATGCTCGAATCAAATGGTCAGTTAGTGGAACGTTGTGAAACAAGAAGCTTCTCCATTTTCAAAGACTACCGAGCTGTGATAGGGTTGGGGTCAAATCAGATATCATCGTCCCCTCCTCAATAGTTGAGAATGGCGACGTGTGTTTCAATAAAATAAGACAAACAAAAGGAAGAAATGCAAAAAAATATATATTTCCTCAATATTTGAGATAGAAAATGACCTACAATTTGTTGTTAGTTGAGGATTGTTAACTTAAGACACACCAAAACAAAACCACTGTCTTTTAATCGTCTGTGATAACCTTTTTTGGATTTCTATTAACACGTCTGACCTTAAACTCCAGAATAGTTACACTTTGCGATTTCTCCAGCGATGATTTTCTGCTGATATGATGTGGAAATATTATATTGAATGAATGTCTATGCCTGGTGCTAGAAAGGTTTGTTCTCTATGTCGTGCAAGACAGATTTTCTCATCAGAATCTATCTTATACGTTTATAAATCTACCATTCATCCATGCATGCAATAAATATTGCTGTCATATCTGGTCTGCATTTATATTATTGATGAAACCAAAAGAATATGTGACGTTATTCTTCTTGACGTGACATTTCAGCTTTATTCAATTTTCTTCGCTTTAACCATAGTTCCCATGGTAAACGTCCTGATGAACTTTCCCCTTTGGTACCTAGATTTATAAATTTAAGGGTACTACTAAATTCATGACAGGTTCACATATTCTTACAGCTGAAATGACTAGATGATACCGTAAGTTCTATGCTAACAGTCTTTTCTCTCCCAATTTTTACTTGCGGAACACGCTTCCGGTTTCTTGTTTTCCACTCAAATTTGATCATAGAATATTCAAATGATGAGACCGTGCCGCCTATCTAGTAGTGCGTTTATATTCATAAAGTCTACGTATCATAGAGGAAAGTTCGTCAGAACAATTATCATGAAAACATTTAGAGAAAAGTTACAGGGAAGCTACGATACGGCGGTGAGAAAGTCACTGAAACCGAGATGGCAGATCAGGACGATTATCATTGCGCACGCTTCTTTGTATTGTATCAATAATCTGGAAATTCATACCAGAATTACCAGATTTAGCAGTTATATTCAATTCATGGTAGACATATAAGTGTGTAAGATAGATTTTGGCGAGAAAATTGTCTAGCAAGAGACAGTGAATCAAATTTCTTAGCAGCAGACCTATCATGTTAGCAGACAATATTAGTCCGAGAAGGTGAGAAGAGTCACACTCTTGAACTCACTACAAAGTTGCAAAGTAAAGAAGTTATGGAAAATGGTAGGTCTCATCTTGAAAAGACTCTGTACTTTGCCATTTTTTTTTTAATTTCACGCATGCGCGTTGTATTTTTTTAATTTGTCGACTGTACAGTATAGTAGGTTCGGTTAAACACCGTTTGTGAGATAAAGAGCAATTCATTCCGCTAGAAATGTGGAAACGACATATTGTACTACTTGGCATTTGGGTTTAAAGCTCCAATAGGAAAATTTCAGAATATGTAGGTGTCAGAGGAATCGGAAACTGGTGTATAAGTTTAATGGCGATTACGAAGGTGTTTGGAGTGATCACAAGTGATGGCGACGTTATGCCCCCATTATTTTTTCCATAAGGCATCTGACTCAACACGGAGGCTTATATCAAGTGTCTTGAGGAAATAGTGTTGCTCTGGATCAAGAGAGTGGCTGCTGGAAAACACTATATCTGCAACAGGACTCTGCACCATGCCACACAAGTAGGAGAAGCCATTTACGGCTGCCAGACAATTTCTGCGAACACATCACCCCTTATATATGGCTACCTAACTCCCCAGACTGCAACACCCGTGATTATTATGCGCGGGACACCGTTTAGCGAGAGATCAACAAAACGTCTTTAAACACAAATGATGGACTGAAAACAAGGATTATAGCAGCATTCGCCAACTTAAACACAGAGACCATCCAGAAGAGTTTCAGGAAATTCCAAAGTCGTCTGGAGAATGTGGTTGAAGCCAAAGGTGATTTTATTGAATAAATTTACTTAAGTATTTCAAGATATTTTGTGTAATTTTGGTAAATATATCTGTTAAAATGAGATGTCAATGTTATTTTTATTTTGCGTAATTGCGACAACAATATATCCATTGCTTCCCCTATATATATATATAAATATATATATATATATATATATATATATATATATATATATATATATATATTTATATAAAGTAAAACGATACAACTTTGGGAAGAGTGAAGGATGCTTATTATATGCATATATATTAATATCTAATTATAATTTCTAATATATATTACAGAATTAAAAACCTACTTTCACCAATTGTGACATTCACACACTTATTTGAAATAGACGCCCTATTTATGTATTTATTTTAAACAGTGGCTGTCACGTCCTTCAGCCTGAGCACTTGCAGAATCCTATTAAAAAAATGCTCTCCGACAGGGATCGAATCTACACACCCCATGGTAGAAGTCTGTTATAAATTTTAGGGAAGCGATGGTTCGATCTCTCCCGGAGACCACATATTCTTTAGCAGGATTTCTCGAGTACGCAGGCCGATGGTCACGATACACCCATTTAAAATACATAAATCATGAAACGGCGTCTGTTTGAAATACGAATATCCACTATAATAACTTTATGGTAGGGAGCTCCACTAAATTTTCAATATGTGTAAAATGATTTTTTTAAAAAGGAAAAAGCATTCTTGGAGCTTTCTTTTTAGCTTTAATTAAAAGCTAATTGATTAAATTTACTTTTTCCAGTATGCAAAATACGCTGGTGTATTTCAAATAGAAATTATACAGATTGGAATCTCAACATTCTGGTCGCTTTCAGAAAATCGAAAAAGTCGAGAAATATCGGCAATTTTGACAGCCTTGAAAACAAAAGTTAATTCTGTATTTTAAAAATCTTCCAAAAATAAAATATAATTTTGTGACACGTTATTTCAGGAATATTAGCAAATGTAAAATTAAATTTATCTGATTTGTAACAAATTTTACTTACTTATAGCATAAAACGTGTTTTACAAGCATTTCTTGGCTACGGGGTCTTGTTTTTCTGATGTGTTAATCGATTGATTGGCAGCCTAACGTGTTGAAAGACCAGAAATCGACATAAATTTACGAAATCTAACTCATTGTTATTGAACTTTAACTACCTTGTGATTTTCAAAATTAACATAATATTTTCAGTAATTATCTAATATTTTATTGAATTCTACTTACTTATGTATTTATTTATAGCCTTAAGTTTTTATTGAAACGAAAAATTAAATGGGAGAAATCTACTGACAAAGAATACATTTTTATGAAATAGGAGTAAAAGTAAAAAATAATTTGAAACGAAATGTCAGAATGACACGCAAATTAAAAGATAAGAACTTCAAATAGAAAATGAATAAGAAAAATTAATTTAATTTAAAGTAAAATATATATTTTTAGTAGAATCATATTTGGTTTGTCTCCATGTTACTTGATTGAAGTATGAACCACATTAAAATAAATATCTAAAATAAAAATATTTAGTGAAATAGGAATACAAATAAAAATTACTTTAAATTTTAAAGTTTTAAATTTTGAAGTGATGATTTTCAAAACCTGTTGAGACGTAAAGGCGATGAAACACAGAAATGAAAAAGAAATAATTGCAGACGAAGAGATTTTTATAACACGTAACGGACAACCATACTTAAAAAAATGGGAATGTTTATACGCTAAAAAAAAGTTAAAATTATTTTAAATATATTGGGGCAAACGACTTTTATTCAGCTTTAAAAATTTTGATTCGTAAATGTAATTTTCTCTTAAAATAATATCACCTAACCGGACGGACGTAATGCAGAATTTTAAACGATTTAAATTATTATAATTAAAATAGAAAAAAATACAATCGTTGAGACAACAGTGTCCTTAATAAATTTTATAAAATCAATTAAAAGCATTTCTAATTAAATAATGTCATATTTTTAAAGCGCAGATTTTCGATAAATGGGAGTCCCGTTTTGCAAAAAATACAGACGATTTCAATTCTCCAAATAATCTTGCTTTTAATTAATAAATTAAATTCTGAGATTGCTATTTAATTTCTCGGAATTTTATGAAATCAAGTAGAGGTAACTTATGTAAAAAAAATATTTTTTACCAATCGCTCATAACTCATAATCCTCTTAAGAAAAGCAAAAATAATTTAATTCATTTGTGAATAAGTCCTAAAAGTTTCATTACAATCCGACAATTATTTGATTTTTGTAAGTATTTCCAAATCAATGTGATTTCACATAAAAACAAAAGCGCAAAAACACTAATCGTAAATATTACGTCGACAGCTGACGTAAAGAAAAACAAGATTTCTAACCAAAATATCGAACTTGCTAGAAAGGATTAATAAAATTAATAAAATAATAAAAAGTAATTCTTGCCTTTTACTCTGTTTATATTTCTCTTAAGAATACCTAATTTTGATGAAGGAAAATCAGTTGTTTTCAATATATATATATATATATATATATATATATGTGTGTGTGTGTGTGTGTGTGTGTGTGTGTGTGTAAAAGATAGTAGGAAAACTGTCATAGTAGCCGACGCGTTTCGTCCAATATGGACGTTTTCAAACCAAAAACGAAATTCTTCCAATATTTATTATTTCATTCTCTTTCATTTTTTCTTTTTCATTCTTTAAACATAACCTATTCCAATCTCTTTCATTTTATTCCATTTTTTGATATATTCATTTTCCTTTTTTCAATATAACTTATTTTATAAACTTACATTTTTATTACTTTTTTGTCATTTCATTCTTTTTGTTTTATTCTTTAGATACTCTTTAATTTTTATTCTATTTTTTGTTTTTATATTCGTTTTCCTTTTTCAAAATATATTAATTTATAAACATACATTTTATTTTGTTTCGTTTCATTTTTTTTATTTCCTCGATATATCTTATTTCATAAACTTTCATTTTTAGGTCTTTTTTTTTCTTTTCATTTTTCAGTATATCTTATGTTATAAACATTCATTTTTTTTTTACTTTTTTATCATTCTGTTATTTTTCCTTTTTTGCAACATATCTCATTTTATATACATTCATTCTGATTTCTTTTTGTTACTTTATTGTTGCATTCTTTCATTAGATCTTATTTTATATTCTCTCGTTTTTATCTTTCCACTTTCTCAGTTATTAAATATTCTCTTTTCTTCATCTCCCCGATCATAATTTCCATTTTTTGTTTCATTTGTATTTTATTTGTTTTGTTTTATATTCATCTTGATTTTCTTTTTCTTTGTTTAATTTCTCTTTCATTTCTATCACTCATTATTTTTCCTTTTTTTTTACTATTCTTTCCGTTTTTATTTTTCATTCATCTCTTTGCTATCATTTTACCTTTTTTTAAAAACTTTTTCTCTTTATATTTCTTTCTCTCTGCAATCTAACATACATTATCTCCCATCATATCTCTCTCTCTCTCTCTCTCTCTCTCTCCCTCCCTCTGTCACTTTAAATAATTTCCTTTTCCTTTTTATACCCGCCTGACAAATCGTAACCCTAATTGCCTGCCACGGCCCAGCGTTTAGCAGCTAATTTCAAAACGGTAAAAGCCGATCCGGACGCCGATGATAAACTACCAGGCGAGGAAGAGCATCCAAGATAGCCATAACCGCAAAGAAGACTAGCGATAAAGACGACATCGACGCTGGCAACCACTACCTCCATGGCCTCCTTACCCACCCATTATGTCGATGAAATGGACAAGGGCGAA
>OZ038482.1:52878749-52916249 GCA_964036315.1 Acanthosepion esculentum | reverse complement strand
TACTTATTAGGTTGTTCAGAAAATAATGCCCGATTTTAGAATCAATTCTCCACCCGAACTAATTCAATTAAACAGCGTTTACATCAGTGGAAATAGGAACCTTGATTATCTAATTAGTTCTATTATCGAGTTTATGATGTCTTTACGATAAAATGCTAAATGGTTTGAATGCCAAGAAACCTTTGAATACGGTGTTTACATGTTCTTTGTAGGGAAATGTATTTCGGCTGAAACAATTGTCCAGATGCTAGAAAACGTCGTAATCAGTGTACGACAGATCATGGGAATATGGTGGATGTGATATTGTTGAAATTCTGACATCTGTTAACTGAGACATTTCACTGACAATTGAACATGGCTTTATTCGGATGAGTGTTTTGCGAAGTTGACAGCCAATTGCAGAAGAATGTCACCCGCCACGTTTGATATTAAAGAAACTTAGGTTGAGAATCATTATGATCAAACTTGAACTCACGCAAAAAATGTAAACACATCTCATTTTTTTTTCATATTGAAAATAATGGGTTTACAACGCTTTAATTGAAATTCCAGAAGAAACTGATATAAAATATTAATAAAGAGGATATTTTAATAATTAGGAATGTGTAATATATATAATGTGTGCCATTATCATAATAATATATTAGAACAAACTGAAAAGTTTTATTCCAAAATCGGACATTATGTTCCGTACAACCTAGATACATACATACATATGAAAAGACTGAGATAGATAGATACATAGATAGATAAATAGATAGATAGATAGATAGATGTGAACAGAGATAGATAGATAGATAGATAGATAGATAGATAGATAGATAGATAGATAGATAGATAGATGTGAAAGAGATATCTATTTCAGTCTGTTCATAGATAGATAGATGGATGGATAGATAGATAGATAGATAGATAATGAGTAGCGAATTATAGATAGATAGATAGATAGATAGATAAATAGATAATGAGTAGCGAAATATAGATAGATAGATAGATAGATAGATAGATAATGAGTAGCGAAATATAGATAGATAGATAGATAGATAATGAGTAGCGAAATATAGATAGATAGATAGATAGATAGATAGATAATGAGTAGCGAAATATAGATAGATAGATAGATAGATAGTTAGATAGATAGATAGATAGATAGATAGATAGATATGAACAGAGTAAGATAGATATATGTGGAAACACTGATAATGATCTATATATATATATGAGTACGTACGTCAGTATAAGTCACATCAGAAAAGTGACTGTAAAATTTTCTTCTCTACTTTTTATGCCACTGATACAATCACCTAAACTTCCGGCTTTTCATCATCGCGTGGGACGAATACAACAGACGGCAGCAGCCATTAGACAATATCCATCTCTACCCACGTCCTTCACGCCTTCTGGTGCCAGTAACTTATGATGTTGCAGCGCGCTTGCCACTCGCTGATACAGATGTGCCCTTGTCGATTGACGACTGCCGGAATCGCTCCCTTGGGTAGCACCAGAAATTAAACTCTTCCCGTTTGCGATCAGTCTTCCGTTCTAACGAGATGACGCACAAGGACATCACACAATTTTACATCTTGTTGCTTGTTTTCATTATTTTCTATATATTTTTTTATGTTGTACAGGTTTGGTGTTTATTGATGACATTGCTAGCAATCGTTCGAGTATTTTTTATTACCGTCCATTTTATTCAGTGCTGTTCCTTGATGAATTTTCTCTTCCCGCTTTCTTTATCGTTATAAAATTTTATTTTTCTTATTCTTATTGCAGGTGCTGTTGTTGTTGCTGGTGTCGCACATCTTCTCCTTCTTCTTGGTTTGCGTTTACCGGCCACCGTTTAACGTATGATCACCGTAGTTAAGCTGTCTCGAGCCTGGCCAATACCAAGATGGGTGACAACTTGGGAATATCAGGAACTGAAAGATTGAATATGCGAGTGATGTCATCAGTAATGGCTCTCAACTGTTAATGAAGTGCTTAGTTCCAATTAGAGTTGGGTTCTATGTATTCACTTACGTGTAAATGCCCTAGGGAAAGACATGTATCCACGATTTCTCACCCCAGCTACGGGTTAATTAGTAATACTTGTATCATTAAAATCGTTATTATCTCTAAAGAAAAAAGTGCATAGTTTTCGGCATTAAATAACCCATAGAATCAGAAATGCTACTTAACAAAAACATTCTTCTTCTTCTTCTTCTTCTTCTTCTTCTTCTTCTTCTTCTTCTTCTTCTTCTTCTTCTTCTTCCTCCCCTTCTTCTTCTTCTTCTTCTTCTTCTTCTCCCTCTTCCTTCTCCCCCTCCTCCTTCTTCTTCTTCTTCTTGTGCTCCTGTCTATGTCGCCAAATACTCAATATCTATCTATCTATCTATCTATCTATCTATCACAGTCTGTTCATTATCTATCTATCTATATATATATATATATATATATATATATATATATATATATATATATATGCATATACAGTGTAACCCAGATATAAGAGACCCGGATATAAGATAAACACGGATATAAGAGAGATTTTCTCTGGTCCCAAATTAGAGCCTGTGTTAATGTATATATAATAGACCAAACCCGGATATAAGAGAAACCCGGATATAAGAGAAACCCGGATATAAGATACTTCATCTCCTGTCCCGACAACTCTCTTATATCTGGGTTACACTGTATATATATATATATGTGTGTGTGTGTATGTGTATATGTATGCATGGATGCTACATGTAGAATATATATGTAGTAATTATATGTATATATATATATATATATTTATGTATATATATATGTATATATATATATATATATATATATATATATATATATATATATATGTATATCTATGTCTATAGTTATATATATATATATATATATATATATATATATATATATATGCATGTATTTGAAACGTTTTCATTAGTGGATATATATATATATATATATATATATATATATATATATATAATAAAATATGGTTTTAAGATATACTATATTTATGAGGGAAAGAGCTCAATATCTGGGATAGGGTATGTAAATATAAAATTGGACATTGAGATCAACGCCGAGACTCGAAAGTCTATTTCATCCTTCATGTATGTATGTATTACATCAATTAACCATTCTCTCTCTTGATATTGTGTGGTGAGTAAAATGATTGCACGGTTTGAGATTAACAGGAAATCGTTATACTAAATACAATATGACCAAAGGATATTTGCGAAAATTTTCGTTCTTTAATATTTTTCTTTGTTTCCCTCATATGGCTACAGACTTTTCTATGCACGTAGTTTCATATATATTAGATATATATATACATACATACATACATGTGTATATATATATATATATATATATATATATATATATATATATATATATATATATATATATATATATATATATATATATATATATATATATGACCACGTGACCTAAGTGTTTGAACGTTAGCGTTCCGACTATGAGAGACGTGTTCAGACCTTACCATGTCAGAATGGGGTGACCCGTGCATGTTCCACCCTTGGAAACAAGTTGAAACTCATAACATCTTTGAATCGAGCCTTTTGCGAAAAATTGCTTAGGCGCAAATGTTCAGAAGACGTTAATAATTTTGTTAAATCGAATTATGAAGTCATCGTGAACGAACATTTGAGCTTACTGTCCTTGTTCAATCTGTTAAACATGCATATACTTTAAATATATATATATATATATATATATATATATATATATATATATATATATATATATATATATATATATGTATGTATATGTGTGTGTGTGTGTCTGTGTCTGTGTCTGTGTGTGGAGAGAGAGAGAGAGAGAGAGAGAGAGAGAGAGAGAGAGAGAGGGAGAGAAAATACCAGGATGCAAACAATGGAATAAAGGAATTCTAGCTACCACACGATTGTTGACAATGGTAGCGATGGTTTGTTATTTTTAATGTAAATATATATATATGTATGTATGTATGTATATGTATGGAGAGAGAGAGATAGAGAGAGAGAGAATAGGATTGGTGTATACGGAATAAATTTCCCTAACCAAAAAATACTAAAAGACTTCTCAATAAAGTGTAGTGAAAATATAATTTATTCGAAAATTATAACATAAATATGTTATAGATCACTACAAAAATAGTCATTTTGTTTCAACATTTCTGGTGTCTTATCAAGTGATGGTGTTGAATGTAGAATAAACTCTTTATTCTACATTCAACACCATCACTTGATAAGACACTAGAAGTTTTGAAACAAAATGACTATTTTTGTAGTGATCTATAACATATCTATGTTATAATTTTGGAATACATTATATATATATATATATATATATATATATATATATATATATATATATATATATATGTTACAGAAAATGAAAGACCGCAAACATTGTTGACGCTAATCAAAATAAACCCATCATTTCTAAACGAGCGATTACCAATATAATGTATCAATTTCACTACCCCGTACAAAATCTATCACAAATCAATTAACTATAGCGAACATACTATCACATACTTGAGTAGACGCCTCACGTGTTACTTATCAAACCAAAGTACTAAAAAATCTAACAAAACTGGTCGAAATCACCGGGATTCTATATAAATCACATTATCAGAAAAATCTCGCTATCAGAGAGGATCTGTATATCATATCTCACATTGTTTAACAGTGGAAATGGAGTGGTAAACCTTTTTTTTTAATAGAAAGATGCTCGGACGATACTCGGAATGAAAGCTCTTATCTAAAAAAGTGAAAAATAAATGAAAACGTAACACTCATAACAAGAAGAAAAGTAACAATACCATCGACAAAGCACCATTGAAAATGGCTATGGAAGTGTCCGAGAGAGCTTCGGATAATTCAAATTATGGAAATATTTTTTACTCCCTTACTCCTACAAATCGGAAACCGTAAGGATACTGGAAAATTAAAAAAAATAAACAAATCTTCCTTGTTGGCCATATCTAATGAAAGATGTTTGAAAAAATGTTAGCTGCCCATATATATATATATATATATATATATATATATATATATATATAGAGAGAGAGAGAGAGAGAGAGAGAGAGAGATAGATAGATATAACGGGAAGTGTAATAGAAGAGGTGGAGAAAAGCAAGGGTATTGAAATTGTATTAGAGAGGGAGTGAATAAATGTACATACTTTCATCCTGGTACGTACGAACTCAAAAACTACGTGTGTACGTGTGTGTGTCTGTGCGCGTCTTGTGTATGTGTATGTGTATATATATATATATATATATATATATATATATATATATATATATATATATATATATATATATATATACACATTAGTGAATTCGCATGATATCTAACGTCGATAGCACGATTAGGAGTTTCTTGCTGTTACAAAATCATCAGGTGCTGTATACTTACCTGATGCTTGTTTAACTGCATAAAACTTCGTGTTGTGTTCTCGACGTGAGTTATTATGTATTACTTAATATATACTTAATAACTCTGCTATATAACATGGAGCACAATTTGTAAAAAACCTGAGAAAAATATATAAGTAAATGCTAGTATATGTGAGTATACGAGTGTTTTTACCAAACCCATATATATATGTGTGTGTGTGTGTGTTTTACCTTACCCATATACATATAAAGAGAGAATAAGTCTTTAGGAAACGTGGACTAATCTACTCAAAGACATTATATTGGTTTTCCTTTGCCATATTCTCTGTTTTCTAACATCGTCTTCAAAATCCTTCTTTTCTTGTTACGTAAAAAAAATCAAAATAAATCAGTCTATCTACCTCCATTTCGTTAAAGTCATGTTGTCCAATGTTTGCCAAAACCAGAAACATCTGTAGGCGGTTGTAAAATTACGGACTTGCCAATTCGAGCAGAAAAAAAAATGGAGATAAAAATCAAGGAAAAAAATCATGGATAAATTGTATAACAGACGGCTTAATATCCTCGCTGCATCTTGGCCACTGCCGCTGCCGCCGCAACCATTCTCAAAATTATCAAGACAAGGCGGTAGCTGTTTAGGGATTAGGGTCGAAATAAATTAGCCTCACGATCAGCGTCCGCCTCCGGATTGCTCTCCCCTTACCGAAGATAAATTCCGCTTGCTAATCATCGGCTGATCCCTAGAGTAGGCTATGACAGACAGTGAAATGGAAAGGAAAGTAGACGGGATAATAATATTGCGGCTTCGTTATCGGTTGAGAGAATGACGACGGCGGTTGTAAATTTAGAAAGAAAACTGTTCGCGTCTCTCTCTCTCTCTCTCTCTCTCTCTCTCTCTCTCTCTCTCTCTCTCTCTTCACACACATATATATATATATTTTTTTTTTCTCACCGGTAGCACGACTCATAGTTACAAAATCTTCAGATGCTCTACCTGAAGATTGCGTAGTGCTTAAAACTCTGAGTCGTGTTCCCGGTTAGGGAAAAATTATATTTATTAATATATAGTTTATATCTCTGTTATATTGAATCGAACACTTTTTTTTATTAACACCAGTAATCAATATGCGATATTATGCATATATATGTCTCTTTATATGTGTTTGTGTGTGTGTTACTCTGTGATTACTTATTTTCACACAGAAATGTATATATCATTATATTTTTTTAAAAATACATGTTGATTCACAATTATACGTACACACACACATTCACACACACACACACACACAAACACACACATTCACACACACACACACAAACACACACACACACACACACACATAAGAATCAAGATAGGTATGTACCAGATCAGGTACTGAACAAAATCGAATGTATCAGTTTTTGTATGGTTCAGTATGTATATATATATATATATATATATATATATATATATATATATATATATATATATATATATATATATATATATATATATAGCACTCCGTGAACGTAAAATAACAGTGCTAATGTTTATGTTAAAAAGAATTATATATCTGTTCCTCATCGCTACTGGCATCCAACATTGGTCTTCTGGTAGGTCTTTTTGGAAATACTGTTGAAAAACGGTTCAGGATGATGCGCCCGAAAATCTAGTCAGCAATAGGCAAGAGAAATATACCTTTCTACTTACCACATCAAATTTGCTACCTAAGTTTTTGTAGAGGGAGAAAATTGTGTCATCTCTGAAATCCTGGGTTCCGTCTTCCTACGCTATATGCTGCATAAAATGTCGTAGAAGTTGCCAAGTGCCTCTGGTTATGTAACGTTTAAGATTTTCGGAGGGCATCCCTTCCTGTCTTTTCTTCAGTTAGTCTGCTTGATCGCCCTGTAGACTTCATCCGTTTTAGGAGAGAGGTTATGAATGTCTAGTGAGAGTCTCCAAGGGATCTGGTCCAGGGCTCCGTTACCGACAGTGGACGGACTCTTAAGTAGAATGCTGAAGTGTTCTTTCATTAATGGTCATCTTCTTCAGCCACGACCGTTCGGGGACATGAGATTAGTGGTGTTTCGTCGAGATGGTCCATATACTGCTATGATGGTTTGAAAAACATCGTCGAGTTCTTAGTGCCAACATACGAGTGAACTTCATCTGCCGTCTTCCACCACTCGTCCTGCATGCGGTGTACGTGGGTCTTGTGCACGGCAATCGAATACTTGAAGTAGACTCGCTTTGAGGTAGAGGAAATATCATTTTGTCAGACTATGAACGCCTTCTGCTTCTCGTCCAGGGGCTGAAATGAGCCCACTGTTGAGTCGAACTTCCAATGAGTTGTTTTCTGGTGGTAAGCTTTTCATCCAGGTTGCTCACAAAGTAGTCTCAGTGACATAGAGTTTGGCGATGTTGAATGATAGTCGGGCGAATGTGAGTTTGTTCTAATAGGTCGAGGCGACATAGAGCCTGACGCCTGACCTGACAAAATGGTGGTCGGTCCGGCATTCTGTTCTTCCCATGCCACTTGTTGTGAAGTTACTAGCAATATGTCTTTGCCAGACAACATAGTCAAGAAATGGCGACTATTTGGACCGAGGATGATTTGTAATTTTCAGTCTGCTTCAAGAGGGTGTTGGTGATTTTCAAAATGTTCTCTGCACAGAGACTCAAGTGCAGCAGGCAATTGGATTTCACTTTGCCTGTAACCTCTAGTCTCCTGCATACCCTTCCAGCTTGTGTAGTCAGTACCGAGTCTCGCGTTGAAGTCTCCCAGAAGTTGGTTGTGGTTTATGCACTGAAGACCCTGATAAGCCGGGAAGCATTTAGTGGGAAATGGGGCTTCATCACTTCTACATGGAAGCTGCTTGAGTATCGATGAATTGATTGCTTGTTCTATCCCATGAATTCTTTCCTCCTCTTCGGATTTGACTTTCCAGAATAAAGTGTAGGCGCCTTTGGGCTCAGGTACAGATCCTTCATTATCAAATCTAGTTTCAATGAGTGCGTCAGTAAAGTTGCTGTAACAACAGTTCTTTTGCGATGAGGGCTGTTTTCTTCTAAGGTCTCTTTGAAGGTTCTCTCTCTGTAAGGGTTCCGACGTTCCACGCTCCGAAATTCATCTTTTCTTTGTGTTTTGACCGAAGTAGGATAACATTTGCGGTCGCGATCAGATGGCGAGTGAGAGATATTTTCTAATTCCTTCTATCATGTGGGTGTTAGCAGTGGTATCTTAAACAACGTTGCTCAGTCACCTGGGGAAACGCCGAACTCCACTGTTATTCCGGGTTCTGATAGAGGCCGCCTACGTGCAGTGGTGGAACTACAAATTACAGTTGGTACATCCACCTGATGTTGCGTCTCTTTCACATCCCTGCAGGGTTTTGATGATAGTGAGATACAGAAGACAACTTAAGATGTTCAGATAGGCTGTACATAGAAACATATACGGGAGTATTTTTATAGTTTGCTGGTCATTGTATGTGGACGCGCCCACTCAATCGGTCTAGATAGTCGATTTACAGTAGTACGAAAATTAGAGACTTCTTCGGTCATATTAGATGATCATAATGTCTTCTGTGTCTTCTCGACCGCTTAGCAATCCCAACCCCTGCTGTCGCCGCCTTCGTGACCATTGAATCAAAAGATTATTTCCGCCCAGTTCACAGGGTCCTGTCTCTGCATGCTGGGATAGACAAGTTCTAATTCATAGAAGGTTCAAAAGCCTTCGCCTATCCTCATCAGGTTCGACCGGCCTACCAAACCCGTTGCCCAGGATATGACCGCTGTTGCGTACTAACAGATCTGGGAAAGTATTATTGAGAGCTGAGTGGCATGTAGGAAACCAATAGTTGACGAACGAGTCGTCGTAAAAAGGACATGCCAAGCCCTCGCACTAGAGCTAATATCAATATTTGGACATCCTTACAGCCCATTAGTGTGTGTATGTATATATATAAATATATATATATATATATATATATATATATATATATATATTTATATACATATATATATATATATATGAGATTCATCTTGTCCGAAACCTCAACAGAATGCAGAAAGCACTGGACGGCCGTTTGGTTCTATCCGCATCCACAACTGAGAATTGAAACCCTAACAGTTAGGTTGTCAAGCAAACACCATACTAACTGTCCCAACGGCCCTTGATGGCGAAGCGATAGCAAACCAGACTCAATATAGCGCCGCTCGCTCACATATTCCGTGGTGGAACTCTACTGAGATTCTCTCTAACCATAGGACTGTGCCCCCTGGAGCCACGACTACTATCACCAAGCCGATCATTCTAGAGCATTAGAAGCCGTTTCAAGCAATGTTATACACATGATATAAATTATTAGGAGGATTTGATAATTATATTTATATATATATATAGCATTTATATTTACACACGCTCTATCTCTGATATTGAGCACTTTATCCCATAAATATAGCAAACTTTAAGACTATATTCTATATATATATATATATATATATATATATATATATATATATATATATATATATATATATATGTATATATATATATATATATATATATATATAATGTATATTAGGTCAGCACACTTTCTTTCAAACATAGAAAATATGATGATATTTTTTTCAATTTAGTTTTTCTAATATTCTTATATGTTTTCAGTTTGGTGGCTGTAAATGTGGAGAATCTTATTATCACATAAATATTTTAAAATGTTATATGAATAAAAATAAATAATATTAAAAAATACCCTGTCCTTAACAGTATTATCTAAGATTGTATAAAATGAAAAGATGTTCAACATACACGATAGTGTGCTTTCACCTATATGCTTATATGTGTCAGAATGCTGAAGAATAGACAATAAGCTATTTTTATAGATGTATAAATTTACACAAGGATAAACCAGTCTGGAACATGGGATATTTCAGACCAATACTGCAGTCGTTCTAGAATGACAACATTATGCTACGATTTCAGATCTGGCATTTAACAATATATCAGAATGTATACGATATTATATGTACATCTTCTCCTCCATACAGAGACTAAAACGTGTGTCACCCTTTCTATAACAAGTATTTTGATATTTTTTTTTATTAAAGCTTCTCAATTAATTGTGGAGGCTTCTTAACCCATGGAATTTGGAGATGGAGTTTGTTTTCTAAGTCACACCGATAAAGACAGTTTATTAAAACGTAAAGAGAAACGAGTATGACTTTGTAAAAATATATTTTACAAACGTTTGTGCATCATTTGCCATAACATAAGCATAGTTTGGGACTAAAATTTATACTTTTATTATAATCCACCTAGCACTCCAGCAACATCTCTGAGATCTGCGAATTGTACTTCAAGATTCGAATGAGTTTATCTTTCTTCTGTATCAAGGTTGTTACTTAATACGCTCAGCTTAGAGCGAAGCAGTACCGAACGTAGTTAAAACCACAGTAGAAATAAAGTGTTTCTGATCATTGTGCGTAGTATTGTCGCATTTGGGAATTACAGGGTGTGATAGTAAAATTGTCGCTATTTTTTATTTTCAATTTCGCGCAGGTACGTTGGCTGTTTTTGATTATGTCGACTGCACAGTTTAGTAGGTTCAGTTGTGTTACAATTTTTTGGGTACTGTTATGTACTAGTGAGCCAACCAAAATGAGTTAACTAATTTTATAGTTTGCCAATAGAAGGCTAACCAATCAGAATACATACAATATTCAATCCGACGTGTATAAAGGCGGCCATTTTGTTTTCTCCGAATATCCACTGCCGACCTCTGATATCGATGACCAGAAGAATTACTGAACTACGCTCTGCTACTTTCTCCGAATATTCAATGCCAACCTCTGATATGGAAGACCTTAAGAATTATTGAACAGCTTCTACTGGATATTGGTGTTGTCTCATTGAACAAATTACTTACTACACTGCTTCTACATTCAGACTGCGGTGAACATGTATGACAAGTTGGACATCCACTATAAGAAAAAGAGCACCATGACGCAATTCTCTCCGCCAGAAATGTAGAACCGGCATGATGTACTGCTTGGCATTCGCGCCAGAAAACTCCAATTCATATATTTCAGAGTGTTTGAGTGTCAGAAGATACGAAAAGAGTCAGAGAGTCTAATGGTGAATACGAAGGCACGGTAGCTCGGAAAACACACTCTGATTTTTCTGATAAGAAAAGAACAAACGAATTTGTTGCTGAGGGCATCAGACTCAACAGGGAGGTTTACATCAAGTGCCTTGAGGAGGTACTGCTGACCTCGTTCAAGAGGGTGGCTGCTGGAAGACCTTATTTCTAGTAACAGGACTTTGTACCATGCCACAGAAGCAGGAGAACACAGTCATGGCTGTCAGGCATTTTCTGCAACCACATCATCCGTTACATCTGACCACCGCACTCCCCAGAATGCAATCCTTTTGATTATTATGTGTGAGGCGCAGTTGTGCGGAGACCAACAAAACTACATGTAACATCAAAGATGAACAAAATTTAAGGATTATTGCAGCATTCACCAACTTAAACAAGAAGCGTTGCATGAGATTCCGAAGTTGAATCCTATGGCGATTATATTGATTAAATTAACTCTTTAGTATTTCAAGATATTATTGTGCGATTTTGGTAAATATATCTGTTAAAATGCGATGTCAGTGTTATTTAAATTTTTGTGTGATTTAGACGAGAATTTATCCATCGCACCCAGTATATATGTAGTGAAATAACAACAAAGATGAACTGAAGGCAAGGATTATGGCAGCATTCACCAACTTAAACAAAGAGACCGTCCAGAAGAGCTGCAGGAGATTCCAAAGTCGTCTGGAGGACGCGGTTGGCGATGTTATTGAATAAATTTACTCTTTACTATTTCAAGATATTTTGGGCAATTTTGATAAAAGGAGATCAGTGTTATTTTCATTTTTGCGTAATTTAGACGACAATTTATCCATTGTACCTTGTATACAGCTTCTTTAGCTACGAGGGATCAACGTGATTTGTTTTTTCTTCTTTAATTATGAGCATTATATTTTTTTAGGTTTGCCGTTTGGCTGAATGAGCTCTCGGTTTGATTATAATGGCAGTCATCGATATTTGAAATCAGGTAGAAGCCAAAAACACATTCGAATACTGATTCTCCTACTAACATTTGGTTTACCGACAAAACTGCCACAGCACTACATATTGTCTGTCTCCAATACGTTTCATTAATGTTAATTAATTCAGGTACTTGCAAAATCAGCAATATCAGCTTCATGTAGATATATCCATTTCATTTGGTCGAGACCTATGTATCTATCGATCGATCACAGTTTATATCTGTCAGATTGTTTGATTAATGGGCCGATATAATATCCGTTTTTATGTCTGTGTTTTAATTTACTGTCCTCGTTACCAGCATATCTATCAAATTATTTATGTATCTATCAATTAGTCAGTGAGATTATTTTATTGTGTCTATGTAGACATGATTATCTATCAATCTATCGATCTGTTCATTATATATTTATCTATATATCTATCTACCTATCTATCTGTTCACTATCTATCGATATATCAGTTTCTTCATCTCTCTCTATCTTTTTCTGTATATATATATATATATATATATATATATATCCATCCTGGGTATGACGATAAACTACATGCGCGTCCTGGGTAAGACGATAAACTACCCAAAAGCAAAGAGATTTTGATAAGCGTCGAATCACCTCTTCATTGCTGGTGTTCTCAGGTCCAACCTGACTCGGGATGGTAGCACCTGTTAGTGGTTCCAGCTATGGGCAAATAATTAACCCTCAGACTGGGGTCAAATCTCTGTGAAAATGTAAAAATAAGTCTTAATACTAGAAATAATTAAGACATGATTATCTATCAATCTATCGATCTGATCATTATATATTTATCTATATGTCTATCTACCTATCTATCTGTTCATTATCTATCGATATATCAGTTTCTTCATCTTCCTCTCTCTCTTTCTGTATATATATATATATATATATATATATATATATATATATATATATATATATATATATATATATATATCCATCCTGTGTATGACGATAAACTACATCCGCGTCCTGGGTAAGACGATAAACTACCCAAAAGTAAGGAGATTTTGATAAGCGTCGAATCACCTCTTCATTGCTGGTGTTCCCAGGTCCAACGTAACTCGGGGTGGTAGCACCTGTTAGTGGTTCCAGCTATGGGCAAATAATTAACCCTCAAACTGGGGTCAAAACTCTGTGAAAATGTAAAAATAGGTCTTAATAGCAGAAATAATTTGTAAAAAAATTATTACCAGCAATAAATTTTAGGCCAAAAGAAAACAAAATTACCAGCAATACTTTTTTTGCAAAAAATATTATCAGAAATAGATTTTTTGAAGGAATAATATTACTAGCAATATATGTTTGAAAAAATAATTTATATTACCTGCAATAAAAATTTTGTAGCCATTGAATAACCCATTGAGGTTGATATGCCGTAAAACAAACCAAACCAAACTCTCCCTCTCTTACTCACTCGCTCTCCCTATATATATATATATATATATATATATATATATATATATATATATATATATATATATATATATATATATATATATGCGTGCGTGCGTGCGTGCGTGTGTGTGTGTCCGTGCGTGTGTGTGTGTTCCCGCGCGTGTGTGCGTGTGTGTGTGTGCGCGCGTAAGCGCGTGGTCTGGCAGGGGATGGGTATCCTGCCACCGCGTCTTTAGACCGCTCATCCACAGAAAGATTTCACGTCCCAGAAACGTTCTGTTACTCTCTTAAAAAATGCTCACTCTTCTTTTGGATTTTTCGAAGTCGTAAGCAAATCAATTTGTAAGGATTTCATGGATTTAATTTATAATACGATATTAAATTATTCAATAATTATAATACTTAAAATAATATGAGATCAAATCTGATTTAAATAAATTACATTAATTCTTTAGAATAAACATAGATAGATAATGAACAGACGGAGATAGATAGATAGATAGATAGATAGATAGTTAGATAGATAGATAATGAACAGACGGAGATAGATAGATAATGAACAGACTGTGATAGATAGATAGATAGATAGATAGATAGATAATGACAAATAGATAGTTGTTTCTATATATATTTCTCTATATACCACAGACATATGTATCCGTAGCACTCTCATCCTGTTTGCGTGTTTTTGTGCGCATTTGTGTGTGTGTTTTTGTGCGCATTTGTGTGTGTGTGTGTGTGTGTGTGTGTGTGTGTGTGTGTGTGTGTGTGTGTGTGTGTGTGTGTGTGTGCACGCACAAGCGTGCATAGTGGATAAATATCTGCATAGCCTGACCTCAGTGCAATCTATGCGCATGCTTATATAATGCTAGTCCCTAGCGCGACCGCTGAGGTAATACCAGGAGCTGTACGCTTGGACGTATAAGTGATGTAATGGATAATATCGCGGAATTGTTAATAGGGGAGCCGATATGAAATTCCAGTTATTTGCGGGAACACGACGGGTATTCGAACTCGGTCCTCCTATTTCGTATATCCATTACACCACAAGACACAATTAAACATTTTCAAAAATATGAGCTATCTTAAAGCATTATCAGATATATTTTTTTTACTGTATCCATTTCATCATTTTCAAATAATCGCCTCATGGCATCTTTTCGCATTTAAATAGCACGAATTCATTCTAATCAAGCTTTACCAAATTCAATAAACTAATGCGGAGAAGCCATACTTGAAAATGATGATTTCGTCCATAGTACAAAAACCGAAAATACTCAAACATTCGAGAGTTTATGCTCAAATCTACACCAGAAATCAGATTATTTTTAGACTGCGTTATCTAAGCCGAGAGGCGACAGTCTAATTCATAATTGAACGCCGTCTTAGGAAACGTTATATCCTGGATATTGAACCCATTTATAATGTAAATATAGCATGTGTCTTTGTTTCTGAGACGAGGTATTATGTACAATATTGACATTATTCGGACTATTGTCCTCATATTTTTTGTCAAATTTATCACAAGGTTTCGGCCGTTGTACGCTCCGGCATTCTTCTTCCACTGTGCCATGTGTCCTTAAGGAAACATGGCACAGTGGATAAAGGCGTTGGTTAGATCCAGTGACAGTACTCAAAAAGTTGTGAGTTCAATACCCGGTTAAGGCAGTGGAGAACTTGGATAGGTGAATTAACAGGAGTTAACTGATAACTGACATCCATTAGACATGGCACGTGGAACTAGAACAGTCTACCCCAACGAGTGAAATAAAGGGTTCATTTCGACAGTCCAACCACCTGAAGAAGGCCGGATCGTACAACGGCCGAAACGTTGTCATGTATATGGTGACAAAGATGAGGACAATAGTCCGAATGATGTAAATAGTGTAAATATAGCATACATTAAAATTTACGGTAGTCGTTGATAAATGTACCATCCAAGATACAATCCAGAAATACATTTACAAATTTTAAGGGCAAGTTCCTGATTCTACCGTAAAATTTCTTTAAACTTAATATCTCAAAAATGAAGGTTTTGTGGACAGAATTTTATATGTACTTTTGTCCTTGTTTTAGTGTGAGGGAATCCGTCCCCAAAGTTTGTAAAAGTATTTTTGATACATCCTTTATATGTATGTATCGGTATGTAATGTTATAATTGATAAGTTATGTTATTCATCAGAGATTTTAAGATCCATAATGATGCTATTTAAGTAAAAAAAATAATAATAATACCACATTAAAGAGTTTCATTAATTTGTTGCTTAGTTCATCTCCCGCCAGACAAGGCGAAAAAACCACAAATACCCAATGGTTAAAAAGAGGGAATAAAACGTTAAAATAGAGGAAAAAAGAAAGAAACAAAACAAAATCTATACTGACAGAAGAGGACGATTGACGAAGCACTAAAATGTTTGAAGATTTTAGTTGACAGGAAAGCAATAGGCGAGAAGTTCAAGAGAAGAACGCAGATAGGTGCGTAGCGTATTTAGAATTAAACACAAAAAGAAAAACAGACACTCCCAAATATATATATATATATATATATATTTGTGCGCGTGCGTGCGTGCGCGTGTGTGCTTGCGTGTGTGGTTGTAATTAAAGAAAAGCAAACGTGGCAAGGTTAAACTATAAAGCAATGCCGAAATGCACCTATTCAGTTACAGATAAGACTTGAAAAGGGAAATTGTAGAAAGAGACTTCCCCTCATGTTTCTTTCCTTATAGTCTCAACTTGCATTTCCATTTATTGCCTTATAAGCATTTTCCTTTTACTATACTTGTTGAATAGCATTTTTTTTTTTTACAAAAAATATCTCCAAATAATTACTGAGCATTTCTTTCTTAGGCACTGCCTACCATAATTCTGGCGCATTTTCCAGTTTCTCCATTTAATTTTCTGGTGTCGTTCCGTATTTGTTCATTCGATTTTTTTCTTTTGTTTCCTCATTCTAAATTTGAATTTTTATTTCCACATTTCCACATAAACATAATCGCGAAGAAGCAGTTCAACGTGAAACGTTTTCTTTCCAGCATTTTTATATTTTAGTTTCAAATTTTTCGTCGCTTCTTTTTTTCTCACTACATTTAAATAAGTGCTTGCTATGATCTCATCTCCACGTTATAACCATTTCCAAATTAGCCTTCTCACAGCAACCATCCAACCATTCAATAAATTAGACATATTAGTTTGTCCCGCCAAAATCACTTGACGCCATTTTAAAATGTCTGCAGCAGGGAAAGCATACATATTTGTGTATAAAGATGCCAATTGTACACTAATACTTTTATTGTGGGCCTAATAAGCGCGTGTCTGCTATACCAACTGGAACAAACAAATGAGGTTTCTGGATGAAATACGACGCTTTCATTGTGTGTATCTGTCTGCGTACACGCGTATGTGTACACCGGTGTTGTTCGCTGCTGATATATAGGTTTGGTTTGTGTGTGACAAGGAATGAATGGAAAATTGTTTTCAGGTCTGTGGGGAGATTGCGTTGAAATAGGTGTGTATAGATATGCATTTGAAATGATAATTAAATGATAATGGAAGTAAATAGGTTCTTCTATCGTTTGGTTCATATATCTCCCGATCTTTTGAACAGAAGTAAAGGTTTAACCAATCTTTTCTGATTAGGATTAGGTTTCCGGCTCCTTCTAAAGTCAACTCTATATTTCTAACGTCACCGTTATTTGCTATATATTTCCTATTTATTTTTCCTCCATAGGAGTATATAGTTTTGCCTATCTTCCGGTTTACGCTCACCCCTGGTGCTTGAACAGGAATAGAAGTTTATCCTTTGTTTGCTGCTTAGGAGTGTGTTTCCCGTTCCTTCTACAGTCTTATTGTAATTTATTTCCAGTGACCCTATACGTCTTAATGACATTATCGCCTTGCTTGAGGTGAATTTAAAAAAAAAATAACGGAATGAAACAAAATATACATTGAATTATTGAGGCAATTATTTAGTACTAGCCTTTTAGACCTTTGGCCTTTTATCTTCAGCGGCCTATGTACGTAAAATTTATAAGAATTTAAAAATAATACAATCATTTTATCTTTACTCGACACATTCGGCATAATCTTTCTTGATATACGTATCTGATCACCGTAGTTTGTTTACATTTATTTTGTGCGTAAATTTTTATTTTCTTTTAAAATCACCATTCCTTATGATCCCTTTACATAAAGTCACTCTTAAAAGTCATTAGGGGACCCGAACTATGTAATATTTCGAATACGTATTCGAGGATATCCGTCTACTAGGGCTGCTAGCCAATCCCTATAGCAGACGCTCTCTCAGGCACATTTGTGTTTGCTAAACACCCAGAGAGACAACCTGCGGTTTACACTGCAACTATGCAGTATACACCGCAGGTGGGCTCCGTGGGTGTTGCAGACCTTAGTTACAGTTTCTGGGAGAGAGCGTGTTATCTAGCGTGATCAACAATTTGAACAAGGCCAGCACGCTGAAGCGCTCGGCTGCGATGACTTGTGGCTTCATGCTAGCTATCGACGGCCCCCAAGAGTGCCATCTACCCAGTTTCACTCACAACGCTTGGGTCAACCCGTAGTATACTTTCAGGCACTTACCTCGATCCAGTGCGATAACCACAGGAAGTCGCTTCCTGAAAAATCGACCATGGTGAGATTCGAACCCTGGTCTTATGGTCACAAAGCGAACGTTCTAATCACTAGGTTACTAACTTTATGACGATGAATAGTGCCACGCGAGATTCAACATAGTCGATTTGTCGGTAAGTTGACTTCGTGGTATGATCGGACTGGTGTACGACTTTGTTGAGTCATGTCTTGTCAGTGAAACACTACTGGAGCCGACGATAGTTTTACTCGCACGAAATCAGAAGTCAACGTGAGCGAAAGTTTTAGAATACTGGACAGGTTTAAACTATTGACCACGCTAGATTATGCACATACTCTCAGAAACTTAAATCTGTTTCAGGAGAGTTGTAGTTTAGAACTAAGGTTGGTTCAGTAGGTGGTGAACAAACACAAATCTTCCTAAGCATGCGCCTCCAAATAAATATATATTTTTTTCTGATATTGAGCACTTTTACCCATAAATATAGCATACCGTAAAACTATATTTTTGTCATATTTAACCCCAATAAATATTACCGCACTTTCGTGCGATGGATAAATTCTCGTCTAAATTACACAAAAATTAAAATAATACTGACACTTAACATATATATTTACCAAAATTACACAATAATATCTTGAAATGCTAAAGAGTAAATTTATTCAATAAAATCGCCATTGGATTAAAACTCGGCCTCCAAACGATTTCGGAATTTGCTTGCATCTCTTCTGGACAGTCTCCTTGTTTAACATGGTGAATGTTGTCATAATCCTTGCTTTCAGTTTCTCTTTGCTTTTACAAGAAGTTTTGTTGGTCTCTCGCTCAAATGTGCTTCACACATAATAATCATGGAGGTTGAGATTGGGGAGGCAGGTCACCATATTATGGGATGATGTGGTCGGAGAAATTGTATGACAGCCATGCCATGGTTCTTCAGCTTGTGTGTCACGGGGCTGAGTCCTGTTGCCAGACATAGGGTCTTCCTGCAGCCATTATCTTAATCCAGCGCAACACTACCTCCTCAACCGTACCTCCACAAATCCATTGTGATATGCTGTGTCTGGTTTGAAATGTAATTTTGTTGGATATGGGTTGGTGTATTTTAACGTTCTAACATGTGGTTCTGTTGATAATATTTATTTCTCTCAGGTGGTCATTACGACTTCATAGAACAGCATTACTAATTTACGACCTGCGTCTGCTTTTCCGAGATAGCATAGCAGACTTCTGTGCAAGCAAATCAGGATGTCATATTTGGTGGTGAATATCTCTGTTGTAATATCCATAAAACCAATATGATGATGGGTCGTGCGAGCCGAAAGCTTAGATCGACGACCATTATAATAAAAAATATCCAAATGTTGTACAATTTTTGTTTTTATTTTCTCTTGAAACTAAAGCCATTATACGACCCTTGCAAAGGATCATAATAAAGCATAACAGACTGTCTTTGTCGTTTACATCAACACTATGTGTTTTTATATATAAATATATATATATATATATATATATATATATGTGTGTGTGTGTGTGTGTGTGTGTGTGTATAGATAGATAGATAGATGTGTGTATATGTATGTGCATAGAAGCACAATATCCAAGGTAATTATCTTCCTTTTCTAACTTAGTGACAATATTATAGACAAGAAATACCTTATTCAAAAGAAATTACAATCCGCAAAGGATGTCAAGTTAAGGATCGACAGTACAACTCCTCTAAACCTAACATCCGATATGTTTCGTATGGAGTGTACAGTTCTGATTCGAAGATGAAAAGGCTTCATATTTATGTAAATGCAAAAGTTTGGATTTGAAGATCCCAAATTCGAGGAGGTCGAATTCAAGGAAGTCTAGATTATGCTACGTTTGGATTTGAGAAGTTCTACTGTATATATAAAAATCAGCTCTGTATACATATAATATATATATATATATATATATATATATATATATATATATATATATGTGTGTGTGTGTGTGTGTGTGTGTGTGTGTGTGTGTGTGTGTGTATGTGTACAGGAATGATTTGTGAAACATGGTTATTACTGTGTAGAGAAAAAACATTTTAAAACAGTTAATTTATAATATTAATGCTCTGTAAATTTACTCTGTAAATTTACATTGAGCACTATTTTGTAAAAATAAAACTATCTATATGAACATCAGATTATATATCTTACTGGTCTTTCTTTTATTTATATATATATATATATATATATATATATATATATATATATATATATATATATATATATATATTATATATATATATATATTCTATATATATATATATATATATATATATATATGTATTCATGTATATATAGATAGATATATAGATAGATATATAGATAGATAGATATGTGTGTGTGCGTGTGAGTACCCACTCATAAATCTCATACGTATATATATATATATACATATATATATATGATTCTTGAAAACTGAAAACCCACAATTTTACCTTCAAAACAGTATTTCAACTTAACTATATATATATGCGCGCGTGTGTGCGTATGTGTGCGAATGTATGTGTGTGTGAATACATATATATATATATATATATATATATATATATATATATATATATATGTACATACACCTAACATGTTTGTGTGTTTGCGTGTGTGTGTGTGTGTGTGTGTGTAAACGAAAGCCCGCTTTTTACCCAGACAAGCTGAATATACATGCCTGTTAGGCCAAATAGACAGTGATGCGTCTTAAGGGACGCGTAGAAGGACGTGTAAACTTTTTAAAGACATTTTTCCATGAAATGTAATTTTTTTTTCTCTGACACGTTCAATTTTCTAAATGGAATATTTCCACGAAATGTTGTTTTCTTACGGATTCCCCGTCAGTTCTTTAAAATTCCAACTCATTTTTTTTAATCAAAATCATTTTGCTGTTGATATTCTTTATTTGACGTAAAGTCTCCCATGCTTACCTCAGCAATTTCAATATCAAGCATGCTGTTATTGAAATTGGTGTTGAAACGTTTTCAAAAGTGATACTTGATAAGACTTCGCCAGATGCCATCAAGCACAGTAGGGTTACTAGGAGGCGGGGAAAAAAATCCGTCATCGAATAAAATCCAAATATTCAGCTTCGAGCATGAAACAATTTGAGAAATGAGCATAACTTTATTAGGTCTGCAGATTGGTCAGGGTGGGGTCCGTATAACATTTGCCCAGCTACAAATGCTAGGGCATCAATCTGTGGCCATCTTGTGACTTTTCGTTATGTTAATAGTTAACAGTATAACTTGACCAAAATATATACTAGTAAAACAACATGCGAAAAGACAGCAACTAATACATTTATTATATATATATATATGTGTATGTATGCGTCTCTATACACACACACACACACACACACATATATATATATATGTGTGTATGTATGTAAGTATATATCACTGAAACAATATTTTAGTACCTAACCATATTTGAGCAAACGCTTTATTTTTTTATATTAAACAGGAAAGATATAACAAATATACTTAAAAATTAAAAATTTAAAGCATCAGCTCAAATATATGTATCCACAAAAGCAGCGTTTATATGATAAAAATCTGTCGACTGCTAGACAAACATTAACTATATATATATATATATAGATAGATAGATAGATATATAGATATATAGATAGATAGATAGATAGATAGAGATAGACAGATAGATAGATAGATAATTATATATATACACATATATATAGATACATACACACACATATATATAACTATAAATATATATATATATATATATATATATATATATATATATATATATATATATATATATATGATTACTCACTTAAATTCCACATCGTCTATCGGACCCCGAACTACTGCCAGTCACGATGAATGGATGTACCTTTTAAGAGGCATCGTGGATTGAGAAACTATTCAGCCTTAAACTCACACCTGACCTCAAGTAGAGGCATCGCTAAAGATGTAGTTAAAAATGTCCGGCTCCCAGTACCGCTCCAGTAACTACCTGACTCGGTATGCTACCCTCTACTTTTACAAGAGTCAGATCATGCCAAGTATGGGTTGCAATATTTGGGCGGAGCTGCACAAACCGTCCTTTACAATCTCGATAGTGTTCAAAATCGTCTCCGAGTCCTTCTGTCTGATGAATTATTTTCCACCGTCCAACCTCTCTCTCACATGCGGAGTATGGCGAGCAAGCGTCTAGCTGCTCTATCGCTACTTCCACAGAAAGTGTCTGGAAGAACTATACTCCTGTGTTCCGCCAGGTGTAACCTTCAAGAAAAGGACCCGCCATTCCACTTACACTGTAGCAAAACAAACACATTCCCTTCGTATTCGATTGGCAAGAGGGGCTTTCCACTCGAACAGCTTCTTCCCGCGAACATCTGCTCTGTGGAATCGACTCGATGTTTTCCCAATCACGACAATCTGAACCTGTTCAAATCTAAGATTAACCATTGCCTCCTCTTCTATTCGTGCAAACTGCCGCCTACAGTAACCGTCTACCTAGAGCGACCGGACTTTACTGCAAAAAACTCATTCTCTTTCCTCATACAAGCTCTTTGTTTTCAAAAGGGGTTACGGATTAATTGTGTATTCTTTCCGTTTTGATCAAGCTTTCTTAACACACCATAGTTTTGTGTACGACTACATCTAGAGCCTTTAATCAATATGTGAAACACAGTTTTTTTTTGCAGTTATCTTACTGATTATGACAGCATTATCATTATGCATTTCTAGTTGCTGCTTCTCGAAAAAATCTAATTATGATCCGCTCATTTCTTGTTTAATTATGATAAATTATTTTTTATCAGAATTCTAATTATTGCATGATTTTTGATAAATTTCCCCTTTATCCTTATTTGGGCGTCCTGGCAGTGCTATCAAAATCGATAAACTTACATTTCAGGTGTTTCGCAGCCGACATCTATTTTTAGTAACTGTGGGTGTGTCAGGTATTTGAGAACAGATTTTTAGATCGCTTTAACTAAACATCACGTCCCCCTCTATAGAAGGTTCGACTCTAACGCAGGTGATGAAAATGTGTTCTTTTCTCAATGCTTTATCTGCCAACAACACAGATTCGGAGATTGCAGCATTTTCAAATGAGGCTAGGTTCTTCGTGTTTAAGAAGAGAAAAGAAATCCAAGTCTCTGGCAATAATTTGTTTGCATTGGCGAAAAGAAGAAATCATTCTTGATGGTCAGACATTGTCAAGTTTGTCTACTAAGACGTGTAACTCGGATAATGAGTAAGGGCTATTACAAATTTTGTGTTTGAGATTCTGTAGCACCAGTCCACAATGTTCAAAGATGGATGAGCTTTGTTAAGACCCATAGGCGTCACTTGCTCAAAGCCCCTTTTCACCATTGATCTTAGAGAGTGATGGTATGCAACTGACAGTTTAGATATTTCTGAAATGGTTTGGCGCCATGCATGGCATCCTTATGAAAGTCTCGATCTGATGAGTCTATTTAAAAACAGGAATCGACTTTTCAGATTAATATGTTGGATTTATTACAATTTGTGGTGTTGGGCGAAACTACCTCTGATGCAGCTTATTCTATGTTCAATTTCCTTTTCTCCTATATTGAATTTGTTATAACTGATCCATACGACGAATTATTTGAAGTGTTGAGTATATATGGTCTGAAGCCCCCGCTGTTCGTTGTTCCTCGATAAAATCCAGAGACGGATATGCAATGAGATTGGCCCTGATCTGGCATCTCCTCTACAGTTGCTTCCCTCTGTCTTTTCTACAAATACTTTCACGAGCTACTTTTGCTGGTTCCCAAACTGCATGAATTTAAACGGGCTACGATGTTGGCACCTCAGTCCCACTCTTTCCCCGTCGAAACGGTTAAATGTAGCCGTTTTTTCAACTCGAATAGCTTCATGTCTCACACTACCCGTCTGTGGAATTCCCTTCCTGATGCTTCCCTGAGAGTTTTAATCTACAAATATTCAAGTGCAATGTCAATTGACATATGCAGATACCTTGTCTATTTCCCGTCCTGCTCTTCATCCTTTCCTCTATCACGAGTCTTTACTCTTGCTCCCACTCTCTGTAACACCTTGCGTGCTAGTGGCACTCCCGCCTTACTTGGGGTGAAATACTTAATACATATATATATATATATATATATATATATATATATATATATATATATATATATATATATATATATTTGTGATCCACAGACAGACTGTTTCGCTGTTTCACAGGTCATCAGTGTGGCTAGACGTCCGGTTGCCTATAGCTAGGATCGAAACCCGATTGAATTTGCGTCAGTCGGAACTTCTCCCACTAAGCCGTCAGCGCACGGTACGGGATGAAGGTGAATTTTAGCGTGTTTATTTTTAGATTTAGATAAACACACAGTGACTGACAGTGACTCAATTCTGCCGAAGAGTCGTGCAATATTAGCTTAAATAGTCACTGTTTACAAATTCACACCATATATATATATCCTGATTTTAATGATGTATTCAAGGTATGTACATATCATTATTTTCACTCTAATTCTAGATCAAAATTTCTACTTTAGTAAGTTTTATCTAAATTCCAATCGAACATATAATGAATTGAAATTTGCATGAATGTGTATTTTGGCGCTGTTGCTATTAAAGTGAGATATGGATACAATGTGATTAAGATATATTCATATACATTGTTCAGATCTTTGTGTATATTGCTTTGTCTGCTCGCTTTAATTTACATGAACGTGTGCGTCTTTAAATAGGACTAAAATATATTGTTACATTCTCCATTGTTTTGTGATAACCCTTATTTGAGTAGACGCCCTGTTTTTATAAAAAAATACGTCTGCTGGCTTCAATATTCAAGACTTTTCTTTTTCGGCAGGATTCTAACATTCGTCTCTCTGTGTAAGACTGACTGGTTTGCTTTCCACGACTTAACAACGTTTTAGAGGTTATTTAAAGCCAGAAAAATATTTTTAGATTTTCTTTTAGTTGGTTTTTTTTTCGATGAAAATGATTTACTATATATGTCATACTAATTACCCCCTAGCTAAGTGTAGAAGATGTGAATTTATACTTGTCCATGGATATTTTTGCATAAGGAAATATAAAGAACCCAACTGGAATTGGAACTCGCCTTTTCCTATTACGAGTCATTATCCATTACACCACCTGCGCATCCAAGCTTCCAATACTTGGTATACCCAAGCAGTCACCCATCGAGGTACTGATCAGTCTCTGAACGTTGATTAACTTCGGTGATCTTAGAGGAACCCGTGTTTCAACGTGATGTGGGAAAGCGTTAAATTTATGTTTCATATAGAGTATTTTTATTAGCTTCATTCTTATTTTTTGCGAACTTTATATTTCTGTTTTAAGTACATGTATGGAAGATGTTGAATAGTTTTCTGTTTCTATGACAGTACGCCAAGAATTATTTTTTAAATAATTTCACTCCATGCAAGGCAGTGAAGCCAAGAAGGTACAAAGGTTTACTTTCACAGTATAAGACAAAAGAGAATCATTATTAAATAGACGGAACGATAGAAGTGTAAACAAGAAAACTGAAGATAAAGATTGATATTGCATTTCAATTTTTGAAGTTGGCTAGAAAGCATCGGGCCGGAAGAAGTTTCCACACGCCAGAAGTGCAAGAAAAGAAACTGTTAGTATAGAACTTATGATTACAATTCATTATTCAACTGTGAATTGATGGGACCTTCTCGCCCATCTAGTAATGCTCTTAAATTAGGTACCATAGCGAAGAGTTTTAATTTAGGTACCATTGCGAAGAGTTTATCCGAGCAATTACCATGAAATTATTTAAAGAAAAAAAGCACGAGAAAGCTACATTACAGCGGTGGGAATGTGACTGATGACAGGTCAGGAGCAATAATATCGTTGATTATTCTTTGGATTTTATCAAGAATCTTTAAATATACAGAAGGAACACTAGACCATATGTAGCAGCAATATTCAAAACATGGGCGAATTGAAGACTGATTCAGGACAATAAAATTGTCACTGTAGTGAACCAACTTCCTAAATAACAGACCTAGCACTGTCTGATCAGGCGTGCTTTACACGGTTTGGCCATAGAGAGAACTTCGGACCAGAGAGTGGTTTCTCCTACAAAGATGGACGCCTATTCAAATATGGGTATACACAAAATAACTTTTGTAGTATTAGGAGATAATATCCGATAAGAAACCGTTTATTTATTTAGTTCTTCTTTTATTATCTTCTTAATTGTAGAGAGCGAAAGAGAATAAAAATTAAGTTTACAAATATTTTGATCTTTTCGATCTTTCTAATCGGAAAGCGTATTTATCCGAGTGTTGTTTGAAAGTATATTCAGGCGCGTCATGCGTTTATGACTCATTAGACGATTTAAAAGGAAACAAGCAAAAGTGGTGTCATCAAACACAGTCTATATATATATATATATTTTTTTTTCGAGTGGCACGAATTTGTCCGGTCAGAAAGGTTTAAGTTTCAAAGAGAGATGAACACTCAATATTCGTGTCGGTGCATAAAGACGTCTTCGTTACATAATATGATACTCTCTCGGTTCAATACTTACTAAACAGTAAAGTTTACTTGTTTTAAGTATTATGCAAATTGCGGAGTAAGGAATCTGATGTGTTCTTTTTTCTTTGTTGTTTATTTTCCTTTCCAATTTAAAATATCGACGAATTTATTTCTGAATTTTTTTAAAAAAGGTTGCTTTGCAATTATAATTTTAATTAGTCTTCGCATGCCGTAAGTATTTAATTATGTCTCTCCACAATTTCCTTTCTTATGTTGGTCTAAATATATTTTTTATCTTTTACCATCATTCTTTTTCCTTGTTCTGTCATCTCTGGTTGCTGTTTCCTCCTGTTTTTATTTCCTTTACTATGTCTGTGACTGTTAATGTCTCCCTATCCTCTTTTTTCATTATATAACTCAAAACTTTCAGCTGGCACTAAGTATAAATTTAGTTTAGTTCTTTATTCTTGAGGACGTCCTTATATGTGTCAAGCATGCTATTCTCAGCGTCGGTCTGTAGACAGCAATAGTTCAGTTTAAATAAATATTTACAAACGTTGTATTTTCTTGCTGAAAATAATAATAATTTTTGTCAATAGAGTTAATTCTATTGTCGTGCGTAAGAAAGGATTCAGCTTTTCAAATTATGAACAGTAAAATAAAAATCGAATCAATTCCGAGATGAAATAGTTTATTAAAAATCAGTTATTAATATTTACTAATAAGATATACTGTTAATATGATAAAAAATATACTCTGACCATCAGTTCATGCTTCCGTTACAGATCATCTAGTTAGTAACTAACAGACTAACCATAAACACGTCGGGTTTTATTTAAACTATTTCATGATTAAAAAATGATGAGGTAACAATATTATCAATTTTATTATTAATTGCACATTTTAATTGGTATTTAAAGACAGTAAAATAAGTTTTCTTGTACTACTGGGCTTCATAAATAAAACATATATATCTATATCTCTAAGATGAGGTATATGATTACTTGCGTTATTTACATTATTCATACTGTTATCCTCATCTTTATTTTCATATTCATAAAGTTTCGGCCATTGTACGCTTCGGGCTTCTTCAGGTGATTGGAATTTCGAACCAAACCCTTTATGTCGTCCAACGAGGTAGATTGTTCCAGTTCGACATGTCATTCATCTTCCGGATGTCTTAGTTATTTCCCTTTATCTCAACCCCCCAATTTTTAAAAAAAAATTTTTTGTGGGGGGGTCACCACTGCTGTGGCCTGGTATTGAACTGACAACTCTTTAGGTCTAGTCACTGGATTTAACCAACGTCTTTATCTACTGGGACATGTGCCCTTGAGGACACATAACCCAGTATTGTGTGAAATGTCAGAGTACTAAACTTAAACAGGTGTCGTCTTTTTCAAAATTATAAGTACATTTTTTTTATTATTAATCATTAGTTAATAATAAGTAACATTTTTCTCAGGCCAGAAAACGAATGGAAAGCATTTTGATGCAAATATTGGGTTGTCCAGAAAGTCCATGCCGATTTTAGTCGTTCATATCCCGACACGGTGGAACACGTCATATTTCCCGACAGATATAATATGCTTACATTTCTAATTAAAACACACTTCAAACTCTCTCTTGAGAAAGAATGTTTAAAATTCCTTAATTTGTGTCAATTTTGCATCCCTATGAAAATGAAAGACTATAAGCTGCAAAAAATATGCTGGGATATAATATGCAAGTGTTTGTTTATATGCTACGATTGATATATAAATGTGTATCGAAAAAAAATACTGAATGTCCTATTAAAAATGCCGTAAAAACACAAAACACAAAAACGGCCCGAGCTGAAGAATCTCCTGTTTAATTTGAATGAAATATAGCTCTGAACTCGGCAGGGGCTAAAGGTACGATATACTCCTAAATCAGTTGTGACATCATTATGTATCATTTAAGCTGTATCTCGGGAACAGACAATACATCGGGTAGATCGGGCGCAAAGTAACACGCAGATTTAGGGGAGATATTATTATTTCAAAGCACAATAGGCCCCTGTCCTTTTCTATTAAGTGTTACTACCTTTTCTCGCCTCATCGCTTGATATCAACGAAAATCAAACATGGAGTGAAGAATATCAAAAATCGACACATGTAAGTAGAATTTCAATTATTTTGTTCTTAGACTGTTTTCGAATTATCATTTATCTTTGTTAAAGTGACATTAAGTTGGATTTGAAACGTAAATCAGGTATCGGAGTGGTGTTATTGTTCTAATTTTCAGTGTGTTACACGCGTAGGCGATCATTTACCTTTCGATACATGACTGACGAGGCATATTTATCCACTCATTATGTTGCCATTTCTTTCTGTGGTAGACCAGTTGCCATCCAAGGCTATAGAACCCGGTCTGTCCTGCTATATACCAAGAGCTGTGGTAGAAGAATGGGATTCATACCTTTCCCAAGGGTATTAGCACGTAAGTGAATGTAATGGATTCGACTGGAATTCGAACTCGCCTTTCCGATTCCTCAATCTGAGCCGCTATACTTGTTATAATTTACCACACTACATTCATTGTTCCGCACTCTCTGTTACTTTTTGCCCTAACGGTGGGTAATAAGTAACAATTTACAATTTACATTTTTTTAACGGTAAGTCTTTAAATCGAAATGACATTTGGAATAGTTCCACGTCATAAATTGTCAATGTTCATATAGTGCTTAAATAACCATGTCTGTTTGTAATTATGTAGTCGCTATAGTAATTTGAAAAAAGGTGTTACTTTACCTGATATTATGTGTATTTTAGGCAAGTTTTATTGAAAAATTTAGACAAGTTTTTTCTGCTTATTTTCAATAGGATCCGTTCATATTCTCGGATGAGCTTTTGAGTGGCGGTATTAAAAGAAGAGAAAAATTTACCGTGTTGATGCATATTGTTTTATTCCGCTTACTTCCTACATTAACCCGATGTTATCCTCCAGAGTGTGTTTTTAAGACAACAATTTAATCTTCATTATTACCAAAGACAAAAATGCTATGTTCATCTGAAAGTTATAATTTTACTGCTAATTTTTGTGCCATGCGGTATATGTTTACGCTTTAGTGAAGGAAACTAATTGTGATACATGACGATTTCTCTTTGAAAAAGAAAAAATAATATGAGAAAATATTAATGAAGAACTTAATATTTTAGTCTATCTATTTTAAGCATTTAAGTACAGATGTGCAGTATACTTAATTTATTTTTTAAGGTTTGGTTTCAATTTTTTAATATAGATAGCATCAAGGATTTTTAGTTTATGTTTACTATTTTCATATAGATGTATTTTTGATAAGAATATTTCTAAATTGCGAATGTAGACAAGCATGTTGTTGTAAATGTTTAGAATTGTTAGACATGTCATTCAGATGAAAACTCAACCGCAAAGACAACGTGATTGTAGTATGGCCAGCATAAATATTATTTGTCCTGTTGGAGATACAATCTCTGAGAGAACATTTAAATTTATATACAATGTTGATTTTCTGCAACACACTGGTTGGGGGGTAGTTGTCACCTAAGATTAAATTAGATATACTGGAGTTAGTGTAGTATATAATTAATTTATTTTTTATTAGCATCTGTGGTAGATAGGTTGGTATTTATTATTTTTTTAAGTATATTTTCGTTTTGTTTATAATTGGAATTCATTTGGTTATGATATAGAAGATTAATATTTTGGGGGTTAGCTGAAGTAGTATTATATTCAATTTACTTTATATTAGCATTACTGATAGAGCATCTTATTTGTTCATCAAAAATATAAATAGGGAAGTTATTAATAAGAATTTGTTTTATTTTTTTTTAGTTCGCTGTAGTACATCTGTTTTGTGGAAGAATTAGTTTTTGCACGGTTTATTAGATTTTTTTTATATTGCTATTTTATAGTAATTTGGACATTCACTTTTATAGTTAAGGGTGCAGGAATTTATCTTGTTGTTTTTTTCATATGACGAGATAGTGAATTTATTATGATTAGTTTTCATCAATATAGGAATTGTATTACTATTAATAAATTCGTATGTAAATTTAAGGACATAATTATTTTGGAATTGCTTTTGGACATAATTATTTTAGAATTGCTTTTATTTCTATGTCGTCCATATTCTTGACTAATATTAGGATATCATCGACGTATCTTAAGTAGATGGAGGGCTTTTTTAAAATTGTTTAATGTATTATTTTCGACATTAGAGATGTAGAAATTTTTAAAAGTCCTTACCCAGAACTGAACCGATGGAGGCTCCGTCCCGTTTTGTGTGTGTGTGTGTATACATACATACATACATACATATATATATATATATATATATATATATATATATATATATATATATATATATATATATATATATATATATATGGAGCAGCTTTTAAGCTAGTAGCTATATATGGTAGCTATATATATGAGAATAGATTTTAGATTAGATTTAATTTATTCTATGATCAGGTTTTATTTTTCAAGTCGTATGTTGCACCCCAAGGAATATAAATAGACAACAAGGATAAGAATTACATTTTTAGGACCCTACTTTTGTGACTACGCCTTATCGATTAGGTTTCTAAATCCATCGAGTAGAGGTCATCTAATTTAATTTTTAGTTTGGTTTGGTTTGTTCAACGACATATCAACTCCTTATGAATCATTTAATGACGAAATTTAAGTTTTGGCTGGGCTTTTCGTAAAAATGTTTTTCAAAGATTTATTGCTGGTATTTTTCTCTTCGTTTTAAAATAATGTATTACTATGAACATATATAGCTGACATTCTTACTAGGAAAATGTATTTTTATACTTTCGTAAGGTTTTTACACCAGTTTTAGGGGTCATTATTTTCCATAGCTGGGACTGTAAAAGGTGCTACCACCTCAAAATATTTTTAGTAATGTTCTTCTAAACAAAAAATTAAAAGTAAGTAATGTCAATAGAACATTTGTGAAATTCGGATTAATTACGTTGGGATGAATGAATACAGTAATATACCTTTCCAGTGATCTCGTTTGTTTGTGATCAATAGTAACATTGAATGGATTTAGATGATCTTAAGAACAACGCAAATGGAGACTATATAGTTTAAAACTTAGGACAACAGAAAATATTTTGTATAAAAATGCGCACATGATATTTGAAAGAAGAGAAACATGGGATGTAACCCTGTGTTCCTTAGTAGCAATTTGGTCCCAAGAATCACATATTGCTTTCAAAGATTTAAATATTCATTAAAAAAATGCAAAAATGTAGATGATCAAGTCCGATGCAAATCACCGCCTACCATTTCCCGGGATGCGGTTTTCAAACTCGGCTGAGTTGGGCAATATGTTTTTTTTTCTGTTTTAATGAATAAACTCAGAATATAGTAGTTGGAGATAGATTTATAATCCTTAATGAAATATCAGGTCATCCCATAAGTTCTGTCCGAATTTTGAATTTTGAAACAAGTGACCAAATGTTAGATTTAATTACAGATTCAATCAACAATGTATTTTCCCTGATTATCTATGACTTCCTTCCATCTATTAACAAGCTTACTAATTCCATTACTGTAAAATTCTTTTGGTTTTGATTGGAAGAACTGACAAATGTCAGTTGTAACCTCGTCCTGTGTTACAAAAGCTGTTTCTTCCAAATGATTCTGTAAGAAACGAAACAAATGGTAGTCTGAAGGAGCAAGGTCGGGAGAATAAGGGGGATGAGGAATTTTCTCCCAACCAAGTTCTTCGATCATTTGTGACGTGATTCTTGCTGTGTGTGGTCGCGCACTGTCCTGATGAAACATCACCCGTTTTCGATTCACTAGAGCAGGTCTTTTTTTTTCCTCAAAGTTTGGTTCAAACGCTCTAATTGCTGACAGTATATTTGAGCATTAATTGTTGCATTAGGTGGTAAGAATTCAAATTGGATTATTCCTTGGCAATCCCACCAGATTGAAAGAAGAACCTTTTGCCCATGAAGTTCCCTTCTCGGCTGTGGCTATGCTCCTTCCCCTTTACCAAGCCACTGTATACGACGTTTAACATTTCGATAAACGATCCATCTTTCGTCGCCAGTCACAAGTCTATCCAAAAAAGGTGAAACAAGTTGGCGAGAATGGAGAGAAGAGCAGATGTCAACTCGGGATTTGAGGTTGTTTTCAGACAATTCATGAGGCACCCATTTTCCAAGTTTAGGAACTGTTCCAAGGTGTTGAAGATGACGATGAAAAGTTGTATGGTTTGAACTGAGAACCACTGCCAATTCCTCAACTGAAAGGATTTTCTTCAAGGGCTGCTTCAAGAAGCTTTTCATCAAACTCAACTGAACGTCCGGTTCGATCTTCATCTTCAAGGGTGAAATTTCCACCTCTGAATTTTGCAAAGTTCTTTCATTCATACATTCCTCTCCATAAACTGAGTGAATATTTCTAGCCGCTTCGGCTGCTCAGTTTCCTTTCTTGAACTCATAAATCATTACGTGCCTCAAATGATTCTTGGGTACTTCCATGTTAGCAGGGTTTTAATCAAACAAAATTTAATTGTATTGTTCTCTGAAATAAACTTTGATCATTTTAAATGCATCTAAACATAAAAATAATGTTCAGCTCCATTAGACATTATAAAATACTCTTTAAATTTCGTTCATTTTAACAAAAAGTTAAAATTCGGACAGAACTTATGGGATGACCTAATATATACATTTTTACTGAGCTGAAAGATATGTTTCCAACTTCAGACCATCAGCTATGGATTAAACAGTGCGGCAAACTGAAGTCTCTAATTGCTTTGGAATCAGTTTAGAATAAACATTATGTTGGCCTGTCATGCAAATACTTGAAATCTAAGGTCTTCTCAACATATTTGCAGTGTGATCCACATGTTGGATCTGTGGATATTGTTATTGAGACACGAACAGATGAGCATGGTGATAGTGTAGAACACACAAAGTCATATATTGTGTCTTCAGTCCAAAGCGGCTCTGATGTTATGTCTATCAGCAAGTCGTACATATATATCTCTATATAGGAATATGGCATCAAAGATGAATTTGTCAAAGCAGGGTCGAAATATCTCTGAGGCAGTTTGTGTTCAATTAACGCTATTTTTAAATAAGAATGAATCCAGTTCTCCCTGGTTTGATCCCCGTTGCCAGAAATATTGCTCTATTTAGTGTCACCTTTGGCACGCAAAGGTGACACTAAATAGGCCTAAACATTCTATTTTAACTGCTTTGGCTACTCAGGCAATAACAAGAAATGTCTGTTAATCCCACAAGTAAACTTACTCTAACTTGATCCACAGTATTACTTGATAATAGCATCTTATAATAATGTATATGTCAAAAAACGTGTTTTATATCTGGTTGATTGAAAGCGAAACATGTAATCTGATCAGGTTCTTTAAGTGTACGTGGAAAATGTTTAATACCATGTCCCTTCAGGACACAGGCGATTATGATTGCCCGAATATTACTTTTCTTTTTTATCTGTGACTCGCAATGACTTCTGGTGGAAAATAGCCTTCTCCACAAATTTAAGTTTAGGATTGTCCGTTTCTGAGACTAGCTACCTGTGAAACCAATTCTACTGTTCTGTTTAACAGATTAGTACTATTGTTCCACTAGTGGAACATATTTGAAGACACGATTTTTATGTATAATAGACAAGCATTAATGAGTATTTATAATTTTCTTAATTATATACACGGAAAAACTGTGTTAACACGACATTTTAGTTCATAACGATTTTTGCCAAATTTTGCCACCATATCCAAACATTGAAAGTTTAATATGTACCTTGATGGGAATTACGTATTGGTGCCTTCTTTAGTGAATTGATGTGTTGTTTTGAACACTGTTAGGAGCGTTTATTCCTACCTTTACTTAACAGGGAGAATGACGTGCTGGAAATTTATTAAACAAATACACTTCGGAAACATCTCGCTATAAGAGAGTCCCTTTATATTTCACATGTCTCTTCCACTATCATCTTCACCTTATTTAACAGTGGAAATGGTGTTTAAAAAAGACGCTCACTCGAAACCCAGTTGCGCTCAACACACAATATTTAACGAAAGATATATATATATATATAGAGAGAGAGAGAGAGACATTTATATTATGTTTAACGTTCTTTTTATAGATACAAGTATTTAAGCAAATGCTCTGTTTTATAATAAACAGTATTAAATAACATTTACCGGCCTGAATGTCCGAGAAATTTTCATAGAAAATTTTCGCTCTCCGACAGTATTTTCTATGAAAATTTCTCGGACATTCAGGCCGGTAAATGTTATTTAATACTGTTTATTATAAAACAGAGCATTTGCTTAAATACTTGTATCTATAAAAAGTACGTTAAACATAATATAAATGTCTCTAAATAAATTGTCGGACAATGTCCAATTCTAAAAATATATATATATATATATATATATATATATATATATATATATATATATATATATATATATATATGATAATAATCGTTTGGAAATCCTCGGGTAGCTCAACTTGTAATAGAACAAATCGGTACCCGAGGAAGAAAATAGGAAAGAAAAGAAAGAACCAAGGACATTAACACAATACGAAACCAATCGTCAAGTGCTTAAGCTCCAAGCCCAAAGAAAAAAAAACCTAAACGAGTAGAAAGACTAAAACGTAGAGTGCTCAATACGCTAAGTAGATTAATAAACTAGAATAAATCGTAAGGAGCCAGGCAAACCTAGGTAGTTATCACCTAAACGGGTCTTCAGGGTAAAACTGGCCGGTTTTACCCAGAAGATCCGTTTACTTGAAACCTAGGTAGATTTGCCTGTCTCCTTAGGATTGTTCTAATATATATATATATATATATATATATATATATATATATATATATATATATATATATGCACATATATATATACATATATATATATATATATACATATATATATATATATATATATATATATATATATATATATATATATATATCATATCTTGGCACGTATATATAAATATATATATATATATATATATATATTGCCATGTCTCTAGCCATGAGAAGATATATTTAAAAATACGAACAGGGAAACAAAAAATATTCGAAATATTCAAAAACTAAAATTACATCATTTCAGCGAATACGAGTTTATTAAAATTTGGCCCAAACAAGAAGCCTTTTAACAAAATTATGATATGTGTTTTGGGGTTTCAAAATGTTTTGTCAATTCAGTGTTGCTGAGAATTTATCAGCACACTATATTAAAGACATACCAGGTTACTGACCTATTGATCCACCTCAATAAATAAATATTTTTTTTTTGTTTAAAGATATATGCCTTTTATTGTTCATTATCAGAAGCAAGGTAGATTAACATTTAAAATGTATAAACACACACCTGTCCATGCATTATTACATATACTTACTGAACTTCTTACTAGTAATTTATCTTGCATGTGCATTTAACTTAAAATTGTATATATAAGTATATTAATATCGTGTTCATAAATCTTAGGGAATTGAACTTCTTTGGAAAGTTTTCAACACAAATACCGATCGCATATTTCCAGTTTTAATGAAACCACTCAACACAGCTTCGATACGTATTCTTGAATGACAAAAAATCGATTTTGTACTTAAATTTGATTAAAAATGCATTATCGAAAATAGTTTCCTTTAATTTAAAAAAAATTAAATTTCAAATAATGCTTGCTCTCAGTCGCATTTAACAGAATGAGAGCTGGGTGGATAAAGTTTAGGTGGGCGAGTCTGTGACTGAAAGCATGCCTTTAAGGGTGAAAATGATGATTGAAGACTGATCCTATTGACGAAGCAGACGGTGATACAGTTCCTGAAAAGAAAACAAAAAAGGAAAAGATAAAGGACATGAGAAAATGAAATTAACGTAATTAGATCAATCTATTCTGATGGTTATGTTCGTAATCCCGGATGTAAAAGAAAAGGTATTTTTAATGAAAAAAAAAATTGATACGTAAAATCAGGAGAAAAGTCTCTGAAGGAGCTAAAATTACTTTCTGAGAATCGAGTTATTCAGATCTATATAAAGTTAGGAAAATAAAAAAGGACTATACGGACAACATTTTTTTTTCAGAAAAATCAATGCTTTTTAAAATATAAAATCACTTTTTTCTTTATAGAATTTTTCAACAGAAGGAGAAACGTACAACGATAGGGAACAGTTGCACTATAAAATCGATAACGATGTTAGTAACTTAATGTGGTGATGGATTTAAGTATAATTAGGATAGGTATTGATAGATGATACCACATTCAATTACATTAAAAAATTCAATATATATATATATATATATATATATATATATATATATATATATATATATATATATATATATTACATGGTTTTGACATAAATTCAAGTGATATTGGTTATATTGTTAGCAGTTAGTATTTTAAGAGAAATGTTTGTATGGATCCTTGTAGAATTTATGGATACCAGTTTTTAAAAGTATGAAAGCTGTCC
>OZ038482.1:52868749-52873749 GCA_964036315.1 Acanthosepion esculentum | reverse complement strand
TCTTGCACATTTGGGCCTTTCAATGGCTGTTTGTATGATATTTTTCTCAGTCTCTGATTTTACATCGATTTTTTGTGTTCGAAGTAAAAACATGTGGAAAGGCTTCCGTCTTGACACTGAAACTCCAAATGAGGCTCCATCTCCAAAAGGTTAAGAGGTGGTTCCAGGTTCCTCTAAATCTCCTAATTACAGACCTTGCTACCGGATATAGTTAATCGTCATACCCTGGACGAAATACATAGATGGTAGGAAGTGAATGTTATGAGTATCAAGAGGATAGATAATGATTTCGACTTGAGTTGAAGCAATTAAGACTGTAGATTTCGTGGAAGCATCCAGTTTTGTTTTAAAAATTATCAGCTCCTGGAATAAAGCTGTCTTTTTCATAGTAAGAAATGAATTCGTTTCATCTCCATGTAATTAGCATAGCGCATCCTAGCAGTAAGTATATGTAATGAAATTAATGAAAGGTGATCATCTAGAAAAAAATTACCATGGGATTAGCGATAGAATAACAGCAGATCTGTGGTGTTGCATCTCGAGAAATATTTTCAGATTACCCACAATAAATTGTAAAATGTCTATATTTTAGAGATGAGGTATTATGTACACTATTTACATTATTCGGATCATTGTCCTCATCTTTGTCGACATATTTATTACAACGTTTCAGCCGTTGTACGCTCCAGCCTTCTTCAGGTAGTTGGAATGTTGAATTGAACCCTTTATTTCGCTCACTGGGGTAGACTGTTCTAGGTCCACGTGCCATGTTTAATGGACACATTAAAAAGGGTTTAGTTCGACATTCCAACTGCCTGAAGAAGTCCGGAGCATACAACGGCCGAAACGTTGTAATAAATATGGCAACAAAGATGAGGACAATAGTCCGAATAATGTAAAAAGTTCTAGAATATTTTGAATTTTATCAAGTCTGGAAAGTGAGTAGCTCTAGTTCACATATATAAATAATATTCCATTTTTTGTTACTCATCTGATTTTTATAAATATAAAACATGACAAGTGTCAGGTATTTCCCGGAGCGATAGAATGAGCCATCTGCTTACAAGTATCTTTAGCAATGTGTTGTATATTGAAATATAATAAAGATCAAATCATGGAGGCTCATTGAGAGTGTAAAGTTTCTTTCGGACTGAAGAAAATCTGGGTATAATTGGTGACGTTTAAATGATACAAACCTGGTTTCACAATTATTGCAACTTTAGAAGCCAGTATTTCTTGTCTTTTCCCATTGAGCTATTGAAGCTGCTTGGTTGCTTGATTTTGTTTAGCGACAAATCAACCTCTATGGGTTATTTACTGCCGAAATCAAAACTTTTTTGTATACGATTATATTTTAATTTTTGGAGATAATAATAGGTTATTCACACAATATAATCTTACTAATTAATACATAGCTGGGGGAGAAAAGATGGATTCATACCGTTCCCAAGTGTATTTTCGCGTAAGTGAGTATAACGAACCCACATGGAATTGGAATATGGCTCTCCGATTAAAAATTATGTGTCATTATCCTTTACACAATCCACACATACAACATTGCAGGAGCTAGTATTTACAAGCGGTCAACCATCTCGGTGCTGACTAGGCTCGATGTTGCTTAACTTCTGTGATCGTACGGGAATCGCTGTTTCAACGTGATGCAACCGTAAGCCAATACTTCAGAGTAGAGATCTACTGCAAAGGTCAGATCATTTTGACTTTTGGAAGTTCTTCCATAAATGTTGCTATCATCTGCGTAAATATTTATTAATGATCTGTAAATGTTCCAAGGTAGATAGTTTATAAAAGCGAAAAGAAAGTAGGACAGTGTATAGTCTTTGGATGTAGCCAGCATTGATCCAATGAGCCCTAGAAGACGAGAGTACATTTATAAACCTCCATGAGATTCTTTTAAAGTTGCCATTGGTGAGTTTGCTTTTTTTTTTCATTTATAGCAAACTATTATGATGCATTTTGCCAAAAGCTTTTCAGATTCTAATGCAGTATTATGATTGGCTGGCGTGGATTTTACATTGATATGCGATTGGTAGATAGGGTTAGTTACTTTCGGGAGCGATAGAATGAGCGCTTCAGTAGTATATGTCAAAGAATTTACGCAATCATCGAGTCGATTACTTCAGGTACGCCTAGGTTTATTTCGTTTTACGGCGTATCAAATACTCAATGGGTTATTTAATGTCAACAAGATTTTAAGGATAGGTTCGTATGAATAGAATATGTATTCTTACTAAGAAACCAGTTTGTAGATCAAGTTTCATGGACTTATTTTTGTAAAGAGGTTTTTTTGTCGAGATTCAAATATATTGCAGTTAGTATTATTTTTTGTTTTTTCAAAGGTTTATTGCCTATAATAGTTCTTATTTAAAAAAAATTATTGCTGGTATTTTTACTATAAAAATCTATTTTATACTTTCATAATGTCTCGACACCAGTTTGTTTGTTAAATATTTGCCCATATCTGGTGCTACCACTGAACCTGGAAAAAGCAGCAAAGAATAGGTTGTTCTACGCTCCTAAAATCCTCTTGATCACATGCCTTGCTGTTGGATGTAGTTTATCGTCATACCCAGGACGCCTCTCAGGTAGGTCAAAACATGTAGACTTGAATGGACACTCTTCTAGAACCCATGAGATCAATGCTGGTGTAATCTAACACTCTATTCTATGTTCTGCCTTGAATATAAATGTTCCACGCGAGGACTGTGTGAAAGTGATCCAAGTAATCTCTTTCCAAGAGAAAATAACTTCCTACAAACAGCACCACGTTACAAAAAACAACTCAACTATACTCTCTCGCGCTGTGATATTTATGCCCGACTGATCTCGCAAAAGATTTGCATACGTTCGAATTCTCCTGGCTCGGAGACCGTGTCTTCCTTAACTTAAGGTGTCAGGGTGGCCATATTTCTTTTTCCTTTCCTTTAATCTTTTTGCACGCTAGGCATATGCGTGCTCGCATTGCGACACGAGGTAAGTCGTCTTCTCTTCTACAGGGACTAAAGTAAACTTGAGACTGAATAGCGGTTCAAAGTGGTGTCATTAGCCATTATAAAAAGTGGGAAATAGTCAGTATCTGATCGGTGATGAAAGGACAATAGAACTTGGTTTTCACGTTACAAGACAGTTATTTCTTCATTGAATTGTCAAACATAATCTGCAAGGCTCTATTCCTCGATGTTTTTTTTTTAAGAATATGCATAAACATTGTTATCATCTGCACCAGGAACCATTATTGGCAGGCACAGCCTGAATATAAGTTATGCAGGTGACACAGTGTTGTTAGTAGACACCGACACATTTGAATAGTGAACAACAAATTAGAGACATCAAAACCAAGTTAGTACAAATATTTAAATATATAGGAAATATTTAAAGAGTGGACGAAAAATATCGGCAACGAAATCCCCGACGCGCTTTGGAATATGGAAAAATGTCTTCCAAAAGCTAAGCAAAATATTAAGTGACAGAAGAATTTCGTTAGAATCAGAGAAAAGAGTAATGAACTCATACGTAATTTCAGTCCTCCTAGAAGCAAATGAATTCTGGACAATACTTTCACGGATAAAGAAGAGACATAAAGCAACAGAAATGTGGTTCTACAGAAGGATACTGAGAATGAGGAAAATGGGCCTGGGAAATGAAACCTTCACAGGAAATATTGAAAGCATGAGGAGCAGAAGAAAGAAGAACATAACCTGCTTAACGACTTTGGATTAATGGTTGACCGAACAGCGATCAGGGGAAAGATAGCAAAAGACTACAATCTATTCTAGGAGCTACAAATCCAGGAAGTTTTGGAGAGACATGATTGCTCACACCCCGAAGGAATACAGCATACAGAAGAAGAATTCTTTGAGAATTTTTCTTAGACAAATCGATATCACGAGTTCCAGAAGAGTGGCAATTTACGATAACCTTCATGGACCTACCTAAGAGAAAGAACTTGAACATCAAAGAAACTCTTCCAGAGATGCTATAGCTAGAGAGCTGTAAACCCCGATGCCACAAATTGTCTGATGTATTTGAGATGTTTAAACAGGCGACGTTAACATCGATTGCCTCACTTATTCTATAAGTGGAGACAATTTATATAGAAGGGGCAAAATCCATACTATTTGCAGACCAGGGAGTTGTTTTCAGTGAGGTGATCAAAAAGTAAGAAGAAAGGACTAACCATCAATTACAAGAAGATATTTAGCCCAAGGAAGAGCCAGACATGCAAATTACAGATTGGAGATACCGAAATCAGATAGATGCAAGAATTTAGATACCTGGGAAGCAAATTAACAGAGAACGGAAAGTGTTACATTGAATCCGAAGGCGCGAAGAGATAGCGAAAGATGCTTTCTAAAATCTGTGCAAAGTATTATAAAATAGAAAAAAATATTGTTAGAAACAAAGAAAAGACTATTGAAATGTTATGCAGAATAGGTTCTCCTACATGGTGGAACGGTGGAGTAATGGATTGCGCCTCGGATTGAGGAATCGGGGAGCCGAGTTCGAATTCCAGGCAAATCCATTACATTCACTTACGTGCTAATATCCTTGGGAAAGGTATAATTCCTCTTCTTATCCCCCTCGGCTATGGGTAAATAGCAAGACAGCCCGCATTCTATAGCCTTGGGTAGCAGAAAGAAATGGCAACCCACTGCGGGAAAAATCTGTCTCGTCAGTCATGTATAGAAAGTTACATGATCGCCTCAGCGTGTATCACGCATGCCACATAACTGATATGGTAGTGAATGCTGGACAATCTCCTCACAGATGAAAAAGAGAATTGAAGCAACAGATATGTTGTTCTACAGAAGGATGATGTGAATACCATGGACCAAACATGTGAGCAACGATTAAGTTTGATACAAAACGGATAAAAATTGACACTTATAATTAACCTCAAAAAGAGACAGTTGACATTTCTGGAGCAGATATTTTGGAAAAATTGGTACTCATAGGACAGACTGAAGGGAAGAGGAAAGCAA
>OZ038482.1:52681249-52861249 GCA_964036315.1 Acanthosepion esculentum | reverse complement strand
CCCTTCAGTACAGGTAAGTCCACGATCAAATCGTTTCACCCGCTTACGCTAGTTTTAGTGTAGATATCTTCACTTCCAAATACACTCTTCTTCTTCTTCTTCGTCTTCGTCTTCGTCTTCTTCTTCTTCTTCTTCTTCTTCTTCTTCTTCTTCTTCTTCTTCTTCTTCTTCTTCTTCTTCTTCTTCGTATTTACTTATCTTTATCCTCTATTTTTTATCACTTCACCCCAAGCAAGGCAGTAAAGCCACAAAGACACAAGGGCTTAGTGAATGTGATTAAATGAATAACATTATGAAGAAAACAATAAAAGTATAGGAGTTAAAACGACAGAAGATATCGATTGACATTGCTTTTAAATTTTTGAAGATCATAGTTGACTGGAAATCCCGAGTCCAGAAAAGTATTCCACAAGTGATAAGTGCAACAGAAGAAACTCTCAGCATTTGAACTTACGATTTCATCTAGCAATGTAAACTGTAAGATGATGAGACATATCTGCCAATCTAGTACTGCGCATAATTTCATAAAGTCGAGGTACAAGTGAAGAAGTATTTTTTTTATTTCTTATTTTTCTTTGGCATTTACTTTTTTATATTCTTCCTCTTTTTCCTTCTTCTTCTTTGTCTAATGTTCTAACAATGATTCTGAAGATGGATGTATTGTTTCGAAAAACGCTCTACCACGAGAGAAGATGTCCAATATATTCATGAGAAATGGTAAAAATGGTCTGGATTGTATAAACCAGGATATTTCAGATACGGAGATTCACAACCTACCGGTCCTGTTATTATAAAGATAACTGGACTTTTCTACACTCTATAGAAAGAGAATTGTCAAGAATGAGTTAAAAAACTGAACATAATCCACTAAACTATTTACCGTCATGTGCAACAACTTGTAACATGGCTTAATCACGGTAAATAACTTCTCGATGAGAATGTGCACGTGGTGTAATAGATAATGGTTTGGAATGAGAAAGTGGACAGCCGAATTCAAATTCCAGTCGAGTTCACTATATTCACACTCGTAAATACTCTTAGGAATGGTAGAGATCCATCTCTTCTCCTTCAAACAATGGGTTAAAGAGTAGGTTTTATATCTTGCAAAAGTCATTTTTACCTGCTCCCAAAACATAAGTAATATTATATTTAATAGAAATAAAATAATAATTTTTATTATTCAAAAAATGTTTCGAAATTAAATAAACCACGAAGGCTTGATAAGTCGTAAAAAATATTCAATAATAAAATTTCAATATTAAATAATTAAAGTTTTGGGCAGGACTAGCAAACAAGGTAATTACAGTTCCAGTGATCACTGGGGCACTCGGATGTTATAAAAAAAGGAAAAAACTGTGCAAAGACAATCTTGCTAATATTAGATGATGATCTGGAAATAGAATATTACAAGATGTGCTGGTGGTGTAGTGGATAATGGCTCGGAATTGTTAATCGAATAGCCAAGTTCCAATTCCATTTGAGATCGTTATATTAACGTAAGTTCAAAAACCCTTGGTAAACGTATGAATCCTCCTGTTCTCCCCCAGCCACGGGTTAATTAGTAAGACATGTATCACTTAATTATTCTTACCCCCCACCTGCAACAAAAAAATTCAATTTCCTGTCCGGAACAGCGAGGATACGTCGGAAAGTATTGGATACAGACTCTCGGTGACAAGAGCAAATGATTGGTTTATTTTTTCAAGAATGTGTGATGACCAGAAAGTAAACGTTTTGCCAGCAACCAGCATAACCTGCTACGATATTATTATTATTATTATTATTATTATTATTATTATTATTATTATTAATAATAATAATAATAATCATCTATGGGACTACACAATACATACTGACAGAACAATCAAAGCTAACCGCCCAGAAAAATGTTTCCTTATTGATATGACAGTCCCTGCAGACTGCAATGTATCGTTGAAGATATTCGAAAAACTGTCAAAATACAAGAACCTTGAAATAGAAATCTCAAAAATGTGGCACATGGGAACATCAACAATCCCTGTTGTAGTTGGAGCCTTAGGATTGGTTGGAAAAGATTCCAGTAGACTAATTGAAGGGATCCCTGGAAGTCCATGCCTCAAAGAGATACAAAAGATTATTCTGACAAGTACAGCCCACGCTTTACGAAGGGCTTTATCTATGTATTATTTTTTTCTTTATTTAGCTTTTTCAGTGAAAAGTGTCATGATACCATTTGACGGAAAGAAATGTGTAAACGCCAGATATCAAAGAAAATCAAAATAACAATAATAATAATATAATGACATCATACATAAAATCATCATGTACATAACATAAGTTTTTATGTCTAAGTTGTTTAAACTAAAATTATTAAAAGCTTTAAACAAATATATAAAAAAAACAGGGGGAAGAAGAAGAAAAGCATAAAAATGTAGGGAACTCCTAGATGCGTTTTATATTAAAACGAAGCAGTTAAGTACAGCTCTGTTAAGAAAAACGATTTCCTCGGGTTACTGCTTTGTCGTTTGTTGTAATCTAAAAATGCCTTTGCAAATCTCGCCTTCTTGCTTTGGAGTCAGCATTGATTTTCAAAAATGCAATGTCAATATTCATCTTCTGTCTCCATGAATCCTGTTCATTTATTGTCCTCACTCCTTAATAATGTTTTTTTTTATTTCTCAAAACTTTCACGCTTAGTTAATTTTTGCGTCTTAGTTGCTTTATCGCTTTGCGCTTTCTTTAGAATAAAATGGTGTTTTAAACTAATATTATGAATATATGTTCTCATAAAAATCAGTAAATTTGAAAATAACTTACTCCAAAATTCGCTTTAAAATGAAACAGAACTAGGGACTTTAATTTAATTTAATTATATAATTGAATTTTAAGTTTTTAGCTTCTGTTTTTGAAACATGGTAATTCATGTGTAGCAATAGAACCATATTTTTAAAGAAGTAAATTTATTATATATTTATATATATATATATATATATATGTGTGTGTGTGTCTGTGTGTCTGTGTGTCTGTATGTGTGTGTGCTGAACTCTTCCGTCGTTTGTTCGACGTATGAGAATCAAACAACTCAGTTCTAAGGAACCGACAGCCAGACACCTGCATATATAATTTGATTAAATTGGTGAAGTCTTTGTGCAGAACCAACCACACTTTATGAATAACCGAATACAGACCTGGTGCACCACGTGCTAAAAAATGCCCAAACCCTTCGCAGGTTTTGAATTTAGAGTTGTCCCTCCAAGACTATAGAACCCAGTCTGCTATTCACCCATAGCTGGGGGTAGAAGATGAGGATTCATACAATTCCCAAGGGTATTACCACGGACGCAATGGAATTCGAACTCGGCTTTAGATTTAATCCTTACAAGTTCACGAATAGATTTCATGGTGCCCGTAGAAAATTGATTAAGAAGATCCCAAAATTTTCTTTCAAATAATTGTTATTTTTTCAAATACTTTCAGTTTCATCTGAGACCATCTTCAGGGTGTTAAATTGCCCGGGGATGTGTATACGTAGTACCGGAAATGCAAAATATTTTGTTAACTGTTCGTTTATTCATTTTGCAACGTTCCAGGGTCAAATTCAAATACAAGATGTTTTTTCGTATGCAAAGGAGTATGTTTTGTACACACACACACACACACACACACACACATATATATATATATATATATATATGAAACTTTGCTGCTACAAACATTTAAGAACTTTGTTGCTATACTCATATTTGATTCTATTTATTTATAGCTTTAATTCTGTTATATAAAGTGCTTCCAAAATGTTAAGTTTTTACTTATAATTTTGATGAAGTACTAATGTTTTCTCGACTAATATTTGTCTAAACTGTGAATGTGAACATGAGTGTTTCTTTAAATCCTCTGAAAATGGACACTGATCATCTAGGTGAAACGTAAGCCTTCTCTTCAACATCGTTGATGTAACATCAACATACGTAATAACATATTTATCAGAGACGAAAACTCCCAGAGGACATTTAAATTGATATACAATGTTGTTCTTTAGAAAGATGGTAGTTGCTGTAGGAGAATTGTTTTGGACGAACAGATAGATTGCATTAAATTTAGTATAGTATATAATTAATTATATTTTTTACTTTTATTATTGGGGATATATAAAGAGAAGGCGTATATATATATACGAGGGTCACTCAATAAATAAGGTGAATTTTTCGGTATAAGGATATCTAATACAGATAGAAACTTACTCTTTTTTTATTTTTTTTTGTTTTAATTCTTTTTCACATGGATTTAATTTCTTTTGCAGATTAAAAGAAAACTTTGAGAGTTCTGGCGATTAACAAAGATGGCCGACCAAGAAGCATGCTCCAGGATTGAACAGCGGTCAGTTATCAAGTTTTTGGTTGCTGAATGTCAACTGTGTATGGTGCGACAGGTTTCAGCCAAATAAATGTCTACAAGTGGGCTAAATTGTTTAAAGAACGACGGAGCAGTGTTGAGGATGAAGACAGGCCTGGGAGGCCTACAGAAGTGAGGTTTCTTGAGGTTATCAAATCAGTCAATGACCTCATTCAGTCTGACAGAAGGGTGACAGTGGATGATATTGCAAGGACTTTGAGCTTATCTGTTGGGAAAAACGCAGGGGTCATCAGTCAGAAGGAGTCATCTTGCATCATGACAACGCAAAGCCTCACACAGCAGCCCAAACGGTGCAGACCATCAACGAGCTGGGCTGGTGACTGCTCCCTCATTCCGATTACAGTCCAGACCTTGCCTCTTCTGACTTTCACCTGTTTGGTCCCTTGAAAGCGTTCACGAGAGGCACGAAGTTTAAAAGTGACGATGAAGTCAAAAGTGTTGTGAGCGACTGGCTGAGACATCAGTCCAAAGATTTTTACGCTGAGGGAATACGGAAGGTTGTGCACAGATGGGAAAAGTGTGTGACAGTTGCTTGGAAATTAGGTTGAAAAAAAAAAGTAAGCTTCTATCTGCATTAGAAGTCCTTATACCGAAAAATTCACCTTATTTATTGAATGACCCTCGTGTATATATATATATATATATATATATATATATATATATATATATATATATATATATATATTTCAGACCGTCGCCTCTAATTGTTGACTTCTATGTTCACTTTTATATTTACACACGCTCTATCTCTGATGTTGAGCACTTTATCCCATAAATATAGCACACTTTAAGACTACATTTCTTCACATATATATATATATATATATATATATATATATATATATATATATATATATATATATATATATATATATATATATACATACATACATACATATATATATATATATATATATATATATATATATATATATATATACATATATGAGACGTGTGTATATATCTTTCATTTTATTAAAGCCTACATACGCCTGGTTCACGTATGATATCCGTTAAACGTTGTGAAGATGGAGTTGCATTTGTATGGACATAACAGAAAATAATATGTGGATGTCCTTGTGTCTGTCGACTTCTCATTCTGTGATGTATGTGAATACGTGTATCGTCCTGGTTGAGGGAGCACGTTCAATGCGTACAAAATAACCATTGTTTCAATTTTCTCTCCTTCACACACACACATATATACATATATATATATATATATATATATATATATATATATATATATATATATATATATATATATATATGATAGAGTGAGAGAGGGAGTGAGAGATGGGGAAAGAATGAAAGAGAGAGTTGGAGAAGAGGTACAGATTAATTGAGAATGTTTGTACCAAAGGCGTAATGATATTTACAGATGTAATTTTCGTATTTTAGGCAAATGGAAGCAGAACCACGTCAAAACAGGAAAAATTGGAAACTACTTCAGATGTGTAATTACTTGTTCTGTAACTACTACACTTATAAATAGCAACCATAACAGCAATAATAATATTAATAGTAATAATAATAATAATAATAATAATATATGATATTTTCTTTGCCTCCTCTCTTATCCTCCTTGTCTCTCTGAAATACCTAGAAAGCAATTCATGATACCCTACGGAGTGTTTCTAATTAACTCAGATTTCCCCATTCTATTGTTTGGAAATCTCAATCCTAAAGAGTTCAGTCGGAGTAACCACAACCACCTGCTTGTCTGTTTGAGAAAAAAAGAAAACAAATACAAAATAATAATAATAATAATAATAATAATAATAATAATAATAATAATAATAATAATAATAATAATGTGGGGGAGTATATGGTAAAAAGGAAGAGACATGGGTAAACCGAAATTAAGTGTCGAACAAAAATATAAACAATGAACGCAATTAAAGAAATAGATGCGAAAAAATATAAAAAAAAATCAATTAAGTTCTTTAAAGTTGCTGGCGGGAAGAAAATAGCGGGAAGAAAATGTCGGAAAGAAAATAGCGCGAAGAAAATGGCGGAAAGATACTGACTAAGAGGCAAGTGTTTCTTTAACTGGTGTAGTTCCCTTCGCTGAAAAAAGTTTTTTCGAACGATGAAGTAAACGAAGAAGGATAGTGAAAGAAGGGTTTAAGCGAAACACATGAAACGAGAGAGTAAGGTTATATCAGAGCGGAAAGATATATTAAGTTGGCATGGCAAAGCATTCGGAAAATTAATAAGTAGGAGGAAAATACAGGGGGATGAGAGAAAGAGCTACTTGGAAATAGAAGAAAGAAAGTTATGAGGGGTGAATTTATTTTTAAGAGGATTAAAGAGAGAGAGAGAAAATAACTCGTGATAAAAGAAGAAAGAATTTGGGCAAGAACTCAATTTTGCAGTGATGTAAAAAAAACGACAATGCCAAGATATGTTTTATGATTATTTTAATCTGCAAGAAGAATGTGTTGCACCAACCATCCAAAATATGGGTAGATCAATCTTGAGAAATAGAATTCACGCTACCCAAACTGATTAAAAACAAAACCAAAAAAATGTATAATTTTTTTTTTTTTTGAGGGTGATGTCTTTAAGGTTAGCATTTATTACATATTCCTCAAGCCAAGACATTTTTCAGGAGTGAAACATTGATTTTAGAATGGTGATGCCTGTTCATAATATAAATACCGTGCCAAATCAATCCCTGCTTTTATAAAATGTTATATGCTCTTCATATTTTTTTTATCTACAAAAACACTGTTTACATAATACATAACCGCCTACTACTATGGTGATATTTAAAAGTCAGCTTAGATCTGGCACAAGGTTGAAAGTATGTGGCACCCAGTGAGGATCTAACTCATTATTCAGTCAAAATTGGTCTAGTGAGACAAGCTTGATAGCCATTAAGCCTGTGATTGGTAATAATGGCACAAATCTAAAAACAGGAAAAAATGGGACAAGTGAAAAACACTCTTTAAGCAGCTTCAAATTAAACACCAGTAGCTGTTGAAATTTAACCTATTTAAAGTTAAATTTCTAATCAGAGGACAGTTGTTGTATGTTTATGTACTCCTAGTTCAGTTATCTGGGAATCGTCAAGTACACACCATTGATCTCAGTGGCTCTACCACGACCTCATCATGGTAGTCCTATTAAGTTATGATGAAAAAGAGATTTGCTTCCAAAGATAGATGTTTATAAATAAATTATAATATCAACTACTATTAGTTTTTTTTTCCACTTGTGCTAATATTTTCCGGCGCTATTATGAACAGTGCCATTATTACCTAAGTTACATTAAAGCACGCTGAAATGCCAGACCGCGTACTTTGATGAATTGATAAAATGGGCAACATCAGTACGCAGTTATCAATAGCGAAAGCACAGTTTCAAACTTGACATTTGTAAATAAAATCAAAGTGCAGATAAAGCTTTAATAAGACAGAAATTAATTTGATACTGTATTTATGTTATGAACAGGACTATCCCTCTCCTCAAGCGATACAAAGCGAACATTCTATTCTGATAAAAGGTTGTGGCTTGAGAAAGGTCTATTGAATGCTTATCATCAAGAATGTGTTCAGTTATTGTTTTTCAGTTTTTAAGAGCGGGCCCAGAATTTGGACTAAACCTAGGCAGAATAATCCGCCTTGATAATAACATGTTATACATATATAAACATCTGTTTATATACTTCTATCCTTGGAAGCAAATCTTCTCTTTTCCATCATAACTTAATATGACTTCCATAATGAGGTTGTTGTAGAGACACTAATATCAATGGATTGCACTTGTCGGTTCCCAGATAACTGAACTAGAAGTACATAAACACACAACAGTCCTCTGAGAAAGATTAGATGGACACGTATATTTCCAAGAGGGTTTGTGCGACAAATACGCAATGGCAACATTTTAATTTTAATTTCATGAATCTTTAACGTTGATTTTGTTTATATTTGAGATTTTCAGTTGATAAAAGTTTAATCATGAAGTATATTTCAAAGTGTCTAATAAACCGTTGGAAGTTTTGCTTGAAGACGTAGAAACATGTTTAACCTAAGCAAGAATATAATCGTACGTTTAAAAACAGCTATATATTAATTCATGTTGGAAGAGACACACAGCTTAGTGGATGCAGGGGGCTTAAAGCATAGGATTCTCTGGCAGTTATGTGTTCAGTCCGTGGGTCTGAGAGATCTATAATGTCACATATTGGTCCAATGGAAGGTGAATATGATTAGTTAGTATTAATGAAATGAAATATACTTCTAAGTGTGTAAATTAGAATAAGAACAATTTGACCCAGTGAATTAATAGTTTAGTTCAAAGTCCTGAGGTAGTTAACTCAGACAACCGAAGAAGTCCATGAAATTACAAAGAACGCCATGCGTATAAAAACCAACAGAAGTATGCTATCCTAATAATAAAGCTTATAATAAGATACATATTTGAGAGGGTTCCGAAAGTTATTCTGTACGAGGAACTGACTACCGACAAGAGGGAACGAGAGCGAATTCATGTTCGCTTTAAGGAAGAGACATGAGGGCGATGAGCATGGACATCGAGAGGTGGGAAGACATCGCCAACGATCGCTCTCGATGCAGACGCGATTTATACCGAGAGCTGAACTGACGAGAGGAGAAACGAAAACTAACCGCCGGGGAGAAATGTAGTGTCCGGAAAGAAAACAAGGTGACATCAGGGGAGAGCGTCTGCATATGCATTTGTTGCCATCGGAACTGCTACTCCTGTCTGGGCCTGTGTAGTTATAATAGATGCTGCCTCGCCAAACCAACACTAGGAAGAATAATCCGCCTTGATAGTAACATCTAACTTGAGAAAGATTAGATAGACACGTACATTTCCAAGTGAGTTTGTGTGACAAATACGCAATGGGCTCGGCTTAAATTTATATATGAAGTTTAAATAAAATTTAGTTAGGAAGTTTTTAATTGATTAAAAAACGACATAATATTTTTTATTCTTATTCATATTTAGTCATCTTTAAGAGTCAAGTTTAAGGTGTCATTTTACTTTTCCATAGGAAAACAAGAAAGGTTAATTAAAATAACTAAACAAGAATCCATATATTCATAATCTTCACAATCTACCATCTTCTCTTCCGTTCATCTCACACAACATATTACCACTTGGACTGAAACAGTTTAGTATCTCAGCCATTTCACATTGAAACACCGGTTCACGTCCGCCTACCGAAAGTAAGAGACGCTGAGTCCGCACAGTACTTATAAATGTCACCGCTTCAGAATACTAGCTGCTGTAAGCTTGGATATGCGGGTGGTGAAATGGATAACGGATCGGAATGAGAGCTTGGAGATTCAAATTCTAGTCGGATTCTTTATATTTACTTACGCGCAAATATCCTTGGTGAGTGTAGGAATCAATTTCTTCTACCCTTCCTATGGTTTGAATAGTAGAATTAAAATAATTAATAAATTTTTTAAAATCCATGCAATACTCCTTATTTGTACTGGATGTTACAGTTTTTTGTGTAGCTATTAACTAGTGAGCAAACCAAAATGAGCTGACTCATTTTATAGTCCACCCATAGAAGGTTAACCAATCAGAAGACTTGAAATATTCGATCCGAGGTGTATAAAGGCGGCCATTTTGTTTTTTCTTGTCGGAATATCCACTGCTAACCTGTCAGATGAAAAGACCTGCAGAACTACGTTTTCCTACTCTCTCCAAATACCCACTGCCAACCTCTGATATGGAAGACCTTAAAAAATCCTGAATAGCTGCTACTAGACATTGTTGCTGTTACATTGAACAAATTACTTCCTACGTCGGATTTCTACATTCAAACTACATTAAACATGTATTACACTGGAATCCTTAGCTATAATGTGTTTAAATGTTTTAGAGTCAGGCTTATTTATACGCATCATATCTAAAATCTCCTCTTACCTCAGATACACAGATGACACCCTTCTAATATATTCTCACATTGAGAATCTACTAAACATCATATAGAAATTTAATAACGTAGAATCAATCAGTGAATTAACACAGGATCCTATTAATTCGAGACCATAACAAATTAGAATTCAAAGTTTACCACAAACACAAAAATAACTCAATTAATTTTCATTCCCACCACTGCTGCCAAAAAATGAAATCGTGAGTAATCATAGGATTTTACCTCAGAGCTATTACAATATGTAGCCCAGAATACCTAATTAAGAAGAGAAATATACAGAAAATGTTTAGATTTCTTCCCTTACAATTATTTCATTCTTAACGCTAGAAAACTAGCACACAAAGTCCACAAATACAAAACGCAGGTACTTCCGACAATAACATAAAATTCATAACCCTACCATTCAATATACTTTCAACAGTATTTGAAAACAAAGGAGTTACCCCCACTATTAAGGTCTTTACTTCATTTGTGTGTCTCCATCCAAGACAATCAGAGATATAGATAGGAAAAAATAAATCCAACACAACACCGGATGCCGAGATGTATGAAAAAGACATATTGGCGAAACAACTAGAAATCTAAACGGCCGTATCTACGGACATAAGGGAGACCTACGTTATAACACCGTTTTAAACTCGCTCGTAATGTACAGAATTAAAACAGTCCATATTTTCGAATTTATAAATCCACCTAAATTAGAAAAGAACATAATTTAATAGGTCGGAGTTACTTCGAGGGAGATTTGATGAATAGTTTGCAATCTGTAAATACGTCAAACACACTTTATTATATCATCATTTTTTTATAAAATCCACACGGAAAAATACAAAGATATGTCTACCTACAACCACATCCGGTATAACTTAAATTATTTCACTCTCACACAAAACTTTCTCAAAGCAACATACGTACAACAACCAAACACAGATGAAAATGCCCTCTAGACAGTCAAATGCACACAAACAAATAAACATTATCATCCGAATCCCCGATAGCCAAACTAGAAATATGATACACACATGAATAATACACACGAACGCTGCTCGACAGGACAGACAAACGTGGGATCTGCTTAACCAATGGAAAACAAACAACACAAATAAAAATATCAAAATTGAATTTTCTCCTCCATATTTCATTTTCTAATGGAGCATAAATAATAGTGAAATGTTTTCTTATTTGTTGCTTATCCTATCATATATATATATATATATATATATATATATATATATATATATATATATATATATATATATATGTATGTATATATATATATATATATATATATATATATATATATATATATGTATATATATATATATACAGAGAGAGAGAGAGAGCGAGAGAGAGAGAATATATATATATATATATATATATATATATATATATATATATATATATATATATATATATACACACAGAGAGAGAAGATAAAGAGAGAGATAAGCCGGCAAGCACATGTCAGAGTGGTTAGAACGTTCGCATCTGACCATGAACCTCGGGTTCGAATCTCAATATGGTCGATTTGTCAGGAAGGAGAACTTTGGAAAGTGCCTGGAAACAATACCACGGGTCGACACAAGCCTTGTGAGTGAAATTCGGTAGACGGAAGCCTTGGTGGCTGTCGATACCTGTGCTAGCACGAAATCACATCTCATCGTAACCGAGTGCTTGATCGTGTTGGCCTTGTTGATCACGCTAGTAACACGCTCTTTCCCAGAAACTGTAACTAAGGTTTGCTCAGCATTGTTGCAGTATAAACCACAGCTGGGCTCTGTAGGTGTTGAATATTCACAAATGCGCCTAAGAAAGCTTCTGCAATAGTAGACGGGTTTCCTCAAATACGAGTGGCCGGCTATATTACTACATATATATATATATATATATATATATATATATATATATATATATATATATATATATATATATATATATATATATATATATATATATGGTATATCAATAATAATTTTGCAAACAGTGTGGCTGGGTTCCTCACAACAGAACAAAGATAAAAGTCCACATAATCATATGACCGCAAATTCTTCATTTTCGAGTTATTAATTGTAAAGAAATTTTACGGTCGATGGCACTGTGTTGCCATAGAGACTAGATTATATTTCTCATTCGTGTACATTTTAACTGGTCAATCTTCAGCGTTTAACTTGTGTAGTAGTGAGTTAAAGTGTTCCAATGGCAGGATATTCATATCGGGAGCAGGCAGATATGATATTTACATACGACTGTGTGACTGGTAACGGGTAGAATGCTGCATAGATGTATAAAATTGCATTTCCAGACCGAAGGCAGCCGAATCATTCCACCTTTGCTGCTGTTTATCGGTCGCCTTGCTGAAACGGGCTCCGTGCGCTGAAACTATGGATCGAGGAAGACTGAGATCAACTCATACGCCTGACAACGAAGAACACATTCAACAGGCTGTCGGAAACGATCCAGGTATAAGCACACGTCAAGTGGCGCTACCATATCGTACATCTCGTAGTAGCGCATGGAGTGTACTTCAAGAGCAGCTTTTGTGTCCATACCATTTGCAACGTGTGCAGGAACATTCGCCCTCTGATTACTCACCACAGGAGAACTTTTTCCGATAGTTTATTGCACAAAATGACGAACCGTTGTTTATCTCTTCAGTCTTGTTTACGGATGAGGCATCATTTGGAAGTGATGGAATAACAAATTTACACAACCAATATCTGTGGACATATCGAAATCCCCACGGTACAATACAACCTAGACACAAGCATGAGCTCTCTCTCTCGCACTGAGGAGCTGTGATACAGCGAAACAGTACTGTCTGTGAATGACATAATTTAGCTCTTGAAAATACATTTCAATTGAGCACTGTTGAGTGATAAGCTGATTCTATAAACAATAGCCACCTGCACTAATGCAAAGTTCTTCAGTAAAAGGAATGGAGCACTTTGGCTGATTGGCATTTGTTTACATTTGTAAAAACAATAAGCTTGATTTAGTTGTGTAACTCTACCGAGTGAAGATAGCTCTGGCTGACACCAAATTAGTTGTGTTTCAATCCTGGCTTGAGGCATTCGGAAGTCTAGTCGCACTGAGGAGCTGTGATACAGCGAAACAGTACTGTCTGGAAATGACATATGTGTGTGTGTGTGTATTGTAAATTATCAGACTAAATCACAGAGTACAAAGTAATTTGTTACTTCAACCGTCTAATTAGAGAAACTTGAAAATCGTTAGTCAAAATTTCGTCGTTTACTGAGTTCGAACTTCGCGCTCGCGTCATTCCAACTTTCCAAACAGACTTTATCTACCCTTAGAAAAAATATCATATATACTACGAATATTAAAAACGATTGTGTGATCCGTTTTCTACGGATTATCAACCCTTTGCAGGTTACTTAAAGCCGGAAAATCTCTATAGATTGTAAGATGTGTTTCTTTTTTTACGGGAGATATTAATGGTTTAGGGACACAGGCCATACTAATTAACCCATAGCTGGGGAAGACGAGGTGGATTCATACATTACCCAATGGTATTTAGGCGTAAGTGAATATAACGAACCCAGATTGAACTGGGAATCTCCGATTAACAATCCGGAGCCATTTTCCGTTACAACTGACGCACATCCAAGCTTATTTCACATAATATTCCCTACCATCTAAGTACTGACCAGGCTCGTCGTTGCTTACATTCTGTGATCGTACGGAATCTAATGTTTCAATGTGATATTGTCGTAAGCCATGTAATTATGAAATAAAGAAAATCACAAGTATTTCTTACCGAAAAAAAAAAGGTGAACATAGGAAGAAGGCAGTGACAAACTGAAGGTAACTTTGAAACATTGCATTTTTAATTTAGCATTATCCAAAATTTATAAGCGAGAAAAAAGTAAGAGGAAGCAGAAGTGGAATGACTAGTCCTCCTGCAGCCAACCACAGAAGAACCAAAAGTGCTTATTCTTGATTTTAAGTAGACAAAGCTGTAAATAAACGGGCAATCTTCGCAAATGCGTCGCCGAAGAATACTTCTTAATTATTCTGTTGTTTTTTGTTTTGTTTTTTGCCCTGACTTCTTCGAAATTCTTGGCACAGGAAAAGAGCTAAATACACCCAGGTCATTAGGCATTAGACATAAAAAAAAAACGAAAACACAAACTCATAGAAGAGAATAAGAGAGAAAAGAGCGTTGTAGCGTAGGAAGGAGTTGAAGACTTAAAAATTAATGATGTATACAGAAACCCACATAAAACACATTAAGTCCTGTAGTACTAATGTGTGCTAAGCACACACACTCACATACAACCACAAATTCTCTTTGTTTAGATGAGTACATATTATAAAAAATAAACAAGCTTATTAATTGTGACCTTGTGCCAAACTTTGGTTCAAAGTGCGTAAACTAAGCTAGATGAATAGGAACCTAATTTCTGTTGGATTGTTTTTTTTTTTTAAATGTGAACTTCTTATTATGTACATTAGTTTTCAGAGAAGCACGCTTATCTTGGCTGTTTTTGATGAGATTTTTGTGTTACGTTTCATTTGCTGTATCAGGTCGGGTTCGTACGGATCTGTTAATTTTTGCCAGAATTTTGTATATGAGTAATTGTAATTAGTATATAATTTGCTATTCGGAAATTCCTTATTTCGTAGATTAAACTATTGGTTAAATCGTTTCTGCTCTTCTTGTATTTGTATCTAACGGCAACATTAGGTTTAATCACCGGTTCCCAAAAGATCACTAAAGTAAAGCAACGCCGAACCTGGTCAGTACTTTGATGACCGCTTGAGAATATGCGGTGCAGTAAACTTGGGTGTGCGAATGGTATAATATCGCGGAATTTTTTAATCGCAGGGCCGAGTTCCAATTCCAGTTGGGTTCTTCATACATACTTCCTCGCAAATACACCTTTTCTCGCTCCAGTTATGGATTAATTAGTAAGACTTGTGTCAATAAAGTATTATTATCTCCAAAAATAAAATAAAATTGTGTAGAAAATACCCTTAACCATGGATTAATTAGTAAGACTTGTATCAGTAAAACATTGTCAGAAAGAATTTTCTGCTTTAAGTAACCTGCAAAATGTTGATAAGCCGTTGAATACCAATCCATCAAATCTAATCAAGGTTGTAGTTGTGAGTTTAATCCCTGGATTGATTCAGTTGTTTTTATGGCTTATGATATGGCCTTAAGCTTCAATCCAATGAAGTGTTGAAATATCACATGTTCAGTAGTAGTCTCCGAGTAACCCCATGCGTTTTAATAGTACTATCGATCCATTGCAAAATTCTCTGGAACAAAATCACCAGTTCCGTATAACATTGTAGAAAGACTTCATCTGCATGTTCTAAATTTACGAGTCAGAGCAGACAATGAATGGAGAATTACTGCTGTAGCTTTCCAGTCCTCACCAACCTGTCTTGATAGAATTCAAATTCGTCTACGCAGTATTCCAGGCGATTAATTCTTTTCAACCCTACAGCACCTTTCTCGCGGATACTAAGTCGGAAGACTATCGTTACTCTATTGACAATACAAGATAAAATGTTCTGACGGGCTATATTCCCTAGTTCCAAAAGTTCAGATATTTATAACTAAAACCCACCAGGTCACCCTCATTCCTGTTGTATTCAATTGGCAATAAGGAAATTCCTAAGAGCAGCAACTTTTGGATCAGTCTCCTGAGAAGCTGATTCCACGACCAGTATAAATTAAACTCTTAGAGTCTAGGAATAACCGTTATCTATCTTACATATCCTCATGATCTACAATTCTTACGTTCATAAAACAACCAAATTTGGACACTTCGATGTGGTGTAATGTCTCGCAAGGTCAAATTACTTCTGGGTAGTGAGTTCGATCCTCACTAGGTGACCCTGCTTTCGTTCTTGTGCTACAATTAAGCTACGCTTAGAAAATCTCGAGGCGATGTAATGTTTAGCAAGCTTGTCTCGATGGAGCAATTACGACTGAGTAGTGAGTTCGATCCTCACTGGGTGCCCCATAGTTTCGGTAATGTGCCACATCTAAGCTACGCTTGGAAAATCACTAGTGCACCTCGAGGCGGAGTAATGCTTAGCGATCTTGTCTCGCTAGAACAATTACGACTGAAAAATGAATTCGATCCTCACTGGGTGCCCCATACTTTCGGTCTTGTGCCACATCAAATCTATGCTTAAATCAATAGTTGTCTATTTTGAATGGCTCTTGATCTTGTATTTAGTTTGACAATAGTGTAATAGCGGTATATGTTTGTGAAGTTATTGGGCTCTATGAACCTAAAAAACAATTACAAATATAATCATTCAATAATAAAACAATACAATCTTCCTACATTCGTAGGGACATTCATTAATATGAACTCGCATGAATTCTGATATGCAAACTGAAGTAAAAAAAAAAGAAACTGTTGAAATTATCAGACGTTGTTAACTTACGAAAAAATAGGTATGTAAGGAGTATTTTGAAATATGTAAAATCTGGTTTTATTTTTTTTTAATAAAGTTCCAATAGCCCAATCAGTAACCCTCTACCTTGAGCCACTTAAGGTAGAAGGTTCCTGAATGAGGTCTGTGATACGAATGTGAGGAAGTGAAGAGTATGCGAATATGGAGAATAGAAAATGTTTGACCCTTGACTTCAATTAGTTAAGTATGTAGCGTGAAGTAAAGCATTCACACGGGAATGAGTTCCACAAAGTAGGATTTTTATTGTATTTCTTCTCATATTTCACGGGGGAAAAAGAAGCTAGTTGAGTCAAACTTGCTCCTTACAAATGGAATACTTCGAAAATGTGGATGATTCGACATCGCGTGTCCGAGCTCTAAAACGTCTGGTCTGTTGTTCATTTGAACTTTTGCCATGAAAATAGCAACAGAATAATGATTGGCGTGCAACATTGCGTCTTTTAGAAACAATAATAAACATTAAAAATATATGGCATGAGTTTTTGGTTTCTAATTAAAAGAGTTCGTGTAAGAGTATAAAGATCCGTTATTAAATGTAGCCATTAATGCTCACTATACCACATTTTGTGCTTAATGGTTTAGTCTCGAAACTTGAGAATGCAGAAAACGTAAGAAACTTATATTACTGTCATAACTGAGTTCAAATATGGAGGTAATTATGTTAAAAGATAAACAGAAAAGGTTACTGTCTGATGGAAATTTAGGATTAAGAAATATAGTAATAATTAATTTTGATTTAAAATTAAAAAAAAGAAAAGTATTAGTATACAGGTAAAGGATTTCAACTAAGAGTTTTTACCCCTAGTGATGCTGACAAAGTTAACCTGTCAGTTCGGCTCGAAAAGGACCTACAATCGGTTGTGAACTGGGGCAAGAAATGGTTGGTTAACTTTAACGCCTCTAAAAGAAAAATGCTCTCTATTAACCACTACAGGGATCCATCCCTGCATCCCATTAGAATGTCTGAAGACCAACTTCTCGAGAGATCCTCTATGCGGCTGCTCGGTCTCACGCTGTCCGCTGATCTGAGATGGAACAGATACATCGAGTCAATTGCTTCATCCACCGCAAGGAAAGTTGGCTCCCTGTGCCGAGCCAGGAAATTTTCTTCCACGGAATCGATCCTCCAAATCTATAAATCAACCATTCGCCCTTGCATGGAGTATTGCTGCCATATATGCTCTGGAGCCCTGCTGTTTGCCTCAAGGTTCTTGATAAGATCCAGAGACGGATATGCAATGTAATTGGCCCTGATCTGTCATCTCGTCTGCAGTCGCTCTCTCACAGACGCGCCGTTGCCTCGCTCTGTCTTTTTTACAAATACATTCACGGTAATTGCTCCGATGAGCTGCTTTCGCTGGTTCCTAGGCCTCATGAATTTAAACGTCCTACGAGGCTAACATCCCGTTCCCACCCCTTCACCGTTGAAACTGTTAGATGTAGACGTCTCTTCTACTCCAATAGCTTCATATCTCGCACATCTCGCCTGTGGAACTCCCTTCCTTATTCCTGTTTCCCTGACAAATATAATCTCCAACTATTTATGTGTAACGTCAATCGACAACTCCAGTTGCCTTGATCTATCCACTTCCCTTCTCTCCATCCTTTCACCTTTCATTCCTATCTGCTCTCGCTCCAAATCTTCTGTAACCCCCTTGCCTTGATCGATCCACTATCTTTCTCCACATCCCCTCCTTTAACACTCCTATCTGCTCTTCCTCCAAACCTTCTGTAACCCCTTGCGTGCTAGTGGCTTCCAGTCTTGCTTGGGGTGATAAGCTTAAAAAAAAATATCTCTGCTGATTCCTGGTCACCATAGCGAAAATCTCGCACATTTTATTGGACAACCATGAAATTACAACAGTTTTCTTGTCTTTGCTCTTCTTTTACATACTACATTGTTTTAAAATCGCAGAACCTCTTGTAAATACGACATTGTTTTTATAATCGCAGATCACTCCAAGCAAGGCAGTAAAGCCATGAGATGTTATTTGGTGTGGATGAATTAGAAAAGAGAAATATTACTAAGGAACGAGAACCAAAGGGATTCTACCACAACCTGAACGGAAATTAGCAGAACATCATGAAATCGGGAAAGTGTTTAAACCTGGTCAATGGATCGTACGTCATTTGACTGCTTATTAGATTAAACAAAAAGTTGTGCTCTGCTAAATGTTGAAGAGTGTAATTGCTCGTGATTCTACTTTAGGCAGAATCATCTTTCGTGGTAAAAATGGGGTTCCATATCCATACCAAATGAAAACAACAATTTCACCCAGTGAAAATGAAGGAGAATTCGTCTCTAAATCAGGGTGACACCCGGAAAGGTCATGTTCTGTGTTTGGTGGAATATGATGATCCAAATATCCTGATATTTGTAGCTGGGGCCTGGCATGTCACGAGGATGTGACATAAGCATTCTCTTCGAATCTCCTTAGTAAGAAATAAAAAGTGGATGAATTAGAAAACAGAAATATTATTAAGGAACGAGAACAAAAGAAAGGGCAGTAGATAGCGATTGAAACTGCATTCAAATATTTGCAGATTAAAGTTGACTGGAAATCATGGAGACTGAAGAGAGTCCCACATGCGAGAAGTGCGAGAAAAGAAACTGTTAGCATTTTACTCACGGCCACATCTAGCCAGCTCAAATGTAAAATGATGTGACCTCGGCACCAGTCTATTACTGCATTTAAAAAGTCTACATACCATAGCAAAGATCTCATCAAAAGTATTACCATGAAAGTATTTATAGAAAAGGCAGAGAGAAGCTACTTTACGCGATGGGAAAGCGACTGGAGCCGAGACTCAGATCAAGACCAATAATATTGCTGATTATTGGTTGTATTTTACCAAGGATCTCTCGATGTATGGCAGGAGCACCAGGCTATATGCGGTGGCAATATTCTAAGCAGGGAAGAATGGTAGAATCATATATATATATATATATATATATATATATATATATATATATATATATATATATATATATATATATATATATTAAAAAGAAAAATTTTAGATTCATGGTGTGCAACATTTATGAGATAATTGCACAATATCAGAGATAGAGTATATGCAAATATAAAATTGAACATTGAAGTCAACACTCAAAGAAACAGGCTGTTTCATGCTAAACACAATCGTCAGGCCGCGAGTTTTGGATGTTTTCTCGACTATTTATATATATGGGTCAGTGATGCCTTGTAGGTAATCCATTCTGGCTGTTATTTCGGTGGGAATGGCTTGTTTATTTATTTGTTTGCGTTAATTTATTTTACTTGTTTTTTATTTTCATCTTTTATTTTATATATTTATTTATTCTTTTCGATTTTCTATGTTTTATTAACGTAGTAGAAAAAATTGGGGGAGATTTGCTTAGGTCACTTATTTAATAGTTTGTTTTGGTCCGGGAAGGTAAAGCTATTTATTCGTCCAATTTTTGGGTTAGTTGCCGTAGTCTATTCTGTTAATTTGGCGGGGTACAGTTTTTAATTTGTTTAATATTTTATTTTTATTAGTTCTAACGGTTATTTTAGCGGTAGCGATTTGTTAATTTGTTCATTTATTTATTTATTTGGATTATTTTTTACTTGTTTTTACTTAATTATTTGCTTATTTTTTATTTTGTATATTTTTACTTACTGTATTCGGTTTTCGATTTTATATGTATATATATATGTGTGTGTGTATGTATGCATTGCATGAGATGTGCTCTTTTCCTTGTCGAGTAATCCACTTTTCGTCCTCGTCAACCTTTTAATTTTTCTCAAAACTCATTCTTCTTGTTGATACAATGTTTCGATATCTTATTGCACGCCTATCCCTGGTCAAAGTATTTTTTTCAAATTATATCATTATGTTTCCAACTCCTATGATGTACACGTAGTGTAGCAGTTATCGTCGAGTGATCAGTATATCGAGTTCAACTTCGGACCGACGATGTTACGTTCACTTTCACGCAAATAGACTTTGAAAATGTATATCTATTTATTCGGACGCCTATGACACACGGTTCAATTTAATTTGTAATTCTGCAGCCATTCATAATCTGATCAGCACTTCCCCATTTTTCAAGCCTCTGTCGCCGGTTAAAGACACCAGACTTGTCCGAACGTGAAGTAATGCCTGCAATGATGGTCCCTTAGAGCTCGAGCCTAATATTCATTAAACACCTCCGGTTGGGCTTGGCTCGGATAGATCGGGAAGTATGAATTTAACACTAGGTTAAACCGCTGATCAAAAAATCAGCCTACGATATCGACTCCGCTTATAGTTTCTACCATTAAACTGAAGCAGGTGCAGTTTATTGCAGTTAATTTCCTTATGTACGTCTATTTTTATTACCATAATTTATAAGAGATTATCTTACACAGGCGCAGGAAATATGAATGTAGTTTTACATAGAGATTCAAAAAGAGAACGGGGCATCGGAACTGTACTTTGGATGTTGGAGATGCAATATCTGACTAACGCAAAAGAAAGTTCAAACTTCAATCGATGCTGAAGATGTCCAGTATCTGAAGACATCCAGTATCTGACCCTGACCCAAAAACAAAACCAAACTTCAGTCGATGCTGAAGTTGAAGAATCAGAAAGACGGAAATTGGAAGAAAATTTGGTCGAATGGGAGAAGCAACGCAGAATGTCCGACACTGGAATTATCGCAACAGACACGCGTCTCAAGGAAATCACAAAAGAACAATGCAAGTTCATGACCAGTGTTGTTTTGTATCAGCGTTTAGGGAGACATAATTTTCAGCATGTCGTTGGATTCATCGAGCACATAATCTGCCTAAAGATTTCAAAGAATAACTAAGGAGTTTCAGCCTTTTCATAATCAGACGAAAAAAAAAAGAAGCGTGTCAATAGGATATTGAATACTTTCTTTCAATACTAAAGTGTTTGAATTCACTGCTTTCTAGTATTAAAATCCGTGTTCTAAACAAAAATAATCTGGAACATAAATGGAACGCAATTATGTTGATCAATCATGGCATTAGGAAGCAGAAATAATGGCAGTTAAACATGTCTGGACTTGTTGAGATTTCTCACTCATTGATGCGTATTATTGAAACACTGCAATAACAGTGTGATACAGTAGATATGTTTCATTGTAAATTAATTTCGGTGGAGTCTTCTTTCTTTCTTTTTTTTTGGTTGGGGAGCAATGATAGTTATTGAATAACGTGGTGTTTTCTTGAGGTCGTAATGATATTAACTCCTTTTTTGCTATTGATAATTTGAAATATTCTATATTAGTAACGACTGCATTCTAATGTGTAGATATTTCGTGAACAGTTCAGATCATCTTTACTCTATTTTTTAAATATTTCGGCTTAATACAAATAAATATATAAAATATATACTTAACATAAAACATTAGTATTAGAAAATCATATTAGGGTTATTTTGAAACAAGGCTTGGAGCAAAGGATAAAAATGGCCACTCACTGTGTCTGTTCTGTTTGTGTTGAGACTTTCTTTTTTAATCAATTCATCCAAAGTAAGACTACGAAACCACTAAGAGGCAACGGGTTACAGGGAGTGAAAGATAATGAAAATACTTTAGATGGAACAGGAAACCCAATTCTAAACAGCGGACAAACGACAAACCTCTACTCCTGTTAAAAGTGCGAACCGGTGATAGACGAACCTATATACTTCTATTGAGAAGAAAAAAAAAAGTTTCAGAGTTCAGGCGGGTGTTAGCAGTATAGAGTTGAAGTAGACTTTAGAAGGAACCGGAAACCCAATTTAAACCAAAAAGAATGGAAAATAACTCACCAACTACTCAAAAGACCGGAGAGTAGCGTGACCGGGGTTATAAGCGAACCTATCTTCTCTTAATGAGGAGAAAAATAAATAAATGATTGATAAATAACATTTCAGCGTTCAGATGGTGATGTTAGACATATACAGTTAAAGTAGACTTTAGAAAGAACCGGAAGCCAAATGCTAAACAGGAACGAAGGAATAAACACCAACTCTTGTTCAAAATTCCAGCGAGGAACGCGAACCGGGTGACAGGCGAACCTATCTACTCCTACTGAGGAGAAAAATATAAATAAATGAATAATAAATAAAATTTCTGTTTCCAGACAAAGACATTAGAAGTATAGAGTTTAAGTAAAATTCAGAATGAACCAGAAACCCAATCCTAAACAGGAAATAAGGTATAAACATATACTTCGGTTCAAAAGCCAGGGGAGGGGTTTGAACCGGGCGATAGGTGACTATGTGTATTCCCATTGAGAAGAAAAAAATAACTAGTAAATAAAATTTCATATTTCAGGAGGAGTCATTAGGAGTATAGATTTGAATAGACTTTAGAAGGAACCGGAAGTCCAGTTCTAAACAGGAAACAAGGTATAAACATCTACTCATTTTCAAAAGATTGGGAAGGCTTCGAATCGGCAATGGTTGAACCTATCTACAACTATCGAGTAAAAAAAAAACATAAAAATACAAAAGTAAGTAGTAATTGATAAATTACGGAGCTTAGGCCGAGACGTCACCGATAAGAAAACAGGGATCAAAAAGAGAGAGAAAAAAGAAAATAAGATGAAAATTCTGAACAACAGTTAGATGAAAGCAAAACATTATCTATTCTTATATTTCACTGATGTTGAATGAACCATTGCTGTTTATTAGCGTAATAAATCGGCTTTCCTGGCGTAGGACCACCCAAAGGGGAACGAAACTTTCGAATCCAACCGTCAATATGAAGTGGCTTTGAAAAACTCTGTCAGGAGCAACTGACACGCCTCAGCAGCGTCCTCCGCCCACACTGCTCTGTGATTCCTGCTCGTGACTCTTCAGGAGTAGGCTGGTTCTTCACAGCCATCTCCGTCAAGGTCACCAGAGTGGAGAAAGGGAATAAGGAGAGAGAATGAGAATCCCGATGCTCGGATGCGAGTGGTTGCCGACGATGATTAGTCTATTACTCAAGAATACAGCAAAATATATCAGAATGTAATTGTTTACTATAATATAGCAGCAATAAGGCCAACAGAACATGTATCTGATATTTTATGTTGGAAATAATGTTCACTCTCATTTCTAACTGATCCCTTTTAGGGAACTTTTTGAGTACTTACGGGGACCATTATTTTTTGCATTCCAATGTTTGTATTTTCTTTCTTTACTGATTACGAAATTTCAAATTAAATAAATTTTTATATATTTCGCCCTTTTGAAATAGGTTTTGATCATACTCATATCAGACAGGGTTTATTGATAAAATTAAGAAAAATGTCTTTAGCACAGGAATGCTGTATAAATATTTATGGAAATTAAGTTTTTCGTGTCTGATCAGGTCAACAATTGATTGACCATCTTTTATAAGGAATTTTTTCCCGAAGATTCATCTCATTCGTGTGCAAACCCTATGTGTTTAAAATTCTACCGCAACCTGAACGGAAATTAGCAGAACATCAGGAAATCGGGAAAGTATTTAAATCTAGTCAATGGATCGTACGTCATTTGACTGATTTTCAGATTTAAGCAAACAGTTGTTTTCTGCTCAATATTAAAGAGTGTATTTGCTCGTGATTCTACTTTATTTTATTTTTTTTACGGGTCAGAGTGGACTTGGGAACAACTGCAATTCAGAGATAGTTTCACGCTCCTCAAAACCTCCCTATTAGAGACCTTGCTGCCGGATGTAGTTCATCGTCATACCCAGGACGATGTGGAGAGGCTGAATATCGAGTGTTACTTCGCATTGAAACCTGAACAATGAGGCGCTATCTGAGCATTCATATTTATTTAAAATCAATTCACCATTAGAAAAGTGATAATGCCAATAAAATACCAATGACTTGGAGTGAAATATAATGAAAATATTTTAGAATGAACCGGAAATCGAAACCTAAACAGGGAGCAAGGGTTAAGACTCTACCTCTTTTCAAAACACCGCGGAGATATGTGAACCGGGCAACAGGTGAACCTATTACTTCTCTAGTCATGGGGACTACAAAATCCTCTTCTCCTCCTAGCATTGTCAATGAATGATGAACACTGTATTACTTAAACTCAATAATGATAACATTTCTTCGTTGCAATCCAAGTGAACTCGTTACAACTAGCAATATAATGAAATAAGCGTATAATCTGGGGTTTCTTTCATTCATTATATTCTTTGACTTTTTTATAAATTCAGAATGTCTCGATGGCGATTTCCATCATTGCATTTTTTTGTTGAAAATTTCATGGGTGTTGAGGATATTTATATGAAAGACAGGACTGATATTCAGTCAGTCAGTTATGTGCCATGCTTGATACTCGGTTAGGCGATCATGTATCTTTCCATACATTACTGACGAGGTAAATTTTTCCCGCAGTAGTTTGCCATTACTTCCTGCGGTAGACCAGTTGTCATCCATCTGTCCTGCTATTTACCCATAGCTGGCGGGAGAAGACGAGAATAGATACCTTTTCCCAAGGGTATTAGCACGTAAGTGGTTTCGACTGGAATTCGAACTCTGCTATCCGAGCCGCTATCCATTACTCCACCGTTCCTCTATGATATTACAAAACAATATTTCACATATTGTATTAGATTGTTGTATTAGCAAAGCCAAGTAGGAAGAATATAAAAGAAAATAAACAGAAGTGTGTATAAGTATGGATGGCCAGTCGTACTCGAGGATTCCCGTCTACTATGGCGGCTAGCTAATCCCTATTGCAGACGCTTGCTTAGGTTCATTTGTGTTTATTCAACACCCACAGAGACAGTTTATACTGCAACTATGCTGACCAGACCGTAGTTACAGTTTCTGGGAAAGAGCGTGTTATCTAGCGTTATCAACAATTTGAACAAGGCCAACACGCTCAAGCCCTTGTCCACGATGACATGTTAGTTCGTGCTAGCACAGTTATCGACGGCACACAACGGTTCTGTCTACCCAATTTCACTCATAAGGCTTGGGTCAACCCGTGGTATGGCTTTCAAGCACTTTCCAAATCTGCCGCACGCTGGGATCGAGCCCTCCTGTCAGATAACACCAGGAAGTCTCCTTCCCGATAGTGTGTATATAAAGGTGTCGTTATTCACATATACTGCATATGTACAGTAATATTGAAGCTTTTGAGAGATTTTCATTGGTAAAGATGTTCTTGTTGGCTGCTTAGAGTTTTTTTTTTTCAACCCAATAATTTCCCAAATGGATGGGAATATATTATCAATACTAAAATAAAATTAATACTTTCATTAAATACATTTGGTAATAAGCATGCAAAGCGTTAATCATGCCATTACTGTTATATATATATTTTTCAGATATTTATAATATAAATTTATAAATAGAGACTTCACACCGAGTTTAAGAGATGTTTTGGCAGCCTTTAACATAATAATTTGAAAGTTAATTCAGGTTCCCTTTTTTATTTTTTATGTTAAGTTTCAAATTCCTGTTGTGAACTAACAAGAAGGACTATGGCATTCATTTTAATGGATGTTTCGAATCATTTTCTCATCGCTGCAGTTACTCTCTGTCTCTCTCTATCTCTCACTACACACACACACACACACACGCACGCACACACACGCACACACAAACACACACACACACACACACACACATATATATATATATAGAGAGAGATAGATAGATAGATAGATAGATAGATAGATAGATAGATAGGAACAGACTGATAGTTTGATATGATCAGACTGATAATAGATAGATAGATATGAACAGACTGATAGTTTGATATGATCAGACTGATAATAGATAGATAGATATGAACAGACTGATAGATAGTTTGATATGAACAGACGGATAATAGATAGATAGATAGATAGATAGATAGATAGATAGATAGATAGATAGATAGATAGATAGATATGAACAGAATGATAGTTTGATAGATAGATATGAACAGAATGATAGATAGTTTGATATGAACAGACGGATAATAGATAGATAGATAGATAGATAGATAGATAGATAGATAGATAGATAGATAGATAGATATGAACAGAATGATAGTTTGATAGATAGATATGAACAGAATGATAGATAGTTTGATATGAACAGACGGATAATAGATAGATAGATAGATAGATAGATAGATAGATAGATAGATAGATAGATAGATAGATAGATATGAACAGACTGATAGATAGTTTGATATGAACAGACGGATAATAGATAGATAGATAGATAGATAGATAGATAGATAGATAGATAGATAGATAGATAGATAGATAGATAGATATGAACAGAATGATAGTTTGATAGATAGATATGAACAGAATGATAGATAGTTTGATATGAACAGACGGATAATAGATAGATAGATAGATAGATAGATAGATAGATAGATAGATAGATAGATAGATAGATATGAACAGAATGATAGTTTGATAGATAGATATGAACAGAATGATAGATAGTTTGATATGAACAGACTGGTAATAGATAGATAGATAGATAGATAGATAGATAGATAGATAGATAGATACATATGAACAGAATGATAGATAGTTTGATAGATAGATATGAACAGAATGATAGATAGTTTGATATGAACAGACTGATAATAGATAGATAGATACTTAGATAGATAGATAGATAGATAGATAGATAGATATGAACAGAATGATAGATAGTTTGATATGAACAGACTGATAATAGATAGATAGATAGATAGATAGATAGATAGATAGATAGATATGAACAGAATGATAGATAGTTTGATATGAACAGACTGATAATAGATAGATAGATAGATAGAGAGATAGACAGATAGATAGATAGATAGATAGATAGATAGATAGATAGATAGATAGATAGATAGTGAACAGTTAAAACAGATAGAGAGACAAACAAAGAATTAAATTAAAATTTAAAAAAAATAATAACATGAATCAATTTAAACAGTATTTTAACATCCCATTCTTTAAGAATTTTTCTTGGAAAATATGATATGTTGCGAAAAACTGCTTTTTGATTAATCGAATTGATTCGTTCTAAATAGAATAACTTGATTTTTTTTCTCTTTCTCATTTGTCTTCCCATTCGTTTTATTTACTAGGATTATCCAGTACGAGAAATCTTTCCTTTTTTCTTTTCTTTTTTTTTTTAATTTTATTCTTCCAGTGCTCTGAAATGTCGAGTTAAAACGATAATCAGATGACCCCGTCGTGGCAACACTGTCGGATATAATTAAGTAAACGCTATAGAATTACGTCTAATCTAAACTCAACAACAACTTTCAAATAACCGAACGAGTCCAGTATACGCATCTAATATCCACTACCCTCGTTCACTGACGCAAATATAGGAACACTGACACCACAGCCAGCCATTGCCGAAAAAAAAATCAGAACACATAGTCTCTCTCACAAAACTGCCCACACTACCCACACCCGTACAGACATGCGTACATTCAGAAAAACCTCAACTAGAAGTTGTGTACTTACCTACAGACGTGCGCTGATTCAAATCAACTATTAATTGACACTTGGATATGTACCCATTCACAACACATCTTTACGCGTACTTATGCTACTATTAGATTGAATCAGGACTTGCTGAGTGCGCTAAAGAGCCAGAAATTTTACCTTCGGCACCATCAGACGTCATTTGATTCCACTTGAATGACGGAATTTCTAGCAAATATTTCCAGAACGGGTGGTCCCTATTGCAATCGAGTGAAGCTGGCGTTATGCAAACTTTGAACTCGGCTGAGTGTAAAAACCAACAATGCAAAATGTTAAATAAGTAAAAAATAAAACTAGAACTATTTACAGTTTTTTTTTATATTCAAATATTCTTAGAAGTATGGCGCTTAAATATTCCAAACTCTCTCCGGACTAAAAATGGAATATTTCTGCTGTATAGTTATTTTCCAAACGTAGCTTAGATGTGGCACAAGGCTGAAAGTATGGGGTACCCAGTAAGGATCGAACTCATTACTCAGTCGTAATTATTCTAGCTAGGCAAACTTGCTAACCATTACACCTTCTCGAGGTGCCCAGAGTGATTTTCTAAGCGTAGCTTAGATGTGGCACACGGCTGAAAATGTGAAGCACTCAGTGAGTATCGAACTCACTATGCAGTCGTAATTGTTTTAGCAAGACAAATTTGCTAAACATTACACCACGCCGAGGTGCCTGAAGTTTTACTATATAGGAGTAGGAGCTGCTAAGTTTTCACTTTACACTCTCGATAGAGTCGAAAAGTCTCCCCATCCTTCTGGGTAACGAATTATTTTCCGTCCTACACCAATTTTCTAATAGACGAATCGTTTCACGCCTCTCGCTACTCTATCCATGGAAAAAGTTGAGAGGGGCTATTGTGTTGGGGCATAATTATCAGGCGTTTTTTTAAACAATATTTATTAAGAAAAAATAAACAACAATTCACCAATAACATTTTTAAATGATTATTCTGGAGCGTATGATTATCGACACGGATTTTATAACCTAAAAATAAAGTAATATTTTTATTAGAAAAATAAACAAAACAGCATTTTTTATTAACAAATAACACACTGGAAAAACGCCTGATAATTATGCACCAACCCGATATTTCCTGGTTTTAAATAACCTGAAGGGATTGATTACAAGATTTTTGTGCTGACATATTTATTATATATATATATTTATATTATGTGAATAATATGTATATGCATTGAAAAAGAAGATTTTTATGCTACATATTAAATATTTCTAATACAACGTCCATATTTGTCCATCATTACGCAGTGGACTTGGTAATGTAGCTACCTAGTCATATACAAATTACTATATAGTGGTGTATTTGGGTAGCAATCCTTTTCTCATACAGTTTCCGTCATAAATGCCTGAAACGGTACTTCTACCGATCTTTTTCTTGTATTTTCGTTGTAATTTTTAGCGTAGATATGGTTGAAATGATTGTTCCTTCCGTGGTCTTTCAGCTAATCTTTTCACTATTTTCAAGGGCATTTTTGTACTATTGGGTTGGTGCATAATTATCAGGCGTTTATTTAACAATATTTATGAAAAAAGAGACATAACAACTCAAAAATAACATTTTTAAATGATTATTCCAGAGTGTTTGATTATCGAACCTAATAAAATAATATAACCTGAAAATAAAATAAAATTTTTATTAAAAAAAGTAAACAAAATAGCATTTTTTATTAACAAAAAACTCGCCTACAAAAACGCCTAATAATTATACACTAGCCCAATTTTCCTTAATTCCACCAGTTCTCATTTCACGCCTAAAACCAGCCATACAACGCATATTGTAGCAAACCAGTCTCATTTCATTCGTATTCATTTAGTGTGATGTAAGTTCCAGCCGAGGAAATTCTCCCCACGAACCATTACCTTGTGGAACCGACTGCCAAGATGGTGCTTCTCCGATAAATACAATCTTAAAATGTGCATGTCTATGATTCGCCGTTATCTTACACATATCTCCATAAACTGCGCCTCATAATCTGTAACCCTCGAGTTCCCTTCGCGCCTTGTACAGAGTAAACATCATTGTATTTAAAAATTGCACACATCAGCACATACGCACACATATATATGTGTGTTGTGCATCATTGCTTATACCTACACATACACCAGTAAGTTTGGAGTTTAATCATGAAAAATTATGTTTTTTATTAAAAAAGTATTTATTTTTAAAAGATAATTTTCTTCGTACAGCTAACTCATATCACTCGCATGGCCCGAGCAATAAATAAAGAAAATTTCAGATCAAATATCAACTTGTTACTCTATATTAGGCTACAGAATATTTTACCGGCTTATAGACATTTTCTTTATTAATATAAACGTCACTTTCAGTGTCTACAAATTTTTGAGCTGCTATGATATATAACGTTTATACTAATAAGGATATAAAACTACATTCCATATATATATATATATATATATATATATATATATATATATATATATATATATATATATATATATACATATACATATATATATATATATATACATATACATATATATATATATATATATATATATATATACAGAGGGTGCGATGGGTAAATAGTCACATTACTACATATTTTGTTTTGCGCATGCGCGTGAATTTTTTTTTTTTGTCGACGGCACAGTATATTAGGTACAGTTGGACACTGCCTGTGAGAAAATGTGCATCATGATACATTTCCCTCAGCCTGAAATTTTGAAACGGCATGCTGCACTGCTTAGCATTTGCCCAGGAAGCTCCAATACGAACATTTCAGACTGTTTGGGTGTTAATCTGAGGACAGTGCAGAGGATTCGGAAAGAGTTGGAAGAGTCTAGTCGTCATTACGAAGGTGTTTGGAGTGATATTATATGAAAATAACTCCAAAATTTGTTGGTAAGTGCCTCAGACTAAACACAAAGGCCCCCATCAAGTGCCTTGAGGAGGTAGGAGGTGGGTCAGGAATGTGGCTGTTGGAAGATCCTATATCTGGCAACAGGACTCTGCACCATGTCACAAAATCAAGAGAACCCAGTCAGACAGTTTCTGTGACCACATTATCGTTTACATCTTGCCACCTAACTCTCCAGATTGCAACCCCCTTGATTATTTTGTGTGGGAATCTTATCTATACAATTCACTTTACAGTCGAATGCAAAATACATACTGTTTTTCAAATTATTTAAACTAAACATATCAGAAGTAACCTAACCAAAAACATAAAGAAAAAATACCAATGTATTACAAACTTGATCTCAGTTTAATAATTAAATATTCCATCTTTGAGATTACATGAGGTATGATCGTTTGTTGATATTCAGTAAGACCTTTTCACCTTACCCACAGAATATTTCAGTGCTAAGCTTCAGTTCATCATTGGTGTTAGAAGGAGCTTTTTTGTTCTCTCGCTGTCACAGTAATCAAGGCGTTGCAGTCTGGGGGGGGCTATGTGGCTAGATGTAAATTGTGATGTGTTCACAGAAATTGTCTCGCAGCCAGGATTGGATTCTCTTGCTTGTGTGTCATTGTGTAGAGTCTAGGTGCCCGACATAGTTTCTTTCAGTAGCCACCCTCTTCACCCAGGACCGCACTACCTACTCAAGTCACTTGATGTAGGCCCCCATTTTGAGTCTGAGTCCCTGAGAGTTGATGAATGGTGGCATAGCGTCGCCATCACTACCAATCACTCCAAACACCTTCGTAATCACCATTAAACTTATCCACCTTTTTCCGAATCCTCTGCACTATCCTCAAATTGACACCCAGCATTCTGAAATATTCGTATTGGAGCTTCCTTTACGAATGCCAAATAGTATAGCCTGTCTTTTTCAAATTTCTGTCAAAGTGAATTGCGTTATGGTTCTCTTTTTCTCACAGACTGTTTCCAACTGATCCTACAATACTGTGCAATCAACCAAATCAAAAGCAAACAATGCACATGCGCATGTGCATTGCTTACATTTGATATAATAATGCAACAATTTACCCATCGCATCCTGTATATATTTGAAGCGTCATGATCGCTTGCAACTTAAAGTAACATGTCATTGAATAAATAAATTAGAGGTATTGTACTGTGTCTTATGTTCAAACCGTAATTATATAGTGATTTACTAAACGTATCTTAGCTGAATGGTTAGATCACCCACGTTCCAACCGTGAGAGCCGGGTTCGAGTCTCACTATAATCAATTTCTCATGGTAACTTCTTGATGTTAAAGTAACATGTCATTGAATAAATAAATTAGAGGTATTGTACTGTGCCTTATTTTCAAACCTTAATTAGTGATTTACTAAACGTATCTTTGATGAACGGTTAGAGCGCTCACTTTCCAACCGTGAGAACCGGGTTCGAGTCTCACCATAATCAATATGTCATGGTGAATTCTTGATGTTATATAGACCTTTGGAAAGTTCTTTGAAAACGTACCACAGATTGATCCAAGCCTTGTAATTGAAAATGAGTAGTATTTGTGATCCGTTGAAACTAGCACGAAGTCACAAGTCATCGTGACCGCGGTTTTAAGGGGACTTGCCTTATTCAAACAGTTGATCCCGCCAGATGATGCGCCCACTTCCTGAAACTGTAACTATGGTTTGCATAGCATAGTTTCAGAGTATAAACCACAGGGTGTTGAACATGCACAAAAGTACCTGAGCCAGAGTCTGCAATAGGGATTGGCTCGCTGCCCTATTGGACAGCCATTATTATTATAAACGTAATTTAGACGTGGCACAAAGGCGAAATTCTCGTGGACTGTATGAGTATCGAATTCACTACTCAATTGTAATTGATCGACCGAGACAAGCTTGCTAACAATTATAGCACGCCGAGTGCCCAGGTAGCGATTTATCAAGCGTAGTTTAGATGTTGGCACAAAACCGAAAATATGGAGCCCCCACTGAGCATCGAATTCACCACTATGACGTAATTTATCTCGCGAGACAAGCGTGCTAGTTGTTACATCACGTCGAAGTGGCGAAGTTTAAGTATACGTGCTTTAACTTATGGTATACAATTAGACGCGTAATGCAACAAGCTGTTAATATTCGGAGGTATTTTCTAAATATCAATAAACGGAATGGTAATAATAAGTGGGGTAATAATTTAAAGGGCAAAAAGTGCGTAATTACTAAACGGGTGGGTTTTAATAGGTTCTGGGGTTTCGAAAAAATTCCTAAAAATATTAAACATCACCGTTGTCTGCGAGGCACCTTATGTACGTTTATTGATACAGCTCGAAACTAATATTAGTTTATGAAATACCAAACGATTAATTCCTTTGTTCTTGCTTAAAGTCTGATGTCTATTATTTTTATTAGATTGAATGTTGATAAGTACATTAACCACGAATAAAATATCGCAATTCAGAATTCCTTTTTTACTGCATCAAGCTTTTATTTAAAACAAGTTTCCTGTGGCGATATTTATCAAAAGAATATCACCGACCTTAGCCGAGACAAGATACCTCAAAACCTATATACAGCAGTTGAAAGACCATACATTAAACCGTAAAAACGTGAGTTCTAAATATAAGATCTCAATTTTTAATAGTAGATAGGTTCGCCTATGATCCGGTTCACACTACCCCCACCTGTTATTTGAGCAAAAGGAGAGGTTTATACCTGGTTTTCTGATCATGATTGGATTTCCGGTTGCTTCTAACATCTACTTCAACTCTATGCTTTTAACATCTCCGCCTAAACCCTGAAATGATATTTACTACTTATTTACTTATCCCCCCCCCCCGAATAGGAGTGGATAAGTTCACCTATAGTCCGGGTTACACACCTCCTCAGCCTTTTGAAAAGGAGTAGAGGTTTATCTCTTGTCCCTGTTTAAGAATTGGCTTCCGGTTCCTTCTAAAGTCTGTTCCTTCTCTTTCACTTCCCGTAGACCCTTACGTCTTAGTGGCATTATAGCCTTGCTTCTGAAGAATTGATTAAAAATATAAATAATTATTACAACACAATAGCAGATGATAGTAATATTCGTTTTATGAGTTGTAACAGTAGTGGTGGTGGTTGTGATGCTGATGATGATGATCATTATAATATATATATGAACAGTCTAGGAGAGTGACTCGTTGAGTTTTCTCGGGTTAAAGTTTTCCGCTGAAAGTAAGCGGAAAGTTTATATCCAATCCATTGCTAGGTCTGCGGCTAGAGACATTGATCCACTGTGTCGAACGAGATAGTTATTCCCGCCCGAATCAATTTGACATATTTACAAGTCTACCATTCGTCCACGCTTCGAATGTTCTTACTACATATGACCTAATTCTTCTACTATATGTTTAGAGATCCTTGATAAAATCCGAAGAAGAATCTGCGATGCCATTTGTGCTGACGTGGTTTCTTGGGTTCAGGGACTTTACTTACAGCGCCAAAGTAGCTTCTCTGTGCCTTTTTCTAGAAATACATTCATGGTAATTTTCCTTGGGAACATTCCCCTGTGTTAGCTAGAGGTTAAGAATATATACCCAACTCTAGATCGATGGCTCGATCTCACCATTTAAAAGTTGAAATGGCTAGATATAACCGCAAGTTCTTTGCTAGCAGGTTCTCTTCTCGCACTTCTCGCTTGTGGACCTCTCTTCCGGCTTCTTTCCAGTCAAGTTTCATCGTCAATCGTTAACTTTTACTTTCTTAAGTTTTCTTGATTTATTGCTATCAATCCTTAATAAGAAATGTTTCTAATATTCTTTCGCACTCAGAACCCCCGGCGTGTTAGTGGCTTTGTTGCCTTGCTTTGGTTGTAAAGATTTAAAAAAATATACTTCAAGGTGGTAATACCAACGCCATACCGGCAAGTGCATTTTTAAACAGTCGTAGATTTGGCTTTTGGAAGTATCAGCCTAGAGCTTGTCTTGCCGGCTGGATCGTTAGTTGTCCATTTTGTAGACTTGGCACTCGTGCAAAATAAAGAGCGAAAAACCGGTGATTTGCGAGGTGGCAGGGCACCGCCTCTCTACCATTAAACACATTTCCTTACTTCGTATTTTTTCCGCAAACAGGGACATTCAGTGCAGGAAGAGGACACACTAATCTAGTTGACTAATTTAACATTTCATTAGTCGAAAGTTAGGATTCGAACCAACGACTTGACACTTAGCACCTAGCCTTAACGAAGACAATGATGAAGCCACTGGATAGAATATATCCTAGAAAATGACAATTATTCTTTTTAGAGAGTGAAAGGCGAGAGAAGTATGACATAAGGTCACTTCAATAGAGCGCGAAGGAGGAAACGAGACTCTTCCCAAAGATCTGAAGAACAAAATATGATAAACACTATTTTAGATTTTATTAAAGTCGTTTTTTTTTTACAATAAAAATAATATTAAACAACAAACGGTAAAGATTTCAATATATAAGTAAACTAATTAGATGCTCTTTTTCTGGGTATATTAATCTATTTCGATGGCTAGGTAATCCCTGTTGTAGACACCGTTTCAGTTATATTAATGTTTCTCAAAAACTCTTAATGCCAACCTGTGGTTTATAATTCAAATTTGCTGAGTGAACTATAGCTAGACTTTGCGGGAGTGAGCGCATAATCTGGCGTGATCAGTAAGTGAACACATCCAGTAAATACAAATACTCAGGTTGACATTTGAATATCGATTCTGATAATTTTCTGGTCAAGTCATGGAAAAACGTTTGAAAGTGTCTCCGTTAATGACATATCGACAACGGTGTAATTCTAACCCGGTTTTCATTTCATTTTTTTTAATAATGTTTACAAGAGCCACCCGAGGTAGAGGTTTAAGGAGTAAGAGTCACAGTTTATGGGGAAGATAACGGCTAATTCTAGACATGAGAAATTAAGGTTATAATGACTGCGGGAGCATTATTTTAGCATTGGTTCCACAAAGCAGAATTTTGCGAAAACATGCTGTCCGTGTGGAACTTACAGCTCACCACTGGGATATAAACTGGATGAGGGTGCTTCGTTAAGATGTGCGTGGCGTGGCGTGATTTTAGACACTATCAAGACTGGAAAATGAGGACTAGTTAGGATATTAGAAAGCTAACCTCATAATCAGAAGGCTACGCATCATCAAACTTTTTCGGCTTGAAGGGAAACTGCAATTCAGCATAGCATGCCTCCTCTTTTCCAAGTACGTTAATCTTATCTCATCCATTTGTGTTTTTTCCAAGATCCATGCAGCCAAACTGTAGTCAACACTACAACTATATTGTTTCGACATTAGTTATAATTCAATTATGTGCCTCAGCAGGGCCATAATATTTCAATTCTCCGATAACTTATAGTTAATTTCCTTCTCCTGTACTGATAACTAACCACTGCAAAAGAGTTCAGTCGCTCCTGCAGTTAACCTGTACCTGAGAGGAGAGGAGATGGATTCATATTTTCTTATTAGAGCAATAAGTATAGGCATATTAACAGATGGTTTATGAGAAATAAAAAGGAACAATTCATTATAAAAAGAGGAGTATATATATATAAATATATATATATATATATATATATAGATAGATAGATAGATAGATAGATAGATAGATAGATAGATAGATGTGTGTGTGTGTGTGTGTACACGCACAAATATCATAGAAAGAATAAAATTGCAACGGCCAAAACATTCATTTGAAACAGGGCTCAATACAAAAGTAGAACAATCAATATTTACTATACGCTGTTATATTAGAACATGTAAGTATCCACTACAAATCTGTCCATTTCGTTTCAACGTTTAAAATAAAACGTCTCTTCAGGGGGTTAGCCATAATGCATCATTGTAAACCACCTGAAACGAAATGTAAAATTTTTATAGTGGATACTTACATGTTCTAATGTGACTGAGTATAATATATATATATATATATATATATATATATATATATATATATATATATACGCTTATTTCTTGATATTATTAAAATTTGTACGACAAAAAACTTGTTCAAATACATATATATATATATATATATATATATATATATATATATATATATATATATATATATATATATATACCGTAAACTGGTAATGCCGAAATATACGATTAAAAACAGCTGATCTGTTTTGTCGGTCAACTCTCATCAGCGCAAAAATCAAGGGCAAAAGAAATGTGCATAGCAGCCAAAAATATACACAGATTAATATCATATGCAGACTATAATATTAAAGGCTAATTACCTTTAAGCCCAGCAAACAATCTTTCTGTTTACAATGAGTTGGCTGGTAGGTCTTTATGTAAACAGATTTTAAACTGATAGTCTTGCTCAGCACAGAGAACATGATCAGGTTCTAACACAGATCACACTGCTGTGTCTTAATCAAGTGCTCAGCAATCACTGAACCTTGTCCAGCGTTCCCGTGCGACTATTAGTTGGCATTGACCGCTGATTCCTGCCTCCAAACTTTGTCCCGTCCTTACTGCATAGTAATCATCGCACTGACATCTACATTAGAGGTTTATAGAACTCATATGATAGGTTGACAGAATATTCTCCCCTATCAGTTTTGACATAGGTCGAACATCAAAGTTTTTGAAATCGTTGTTATCAGGTATCAGCAAGTAAAAGGAAGATAGTTTCACGGGTGGGAAATGCGAGTAAAGAAACTGTCGAAGTAGAAGTGGCGGTTATATCTAATTATTTCAACAGTAAAAGAGAGGGACCTAGATGCCACTCTAGTAGCACGCTTAAATTCATGTAGTCGAGGTACCAAGACAAAAGCTCCTCAGAGCAGTTTCCATGAAAATATTTGTAGAAACGAGAGAGGGAAGCGACATCACGTCTGTGAGAAAGTAACTGAAGTCCAGATACCAGGTCAGAATCAGTTACATTGCAGATCCTTCTTTGGATATTCTCGAGAACATCGAGAGGTACATCAGTGAAACCAGCCCAGATATGGCAAAAGTATTCAGTGCACAGACGAATGGTAGATTTGTAGCTGTGTAATATGGAATTTGATGGGGAAAACATTTGGGCATGACACAGAGAACAAACTTTCCATATAGTATATGCAGCTATTGATTCAATGTTGTTGTTATACCTCAAGTTACGAAAACGTAAGGCCAAGAAGGCGCAGTGAAACGCTCTCCTGGAGTCGAGCATCAAATATATTGATGGTGGGCATTGGTGGAAAAATAACAATTTCATACTTTTCTTCAGGGGATGCGATCTCTCCGATCTTTTTTTTTGCGAGCCTCTAACCTTCGCAATATCTGTATACATATGTTACACCATAATAATACAATGTGAATTTCTTGTATATCTTATGTATCTTAAATATTTTATATATCATAAATACCTTAGTAATATATATATATATATATATATATATATATATATATATATATATATATATATATATATATATATATGAACTATGGGAGGTCAAATTTTTAAGATATGTGAGAATCCAAAATTTCCCCAATATTTCTGATAAAAAACTGATTTCAAATGGCCCCACAGAAAAAATCCAAGGGTGGGTTGTCCGGCGTGGTCTTTGGTGGCCAGTCTACATGACCACTTCGAGCTCTCCCTTAATCCCTATGCTACGCGACATTTGTCTCACCATTTCATGCATACATGCATACATGCATATATATATATATATATATATATATATATATATATATATATATATATATATATATATATATATGTGTGTGTGTGTGTGTGTGTGTGTGTGTGTGTGTGTATGTGTGTGTGTGTGTGTGTGTGTGTGCGTGCGTGTGTGTGTGTGTGGGACAGAGAGAGAGAGAGAGTCTGGGAAACACACACGTATATTTTTTTTATTGAAATTGGAGTAGATTTGAATAGCGAAATTAAATCAGAGCATGTTGTTTACTGATGGGGAAATCTGATCTGGGCAGAAGTTGTACACATTGAATCCGAGTCATCAGAAGACAATGTAAATGGTTGAAATAATTTTTATCGATTAAAAATTGAAATAGAGCTGAGTAAGCCAGAAGGAACTTTAGAATTCAGATGATTTTGGTTGAAGCAGCCAGAACCCCGTGATAATCGCATGCGAAGTAGTAGGGCTGAGGGTCAGTTATAACCAGCCGGGTTTATCTATATAAACGCGTAGTTATGCTGAAAAAGGCAGACTGGAGAAAATCCTTGACGAGAGAAGAGAGAATTGTCCCGGGCAAGCGTTGGGAGGCGGAACGCCACTATAAGTTTAATCCCTGCACAGAAATCTTTATCCCTCCATCCCAAGAGTCATATATCGTTCTGACACGATTTAACAACAAGTTAATCACTAACACACGCCCACTCTGTCTGTCTAGAATCCAGTGTATGAGTTTTTACGTTAAATACTTTTCTTTTCTGTAGCCCGTTTCTTTTCTCTACTATTCTTTTCTGCTATATAAAAGACATTAACTATTCAACCAGTGAATAGTTGTTTGTCCGGCTTTCTGCAGATATTAATTTTTTTTGTTGCTGCATTCTAAATTTCTTAGCGCAGACTCCCCAGCCATGTCTACATTTTCAGTCGACCCTGAATGGACGGACATCACTTCTGCTTTCTGGATCAAAACAAATCACAACGTGGGCAGGAAGCAGGATTAAACCAGCGGACCGGTCGAATAATCTACGGATACTTAGGGGAGCTATGGCCACTCCCTTAAGTTCGGTTAGGACCGAGTAGACACCTCAACTATATATATATATATATATATATATATATATATATATATATATATATACACAGACACACACACATATACACACACACACACACACACACACACACATATATATATATATATATATGTATATATATATATATATATATATATATATATGTATGTATATAGCGAGAGAGAGTTTCTTTTAAACTTCCTTCTTGTTTACATGTTCAATTCATGGTATTTTCAGCACCAAATGAGCAAAATCTCATCCCTGTCTCTTTGAGTCTCTTTATCTGAGAAAGTTTTGTACACTAATCCCTTCCATATAATGATATATATATTTATACTCGCTCCATTTTATCATTTAATAGTTTATATGTCAATACAGACAAATCTCTCACCTACGGACCACATATCAACGGAACTCGGGTGCAACGGACAAAATCTACAGAGAAAACAAAAAAAACTGAAGGAAACAAAATGTTCCAAATCGTCAGTGATGTATTTCAAAATTTGCTGGATTAGCGGAAAGAGTCGTATTATTCCTGAAATTGATCGCTTGCCGGCGGTGGCAGTCCTTTCAAGTGTAAACAAAGACGGGTGTACAGTATAGAACGTACGATACAATTAGCATGTGCGTGAGAAAGTAGCTGTGAGAAATTTATTATTTTTGTTATTTTGATTAATAAATCTATATTAAGTATATATTTATTTATGTCATATATAAATTTATATAGTATTTACATTATGATCGTAACCACTGGCAGTTACAATAACAGTTTTGTAACTCAAAAGTAATCCCTTGCCGTCTACGGACAATCGGCTTTAACGGACCACCTGTTGATGAGAAGTCTTTCTGTACTGTCAAAAAGGTAGTATATACTATTTTATTGTATGTTATAAATACTTAGTATATACATCATAATCTCCGAATATTTTAGGCTTAAATTCCGAGTGATATTTTTATTTTTTCTTTCTGCTACATTTTAGCAAATATTAACATACATTTCGATATTTCTACCTGTTTATTTAAGTACGACTGTTTCGTAATTTGTCTTGCTTTTCTATTCATAACATTTAAAAGACCGTTAGTTTTCTGGGAACTTCTAAAACATGTAATGTATATAATTTGTTAGAACTTACATTATATATGTCCCATAGGTTGTTTTAGCCGGGGGTGATAGTGGGAACAAAAGCCTACCGTCTACAAAATGGTGCCACAGCAGGCGTTTCAAGTAGCCTTTGACAAGAAATCCATCTCCGCGCCGGATAATTGACAAAGGCGGATGTCTGGCGCCTCATAAGCAGTTGGTTCGGTTAGATGGAGCTTGATAGACCAGAATGGTAGTTCACCTAAAACCCTGATTTTAAACCTCCACCGATTTGCAGTCATATACAAATACGGAAAAAGCTATGGAAGTAAATCCAGACAGAATAGAAAAGCAACGAAGACTGTTGGCTGTCAATACTGACAAATTTCTGGTAACACATGCAGCCAAACCAGTGCCAGATGTAATGTCCTGTATTCCTTTCGAACTTGTCGGTACGTGCGAGAGTTGGGCAATGTAATCTGCACCTGGCACAACCTCGATATACCATCGGACAGATCTTCGCCTTAATTTATCACTCCAGACTCAACACGAAGGGAGTGAATTTTAATCAAATACAGCGCTATCTTTACCCCTCAAGATAAACAGATATATACGTATCGTATATGAAATATCACTTCAGCATTATTTTCTTTGTTTCTATGTACATTTTCATAGATCTTTATAGATTCGTTGCCCGAGCAAAGTTAAAGCGCTCATTCTGCCCAATTATTTACGGGTTTCAAATTCTACTATTTGCTACTCAACGGAAAACAAAGCCTAGTCCGCCCGCCCTTGTTCGGTTGACCCCTTTACCAAGGTCATTAGTGCGAATTAAACGAACAGACACTGTATAAATGAGAAATCGATACAAGCTTCCATATACCAGTACCTACACATATTTAATATATATATATATTCCCTTTGGGTGTAGTTTACTATGACTTTCGACGGATATTGTTTCTTTATTATCTGTGAACTACCATGATTTTGTGTGAATGATACGTAGTGCTTTCCTGTTGGCTAGATATTTAGAATCTAGCTGGGCCATAGTTTTAATTTCGGCGCTGTCCTTCTAAACTGAACGCCAAGTCCACCATGAAAACACACCTGTCCATTTAGCGAAGACTGTGGTGCTGTTTTTGGTCAAGTACAAAATTCCGGTTATAGAGTATTTATATTCTGTAAAGTTTCGTTTCCTATTCTTATGCAACTTCTGGTTTCTAATCCACGTTAGTACAAAGATAAATTTTAAACACTCAGTTGAAACGAGAATTAGGAGAGAGACTTGTTAAAATGCTTGTCAGATTTTGAGTAAAAGACAATTATTTAGATTGCCTAGTGTAATTGCAAACTTCTCTTTATTAATCTCTACGAAAGGAAAGTAATCTTTAAAAATAGCAAGGGATTCAATCACATCTTACCTTCGGACATACACGGGGTAATTTTAGGAGAGTAGTGAACATCAAGAAAAGTATTAGGATAATCCGCAAACTTGACCGGGACCAAATTCTTAGCAGCGGATGGGAAAGGCTTTGAGTAAGCAGAGATAGATAGATAGATAGATAGATAGATAGATAGATAGATAGATAGATAGATAGAACGACGAGTAAACCAGAAATGAGTTTTCTCATCGAATTTATGTAACACACAGGAATTCGATTCAAAGACATAATCATAAGAACATATAATACACAGATGGAACTACATTGACTGAGTACTCAGATAGAAATCTGAAAAAGAAATGCTGAAATTGTAGCTAAGTTAAACGGAAAGTAAAGCCTACTGTTAAAAAAACAAAATGTATGATCGTCAGTATGAGACAGCCAATAGTGTGAGCTACGAATTGGAGAATCATTTAGAGGATGTAATTTATCTGCACAGTTGAATGGTAGGAATCTACTCTTACTACTAGTTCATAATCTATTCTATCCGACTATGTATTGTTTATAGGACATTTTATATTTTTAATTGATAAAACTTGCAAAAAGTGAATTTAGGTTCCCCATGAGATTTCGTTTGAGATCCGAACACAACGTCCCACCACCTTTAGGAGTATTTTCGCGCAAGGACGCGAAACTTTCATTTTTGCATCGAAAAAACAAAAACAGGTTTTATCACAAAATGATTAAAACAAAAAACAGGACTCTGTCTACAGATTTAAAAAAAAAAATTTTTGCATAAAATATCGTCCATTATGATCTGCTGCAAAATGGAAGGAACATCACTGTTAGGAACTTGATGGAATAACTGAAATTTTAAGTTGAAAGTGTCCTACTTTTTGGTAAACTAAAAAGCTTATTCTTCAGAATGAAAATGGAGAGGGAGAACTTGAAAAATATAAACAAGAATGATCCTACTGAATATTCTTTCACATCTTCCATACACACCAGATTTAGCGCCTTCAGACTTTCATTTGTTTCGATCGAAAGAACATCTCTGGAAGAGCAGAACATTCAGAAACTAAGCATTTAAAGAATTCTGAGGAAAACCCAAATTTATTTAAATCTGGAATCGAAAATCTTCCTTGTCGCTGGGCTGCAGTTACTGAAAATGGTGTAATTTTTGTTGAATAATTAGATTTCACTTACAATTGCATTATATTCTTAAATGTGGTAAAATGTTGTAATTTCTTTCCTAGTATTCTTTTACGAAAACGTTTCAAAAACAATCCAATCATTTATGGAGTAGTGAAACCTGGAATAAATATAGTGTGGAATATATTTCAATTCGAATGTGCGCTGTGTTATATTTTACACCATCTTAAAGTGCATGTTCTACAATCGACTAAAACTACTTCCTTTGTCCGCGGATTTCATAATCGCTTTGAAGTTGCTGATAATGTAATTAAATAGCGTTCTTCGCTTTGGTGACTCAAAACAAATTATGGCTGACTTTTCTTGTAATAGTGATTATTAGGCGAACCTAAATAGATCATTACCTTCTTTGTGAGACAGATTTTCAGAGTCTCGTACATCATTAGGATCATTTGCAAATCTAACAGCAATGGGTGTGTCTAGGGCTAGAAACTCTTTCCGCTTCAGGCTGGATCGGAAGTTAGAATTAGCCCCCATGATTCGTTGTCCTAGCAAAGTTAAAGGGCCCGTTCTGACCAATTGTTTTCGGGTTTCGAATTCTCCTTCAGTTAGACTACCTGCCACTCAAATGAAAAAAAGTGTCTATCCTGCCCTGCTATGTGAAGTATAGGTGGGTTAACTCCTTTACCAAGGCCATTAGTGCGAACTGAACGAAAAAGGTTCGGTATAAATCCATATACCGATACCAAGCAACCATATATCGACACCAAGCATACATATACCTATACATATTTAACATATATTTTTTTCCTTTGGGTGTATTTTAATACGACATTACACGGTTTTGCAATTCCTTATAATCTGAGAACTACCATGATTTTTGGGGGAAATATATGGGAGGCTTTCCTGTTGAATTCTCCATAGTTTTGATTTCGATGCTGTCTTCTAAACTGACCGCTATCCCTTTCTAGAGACCCGTATATACTGATATTTAACCCATAGCTAGTAGTAGAGAATAACTTCCAAGGGTATTTGTGCGAAAATGAACGCAACAGATTAGACGCAACTGACCGATTTCATTTTCCGAGTCAATGACTCTTATGCTACTCGCACATGCTTAAAATAATTTTTACAGATGTTTATAGCTCTCCACAAATACCTTTCATTTTTTCTGTAAATTGGCAAGAGTTCCCGGGAAAGATAGTGGACTAGTACCCGCTTCTTCTGCACTGTTCCGAATTCAGTGTTTTCATCCACCTAATTCTACAGGCAGCAATATGACCTACTGTTTAATTCATAGCTGGGGGATGTTATAGATACGTACTTTACCCAAGGGTATTAGTGCGGCGTGAACATAACATACAAAGTCTGCATTTTAACTCTGCTTGCCAATTCGACTTTAAAAAAGTTAACGGTTACATTGCCTACATATCCTATATATATATATATATATATATATATATATATATATATATATATATATATATATATATATATGAAGCTATGTCCCTTCAGGGATCATAATTTCTTCCCTTTATTATTTGTGAATTGACAGTTTTTCTTGAGGAATTTACTAAAGTGGTTTCCGTTACCGTCACCACAGTACTGAATTGAGTTTTTCATCTCCTTGACTGGCTAACACCTAAGGTTCAAGAGTCGTGTATACTTTGATATTTAAACCATAATTGGGAAAGAAGAGATTTATTCACGTCTTCTATTTTTCTTAACGATGTTCATGCAAAATTGAGTGTAGAATAGGCTCATCGATTTCGTTTTTGCGCTGCTAACCGTTACATTATTATAGCACTTATGACTACAACATTGCATGTGCATCTTTAATTTTAAATTTTTTTAAATATGAATAAAATTGAGCAATTACGACTAAAAATAATAATGTTTTTTTCTTTTACCGTAGGACAATGAAATATAAATAACTTTTGCACAGACATGCCGTTGTCAACTTTGTTTTCTTTTGTCAGAATTTCTACCTCATCTATTATAGATAACGTATAGTGTTTGCTCTTTCGGTAATTTTTGAGGCTTCACTAGCGCTAAACACCTATAGGTTACAGGCAACAGTGCTATAGCCTGTTCGTTACTGTCGAACTCTCTGCCTTGAGCAGAGAGGAACCCGAACGAAGCTTTGTCAAAGGGCAGAGTTTCGTCCGGGAAGGTAGACAGACCCGAACCCGCTAATGCGGGTTATACGGGAATATTTTTGGCCGAGCCTACAGGCTCTATGAACCCACGGTAAACTCGGCCTTGTGTCACATACATCCTTCGTGGGGGACTGTTAAATATTAATACCTATAGATTATAATAAAAAATACGCAAAAGACAAGTAGAAAATATTTTAACAGTGACTGAAAAAGATCAAAAACTATAGTGGCAGGACTTGTGATATCTGAAGTTGCTCTGATGGAATTTAGTGCGGGATTAATGATTGAACCAGATTTTTTATTATCAGATTCTTGATGGCCAAATTATATACGACGTCTGATCTAAAAGTATCGGGACTAGTGCTACGAGAAGAAAACTACGACACATATCAGTTCGGCATTTAATTTCCTTCGAAGTATTCGCCTTTTGGAGCCACACAATTTAGCCAGCGTCATTTTAACCCTTCCTGCAACTCATTCTTTGCGATAGTGAGCAGCTGTCTCGTTGCATTCTCTTGGACTGCCTCGATATCTTGAATCTTGTTCCTAACACGTGGAATTTGATTTTTGGTAAGAGGCGAGATCTGGGGAATATGGTGGTTTTCTGTCCTGGAAAATGTTTTACTTGACCAAAACCTGCTACACAAGCCGCGCTGAATCGGCAGCTGCGTTGTCATGGCGGATTTTCTACTCACCGAGTGCATGAATATATGCCCTTTAATGATGGTCAACACCCCGCAAACATCGCAACACGTCACTATAGTAGCCCTTCTTTACTATATGACTAGATGGAGCATACTCATGATAATCAATGACCCTTTAGTTGAAGAAAACTATCTACAGTTTTTTTTTTACATTGTTTCGACTTATTTATGTATTCTTCGTTCTCGGAGATTGTAGGGTCATTCACTGCAAAGCCAGAGCCTTGGTTTCGGGATCATAGCCAAGGACACCAAAGCTAATTTGATTCTCTGATCAGTTTTCTCTACCATGGTCACCGGAGGAATGTCTGTGGCGTGATGAAACGACAACACTCTACGCACATTATTTCCAAACACTGCTATAAAGAACGGAAGTGAGCGAGAATGTTATACATTAGGGTGCATGCGCGAAAGAGTTCAAGGTCAATATGGGACAAGCGACTTCAACCTGCACACTTTAGCTTCGTTACCATAGCAACAGTCCCAATACCTTTTTTATTTTTTAATCAGAACTTGCATAACTACAATAAGAGTTAATTTTGTATGATTCTCATACTTTAGCCCGACCTATATTACTCGCTAATTAAGCCATCAATACATCAACTTTTTAATGGAAACTATTTTTAATTACCGTATATAAAAGTTGTTTTATGGGCTTGCGAAGATCTTCTTTCGATTGGCAAGAAAAGAACTGCCTCACCTGCATGGCCTTTTCCATAAGCGTTGACAGTTCTCCATAGTATTATTTACTGTAGTAGTCTCTCATTTGATTAAACGAACCAGATTGTATTTTTCCTCACCGTATTCAAGTGTTTCTCTATGTTTTGTTTTTGTTTTGTTTTGTACAGCGAATTGTTAATGAAATGAAACCTACTTGCTTCTGTAGTCCAGCCAGAATTACTGATTGCATCTATATCGGAGAATGATAAAGTTTTACAATAAAAAGGTGCATGTTTCAATTATCTATTCAATGTACGTGCGTGTATGGATTCTATTTATAGATAACAAGGGTTTTTGTTTTTGAGCTGTAGTTCCATGCATTGCAGAGATTCTTTTATTACATGTATTATGGACATTCAAACTGGAACGATTGAACAACGTTGGTATCGTAGAATGTATGACAACCTAAATCATACCTGAAAAATGAATTAAAACTGTGAATCGTTAACAACTGTAGAAAGTATCAAGTGTCACCTATTCCAATATGGATATTTTCTGGGCACATAACTACGATTAAACAACGTAGGGATCGCAGATTTTACCAGAAACTAAATCAATTGTATACAACTTGGAGAGAATTCTAAACAAAATGTCACTTATTCCTGTATACGAGTTCTATCGGCAGGTGATTAAAACAAGTAAACAATGAGAGTATAGTATTATATAATGCTAATTGTAAAGAAGAAAATAACCGTTTCCATACCGGAAACACTGACATTCATTGAGCGAACAGTCTGTAGAAATTTATGAAATATTTCCCTTAAAAGAATTTCTCAGTAAAATAGACTTCACAAGTCCCGCTACGCCCTGGTTATGACGACAGACTAGATCCGGCAGCAAGGCTTCTGATCGAGAGGTTTTGAGGAGCGTGGAACCACTTTATAATTGTTGTTGTTCCCCTGCCAGACTCAGGGTGGTTCCACCTCTTAGACTTCCAGCTATGAGCAAATAGTGAACCATCAAATATAAAAATGCATTGCAAAAAACTACCAGCAATACATTTTCATAGTAAAAAAATTCCATTTTTTTTAAATTAGAAAAGCTAACAAGAAATAAAATTTTGGCATTAAATGATCCATAAGTATCTGATATGCCGTTAAGTAAACAAACCAAACCAAACAAGTCCACAGATTGTATTTTAAATTTTGTGTAAGGCAGTGTGAAAAGAGAAAGTCTTGAACTCTAAACACTTCAAATATTTCAGTTATAACAAATATATTACAGGAGATAAGGAAAATGGAACATTCGAGTCATGCCCTTAAATCTACCATTCGTCTATGCATTGAATATTGTCGCCACATCTTGTCTCAGTCTACCGTTTTATATCCCGAGATTCACGACAAAATTCAAAGATGGGTCTGTAATATTATCGGTCTTGACATGACATCTAAACATCACTCACTCTCCTACCGCCGGGATGTGGCTTCCCTCTTTTTTTTTCTATAAATATTCCTTTAAATATATACATATATATATATATATATATATATATTTCTTCTATTCATTTATCTTATGTCGAGCGTATACAATTTTTATATTTGTTTATGTTTTGTTAGATCTGATTATTTTTATTTAAAAAAAAAGGTTTTTCCCAAAATATAAAAAAGATATTAATACCCCTCATTGTTTAATATAAAATTATTTTAAATATAAAATACAAATCCCGTCTATTCTAAATAAAATACATATTTTTTTTAATAAAAAAAACGTAAACCCTGTATGGACTGCGCCAGTATTGCGCCAACCAGATATTTTAATTAAAATCTAAATTATATAACGGTCGGTCTCTACTCAGGGTCTGAAGATTGAGTTCTGCTACCGGTTAACGATTATATATATATATATATATATATATATATATATATATATATATATATATATATATATATATATATATATATATATATATATATATATATATAATGTGTTTTTGTGTTTCAGAGTTCAAATATGCATGAGTATTCATTTGATAGTGATTTCATAAAACTGGCATCGTTTTTTACTCATTCTTCAATTCTTTTATAAATAGGAATATGCTTTTTTTGCATCTAAAATTGTATTCTAACTGCATGCGTGTTATAACCTCTATTGGTACGGATACCTTCTCTTGCTTCGTCGCGTGAGTAACAATTCGACTAACTCCAATTTTCACTTGCGAAATCACGTTGAAAATATTCACAGCTCAGGTGGCGTCATATCAGCTAGGTGACCACTACTTCAGAAGCAAATTAACGACAACGAAAATCGATGGCATCTCTTCAATAAATAACACGTTTCGTCTATGAAAGAACAATTACGGGATTAACTCTGACAAGTAAAATTTAAGCAGCGCAATTTTCACTCTAATTAAATGTTATACCAAACATAGATGAAAATAGGAAATATTTTAAAATTTTATATTATTCTATTACACGCACTCACACACACATGCATTCACACACACACATGCATTCACACACACACACACACACGCACACACACACACACACACACACACACACTGTCAGTCACTGTGTGTTTATCTACATCTAAAAATAAATACGCTAAAATTCGCCATCATCCCTGCCGTGCGCCGACGGCTTAGTGGTAGAATTTCCGATTGACGGGTTTCGATCCTAGCTAGATGCAACCGGACATATAATCACACAGATGAGCTGTGATACAGCGAAACAGTCTGTCCGTGGATGACAATTATATATATAAATATATATATGTATATATGTATATATCCATATATATATATAAAATAAAGATTAATATAGTTTCTCCTCTCGCGCTTCTCGCTTGTGGTACTTTCTGCCGGATTTTAGCATTCTCACCAACATTGGTCTGCAGAAATTTTAAATGCGATGTTAATCATTATCTTCTGTCTTCTTAATTAATATTTTTCATTGGTCTCTCTACTTAATAGTGTTTTTTTTTATCATATGCTCTTACTGTTAACTTTTTGCGTCTTAGCAACTTTATTGCATTCCTTAGGGTGCATTTATATATATATATATATATATATATATATATATATATATATATATATATATATATATATATATATATATGATAAAAATATACTTTTAAGGTTTGCGATATTTATGGGTTAAGATGGTCAATACCAGGGATAGAGCATATGTAAATATAAAAGTGAACTTTTAAGTCAACACCCCGCAGTGATAGATTGTTTTAATTTTGTAAGTCTACAATTTGTCCGTGCATTGAACATTGCTGCCAGATTTGCTTTGGTGTTTCTGCTGCGTATCTAAAAATTCTTGACAAATTACAAAAGAGAACCTGCAATTGTTATCTGTTCTAACCTGACGTCTTAAATATATATATATATATATATATATATATATATATATATATATATATGATCTCCTCCACCGCCAGATAAGTAACATAACAGACTTGGGCATATAGCTTTAGGTAAACTCTAAATTCAAAACCCTGGTGAGGTCCTTTCACTGACATGAGGAACTATATTTGCACCAGATCTCACAAATGAGTTGCTGCACCGTCATATGTCGGAAACTACGAGAGAGATCATGCCTATCCAGACGACTTACGTTACACCTATCCGACCATAGCTCCATCAGAACCCATTCAAACACACACACACAAACTTACCAGGCTCAATGCAGAAGATACTAGTAGAAAATACAAACATAATAACCTAATCTACACGTAAAAAAAAGTTTTAAAATAACGGAAGCCTTATTGATAAAAAAGAAAAAGACAACACACAAAAATATTAACTATGAATACGGACACAATCTGATGGCTGCGTTCGGAAAATAAAACAGTCCTATATCTCTAGATCTATACACACAACTCATACATCTAGTTAAAATATATAAGTAAAATCATCCTTCGTAATGGCTAAAAGTATAGTCGAAAGCGCTCGAAATTACAAAACATTTGGACAGTTTCTACACACTCTCTCTCCAGAAAAGAAAACACTTGTTCAAACACTAGAAAAATGAAATAAAAAAGCTTAAACGTAGTTTCTTGTCTGTCGCCTCTAATGAAACACACACACACACACACACACACACACACACACACACATATATATATATATATATATATACATGCATATACATATATATATATATACATATATATATATATATATATATATATATATATATATATATATATATATATATATATATATATAATCGTAAAAGGACCTTATAAGACATCACGTACTGTAACTTAATCAAGTCGACTCATGAGAAATACGGCCAGAGTAGAACAAATAAACAAAAGCCGTGGGAAATCTGCGAAATGAGCAACTATATGACTGGCGCGTTACAGAAATAGTCGATACTCACTATATTTAGCGAAGTCAATGCCACAGTACTGAAGAATACAACAAGTATCGAACTCAGTGCTCTGTTAGACGAGAATAATTATACGTCATGCAGAATACAGATAGATTCCATTATATCGTTCAGACTTTCTGAGTGTCTGCCAAAGTTATGAGTTACCTATAAATCTATCTTACCTATCTGACTTCTAATAATATATCTCTAAATCTCTACAAGCTTAGATATGCGCGTGTGTACTTTTAGGTTATCTATCTCGCAATCTGTAATGGAAAGTGTCTGATTTACGAGGTAATTCTGCTTTTTTTCTCCGTCAAAAGAAACGTTTGCTGTGTCGATAAACATAGAGACAAATTTTGTGCATTTCCTGGCAAGAAATCAGATTTGTAAATCGTTAACCCACTAAGGGTATGTCCTTGCACAGAAAAACTCACAAACAGTAATTTCGACGCAAAAATATGCACAAAGGAAGGTGGATCAATAAGTATGTAGTCATATTTGTAGTCATTTAACTGATTTTTGATCTGAGAGTCACATTTTATAATACACGATGTGTTCTACACATAATTAGTTTCAATGATAAAGTTTATGTTAACACAACTTATAGATATCTATACTTTTTCCGGTGCGGATAATCTCACTTTATTCGTTTTGAATGATGTAACATTGTAATATTTTAAATCCAAAAACTCAAAATCATATCATGATATAGCCAATGCTTTAAAATTATATCATTAGAAAAATATAAAATTACAAAACCAAATAATAAAATATCTAAAAAATAAAGTGATTGTCGCTTGAATTGGTCATTAAATTGTTTGTACAAATAGGCGCGCGCGAACACATACACACACACACACACACACACACACATATATATATATATATATATATATATATATATATATATAGATAGATAGATAGATAGATAGATAGATAGATAGATAGATCTCACTTTCCAGTCTTGATAGAGTTTGAAAGCGTCTCCGTGTTCTTATTGGAGAAAAATGTTTTTTCACACTCCAACATCTCACAGACCGGACGTGCCGAATCTGTCAATGCTCTACCGTGACTTCCATGTAAAGTCCTCGGACGAACTATATCTCCTGGTTCCATCAGGCTTGACATTCAGGGCTAGGACCCGCCATGATACTCATCTATGTGCTCCATCTTCCTGCTATGAATGATGACCTCAGGCAGAGAATCACTTCCGCACTGGATAATGTTACCGGAGACATCCTACAGCGTGTTTGGCAAGAGCTTATCTACCGACTTGACGTGTGCCGCGTCACAGGCGGTGCACATATTGAACAATTATGAAATCACTCCCATAATAATCTTATAATGTTCAAGACTTAAACTCTTCGAGTTTCATTGAGCTAGACTTAGTAGTTTACAAGATAATTGCTTTTAAAATGATATCAAATTTTTGGGGACACCCTGTATATATATATATATATATATATATATATATATATATATATATATATATATATATATATATGAAGAAATATAGTCTTAAGATGTGCAATATTTATCGGATAAAGAGCTCAACATCCGTGATAGAGCGTGTGTAAATATATAAGTGAACATAGAAGTCAACACATAGAGGCGACAGTCTGTTTCATGCTAGATGCAATCGTCAAGCCTGACGATTGCATCTAGCATGAAACAGACTGTCGCTTCTAAGTGTCGACTTCTATGTTCACTTTTATAGATATATATATATATATATATATATATATATATATATATATATATATATATATATATATATATATATATATATATATATATATATATATATATATATATGTATGTATATTAGATTAAACATTGTGTAAGAAACAAATGTATGAATTTTGCAACTATTTTGTGAGCAGAGAAACTATTTTCTCTTTCGGATATGTTTTTTTAATGAATACATTTTTCGGATATTTTTATAGTGACTCCTTTACAACGGGATTACTCCATTTCATGCTCATCACGTTTATATAAACGGAAGAATAGAATAATCATCTAGGTGAACAGAATCAGAAAAAAAAATCTGCCACTTTCATATTTATATCTTCAGAAAAGTGTCGTACTGATTAGTAATCATGTAATTTTGACAAATATATACTTAAGGAACACACAACACCTGAGGCGATAACTTCTGTCCCAAATGCCCTTGAATATGCGAATCAACAGACATTTGTTTGCCTTATTTAACTCATGAAGAGGAAACTTCTTTCGGAAGAAACAAATATTTAACTTCTTAATAAGATTTGTAAACACATGATGTTTGTCGCATGATCAAGCTGCTCATCAAATTATCATAATTGGTCCTTCATTTGATATCTGGGATAAATACGCACCCAACTTCCAAGAACATTGCAAGTAGTTCTTGTTTCTTTCTAAAAGATAAAACTCCCTAAAGCTAACAGCGCAGACAGGTACACACACACACACACACACACACACACACACACACACACACACACACATATATATATATATATATATATATATATATATATATATATATATATATATATATATATATATAGTGGAACCACGGTTCACGAATTTAATTCGTCCCGTAGGGCCATTCTTAACCCGAAATATTCGTAAACTGAAACTATTTTACGAATCAATATAGAGAAAAAAAATCACAGTACAATAAAATTGGAAAATAAAAGCACAACACAACACACGAATTTTTACAACACAGCGGTCGACTCAGAAAATATTCCGTTCAGGTGAACTCGGTTCGGCAATGTTGTTCGAGAACTGAAAATTTGTTCAATAACTGAGGCATTTTCATCTCGAATTTTCCGTTCGAAAATCGATTTGTTTGATATGTAAGACGTTCGAGAACCGAGTTTGCTATATATATATATATATATATATATATATATATATATATATATATATATATATATATATATATATATATATATATATATATATATTTTATTTCCGCGTATGTAGATAAGACGAAATCAAAATATAGTAAATTTTCTTGAATTTATCCTATATCTGTAGTATAAGACGACTGGTTATTGATTATATAATAATGATAAAATCAAATGATATATATATATATATGTATATATATATATATATATATATATATATATATATATATATATATATATATATATATATGTATATATATATATATATATATGTATATATATATATATATATATATAATGTCAAATGATATATATATATATATATATATATATATATATATATATATATATATATATATATATATATATATAATTCCAATTGATACTGTTTGACGCCTAACGATATTTTCAAAATGATTGGTTGCAAATTTTGGACAGAATGCATGGTTGTTAGCAAAAGGAACAGAACTAATTGAAAATTACAAATTGGAGATACTAAAATCTAACAAATGCAACAATTAAATATCTGCGTTTTTATTTATTTATTTTTTTTAACAGAGTTCTGAAAGGCAATACTGAAATGCGAAGGGGCATTAGAATATCGAAAGATGTGTTCCTGAAGCTGAACAAAATATTATGAAACATATCGTTATTTTATTCGCTGATACACTTTTAACTAACTACCGAGTATTGTACTAGCAGTAGTAGTAATTGTCTGTGAGTCTGGATTTAAGTATCTGGGAAGAGCGTTAACAAAGCACGGATAGTGAGACACTGAAATCTGAAAGCGAATTGGATTAGCAAAAATGTCTTCCAAAAGTAAATAAAATATTAAAACATCGGAAAATCTCGTTAGAAACAAATTAAAGAGTATAAGTAATATAAGTTCTCGTCTATTGCAGTGACAGCTGGAAAATCTCACCACAGTTGAAGAAATAACAGAAATAGGGTTCTACAGAAAGATACTGACAATAACATAGACTGAACATGTCAGCCACAACGATGTTCTGGGGAAAATGGAAACAAAAAAGGACGCTTATATTTAACATCAGAAGCAAAATGTTGATATTATTAGGGTACATAATGAGGAAAGAGGGCTTAGAAAATTTGATACTCACAGGACATATTGAAATTAATAGAGAGTGAGAAGATAACGCAAAACCTGCCTTGCAAGCATGCGTAAATGCATGACCGAACAGTATTTACGAGAGATAACAAAAAGGCATAATTTATTAAGATCTACAAAGGACTGAAAATTATGAAGAGCCATGATCACTCACGTCCTGAAGGGACACAGCACTTTGAAGAATAAGAATATGTATTAACATAAAAGAAATTTAAAAGCAAGAACAACATTATCCGTACGCTTCAGCTTATAATTAATGACAGACTTACTGATCAATAAATCTAAGCAAAACCTTCTATAGTTAGTAACTAATCTATTACCAATTTCTTTCGCCATATTGTTCCATTCTTCGAAGGCAAACCGCCCTAATCTATAAGCAGAAATGTTTCCCTTCCTGGTATCTTAATTAATAACTCGGATACTTGAAGGTACACATCTAATTTCAATACGTTACAATGTGCTCATTGAATACAAATATAGCAAGACGAGTAAGAAAATGAGATGTTTTATACCCGATTAATTGAACCTTTAGCAAGTTGACCCTAAGAGAAGGGAACGATCTACAAGGATATATTATTACAATCAGAAAGAAAAGTGAAAAATATCCTTAGACAAATCGCAAAGGAAAATAAATATAGATAACCTTTGCCAGTAAGATGCGGTAATGTATATCAGTAAAACAGACAGTCCATAGTGTGAACTACGTGTTGAGGACGTTAAAATAAAGCAGATTAAGAAATTCCAATAGAAAGAGCGATACAGATGCATAAGGACGTGTACCTATGTTTCTTAGAATACACAAAGGCCTTCCACAAAGTACGCCACAAGGATCTGATGGAACTGATCAGCAACCTAGATATATTTGGCAAATATATCATTAATCAAGAACCTATAGTGGCAGCAAACAGCATGCATGCGAATAAGGAACGACTTCCGTGAATATACAAAAATAGAAATGGGCGTAAGGCAAGGAAGCGTCTTCTCACCCGACCTGTTCAACCTATACAGTAAGTCAATTCTGAGAGCATTAGAAACCCTACCGGGACTGAGCATTGGCGGCCACAATTTTAACAACAAATGATACGCATATGGCACAGTATTGCTAGCAGACACGGAAATGAAATTACAAAATCTTCTACAGCAAGTAGCGACGGAGATTGAGAAGAAGCGAGTAAGCATAAACTTCAAGAAGAGATGAGGATGATCCCGAAATGAAATTTGCAGATCGGGAACACTAGAATCCATCAGACGCAGAATTTTAAATATCTGGGAAGCGTCTTGACAGAGAACGGTAAGTGGGAAACTGAGATCCGTAGACGTATTGGGATGGCCAAGGACACATTCCAATAGCTGAGCAGAGTATTGCGAGACAGGAGGATATCATTGGTAACAAAGAAAAGGATACTGAGCTGGTACGTGACAACTGTCCTTCTTAACGGCAGCGAATGTTGAACGATTTTCTCAAAGATGAAGAAGAGACACGAGGCGAAAGAGATGTGGTTCTACAGAAGGATGCTAAGGATATAATGGACGGAGCGTGTGAGCAACGATGAGATCTTAGAAAGGTTGCAAACAAAGAGGAACCTTATCCTTAATATCAGGAAGAGACAGCTGAAGTTTCTGGGACACCTAATGAGTAAGGAGGGCCTGGAGAATCTGATACTCATGGGTCGAATAGAGGGAAAGAGAGACAAGGGAAAACAACGTATGACATACCTGGTGGACTTAAGCAAGTGGATGACAGAACGTGGAGGACGCAGAGGGAAGGAACTTGTTGATAGCTGCAAGGGATAGAGTTGGTGGAGAGCCATGATCGCCTACGCCCTGAAAGGAGATGGCACATAAAAAGAAAGATAAGGAACTACTAAGTAAGCACTGGTATATTTGGGAGGGAAATTTGACTAATTCAGAATTTATACTGGGAACAAGCTGCCTGCATACAGTGAGAAAATGTATCTTGTAAATAAAAAAGAGTTTAAGACAAGGATGCGTCTTCTCACTGGAATTATCCAACCTATAGGGTGAGTTGATTCTGAGGGAATTAAAATTCCCCCCAGGATTAATTTTTGGCGGTTAAAATCTTAACAAACTGTCATATGCAGATGACACAGTATTGACAGCAGTCATAGAAAGGAAAAAAAAAACAAGAACTCCTACAGACGGTAGTAAAGGAAAGCGAGAAGAATGGACTAATCATCATTTGTAAGATGATATAATGTATTCCTATGAAGTACAACAATTTAAACATGTATGAAGATGCATTGGGAAAGCGAAAATTGCCATCCAAAAGCTAAGCAAAAGTATTAAGAAACAGGAAAATCCCATTAGAAAGGAAGAAAAGAATATTTAAATGTGATGTAATATAAGTCATCCTACATAGCAATGAATGCTGGACAATCCACTTACAGATGAAGATAAGACTGAGAAATCTGATTCTACAGAAGAATGCTGAGATTACCATGAACTGAACATGTTAATAATGACGATGTTTTAGAGAAAATGTAAATAAAAAGGATACTTACACTTACCATCATAAAGAAACTGTTAAAACTTCTAGGGTACATAATGAGGAAAGTGGGCTTAGAAAATTTGAGCCTCATAGAATATTTTAAAGCCAAGATAGATAGATGTAATCAGCGAATAACGCACATAAATGTGTGAATGGTTGACAGAACCAAATGTAGGAGTGACAATAAAAAGACAAAATTTACTAAGAGCTACAAAGAAAGCAAATTAGGTAGGCTAGGTAGGTTTTCCTCTGTCCACTTTAACGTTACTATGTCCTGGAAATGCTAAATTTTCTATGACTTCTTTCCTCCTTATCTGTCCTCTTTCTGATGAAAAAAAAAATGATATTTTTCCATGCGAACTAAACGGAATAATCCATTATTCATGAGGTATTGGCAGGGTGTTTCTTTCTTTCGTTTTCTTACTGGAACCAAGTTGCGTTTCTTATATGTCTTTTCCGTCTTTCCACACAATCTAAACGGAGTAGTCCATTATTTATAAGGTACTGTCAGGCATAACGTAAGTGCTAAAAAAAAGAAGGAAGGAAGACGCAGAATTATAATTAGATAATAATACTAGTACTACTACTACTACTACTAATAATAATAATAATTACTATTATTATTATTATTATTATTATTATTATTATTATTCTCTTTTTATTCTGACAGTAATTCTACAGTTTTATCTCTTGTTTTTTTTATTTTTACATTTTAATTCCTACTTTGATTTTTTTCTGTCTCTTTTCAAATGTATCCCACGACCCTGTTTCTCCTCGTTCCCAGGGCAAGCGCGCGACTGCAGTTTCCCGCTCTTTTCTTAAGTTTTAAGTTTTATTTTTATTTGTTAATGTTTTGCTTGAAGACCATTTCCTGGACCAGAAGCGGCCGAGTCATGACGTCCGTATCCCAACACAACTGTCAACATGACCGACTTCAAAGAAACTAGGTTAATAACTATAAACTGACAGGTAAAAATTTACATTCTCTTTTTCCCTTTTTTTTTTCTGTGTGCTCTTACTCTCTCTATTTTTCTGTCATTCACCTCCTCCCTCTTTTACTTTGCTTCTTTCTTCCATACTTATTATTAACATTTTCAGCAGTTTTTTTTTATTTATTAATTATTTTTCTCCCGATAATTTCTTGATATTTACTAAGCTAAGCTTATGACGGAGCTAGATCTGATGGGCTGGGAAGATTGTGTTACAGCAGATATCCAAATGGGGAAAAGCTCCCTTGCCTCAAATATCATTTTTCAAAAGACCGGCATTTATCTGGATTCTGACACAAACAAATTTAAAGACAGTAGTAAGAAATAAATTTAAAACCAGAAAGTATTTCGTCTCTCTGAATATGTGTTGCTAATTATACAAAAGATAAAAGGCAAATTGAGACGAAAGATTGTGTTCCGCCAATCTCGCAAGAAATATGAAGCTAAATTGCATTCCAGAAGATGCTCTCTTATGAGTGATAAGGAATGATATGTAATTTGTCTTACTGATTTTTACCTGAAGTTGTACAAATAACATTAAGAGCAGAAACAATAATATTTTACACTGTTTTTTTTTTCATATTAAATATCTAAACACTACAGATTGCGAATTTCATTTTTTTAATCTTATTTTATAAAAATTAATAAGTGTGGAGGGGGCAGTTTATTATGTAAATTTAATGTAAACGGGTCTATCTATGGACACCAAAACAAAAGTTGCGCATACGATATTATTTCTTGAAATATAAAATAAATTTATACAATAAATGCGAATGTTAGTGCGTTAGTGTGTCACTGTGTCACACTTTTTCAACTTTACTACTAGAGGCCGTAGTCCAACATTTCATACCATTTTGGAATCAGGCCGACTCCGTGAGTAAATTAAAATCATTCTGGACGGGATCCGGACCCGCAATCCTGAAATTTTTGTGTCCCAAAATTTTCATTACTACTATTGTTTTCGGCTTCCGCCATCTTGGATTCTATTGATAAAAACAGAAAGATGATACAACTCTGTAACTTTCAAAAGCTTATGTTCAAATGAAAAAGATACTGTTCTCAAATTACAGTGTTTCAAAATAGAATTGTCCGTGTTTTCAACTTTATTCCCAGAAGGTGTAGCCCAACATGTCATACTATTTTGAAATCAGGCCGACTCCGTGAGCAAATTAAAATCATACAGGGCCGTATCCTGACCAACAATCCTAAAATTTTGGTTTCCTGTGTTTTTATTACTGCAATTGTTTTCGGCGATTGTTTAAGTGATTTTTTGCATCGAATTTTTTTATACGATAACATATTTTATAACTTGGAAATAAATTTGGGAATAATCGAAATTAATTGCGAAATCCAGCGAAAGTCACCCATTAAATGAAAATAATTTGTTGTACAGAAAGTAAGGACCTACGTACATAAAATTTATTTTAAATTAAATGGCGGCAGAAGAATTATCATTGAACTTTTACAATGTAAGCTTAAATATTAATGCAATACTTAAATAGAGCGGTCATTTTTTAGTTCTTCTGTAATCTACTGTTGCCTATCGCATCTACTCCTCCCTACTTGTGATGAAGGTTCAATCTTGAAACACTAACGGGTAAATTTATTCAATAAAATCGCCATTGGCTTCAACCACGGCCTTCAGACAAAGGTCTCCTTGCTTAAGTTGGTGAATGCAGCCATAATCCTTGCCTTCACTTCATTTTTGATGTTGCAATGAGATTTTGGTCTCTCGTTCAACTGTGCCGCGCATATAATAATCAAGGAAATTGCATTGTTAAGAGTTAGGCAACCAGATGTAATGGATTGGGATGTGATCGCCGAAATTGTCTAGGAGCCATGACTAGGTTCTTCTGCTTGTGTGGCATGATGCTGAGTCATGTTACCAATCATAGGGTCTTCTAGCAGCCAACCTCTTGACTCGGGCAGCACTAACTCCTCAAGGCACTTGATGTAGGCCTTTGTGCAAGTTTGAGTACCACACCAACAAATTCGGGAGTACTTTTCTCATCAGAACGATCAGAGTGAATTTTTCGAGCTGCCGTACCTTCGAAATCACCATTAAGTTCCTTATATATATATATATATATATATATATATATATATATATATATATATATATATATATGTATGTATTTATATATGTAAATATATATATCAATATATATATATATATATATGTATGTATTTATATATGTAAATATATATATCAATACATAAATATATATATGTATGTATTTATATATTATATTGCAACTATGCTAAGCAGACCTTAGTCACAGTTTCTAGGAAAAAGCGTGTTATATAGCGTGATCAACATTTTGAACAAGGCCTGCACACTCAAGCCCCCGGCCTCGATGACATGTGACTTCGTGCTAGCACAGCTATCGACACCACCCAAGGATTCCGTCTACCCAATTTCACTCACAAGTCTTGGCTCCATCCCTTGTACGGTTTTCAGGCAGTTTCCAAACGTGGGATCGACTTCTCCAGTCCGATAACATCAGCAAGTCTCCTTCCAGCAAACCCGGGTCTTATGGTCAGAATGCGAACGTTGTAACCACTCGGGCACGTGCCCATACAGGGTGGAATATAGTAATATATAATAACGGGTCAAAAACCGTTAAGAGCAACAAAATATGTGAAGTTGTGGTGAGCCATGGTCGAGTGATTGATTGACTCGTTTTATACGGCTTATCAGCCCTTTACCGGTTATTTAAAGCCAGAAAATATTTTTAGAGTGTAAGATTTTTATTTTTGGAGATGATAATGATTTAGAGGTTAGTCATGCAAATTAAAACTTAGCTGGGGTGGAGAAAGGTGGATTCTTGACTTTATTATGAGTATTTGCGTGAATATAACGAACCCAACGGGAATTAGAACACGGCTTTCCGATTAACAATTTTGAATCATTATCAGTTATACCACCCGAACATCCCAGACAATTACTCATCTAGGTACTGACAAGGTTCGATGTTGCTTAACTTCGGTAAACGTAGGAAAATATGTGTTACAACGTGATGTGACCATAAACGTCTACATAATCGAGTATGTTCTGAAGGGACATTGAACATAATAGAAGGCCTATACACTTTGTTCACACTCTGTATCTATCTTTATGCTTACCTATCCACGTAACACCGCTTCTACAGGACGTTAATATAAAAAGTTAAATAAAAGTTGTAGTGCAAATGATATCGATTGCTGAGATGATTATTCGTTTCCATTTGGAGTTTAAAAGGAGAAAAAAAGAAGGAAAATAAGTAAGAAAACGTAAAAGAAGCAAGTAAAAGATTCTAAGACGAAGTAAATACAGCAAGTCAATTTGTTTCTGTGCTACAAACAAATAAACGCGTAGGTTGGTCGTCGCAACAATAACATTAAGTAGTTCGCTTCATTTTGATACTATTGAGTGTATTTAAATTTAATCCTCGGCGAAAGAAGTAAAACAAAAAAGGAAAATATTAGAAAGTAAAAAGCTAGCAATACCCATGGTGTAAGTTGGTAAGGTTTTTAAAATTAAAATTAAAATCCCGCGTTACGCAATCATTGTTCCAGTTGACATCTTCTATTCATTCTTATAAAATGCATTTTTTAGGGCCCATCTCTTAGTAATATTGATCGAGCCTTGCGCAAGGCATTTTACTAATAATGCTCACTATAAAAAGCAATAACACTATTAATTCCAAAAATAATACTAGTAACAATTGTATCGAGTTTCCACAACAATTGAGTCTCTTGGCTCACATCTGAGATAAAGAAAACAGGTTCACTCAATAGTTTAACACTATCTTAAGTATCCTGGCTAATTACAATGATGCTACTGTCTCGCTACTTTTCTGATTTCTAATTGGCTTACGGTCACATCACGTTGAAGCACCTGTTCACGTACGATCAACGAAGTAAAGCAACTTCAAGCACAGTCAATACCTAGATGGGTGACCGTTTAGGAATACCAGGTGCTGTAAGCTTGGATGTATGGGTGGTGTAATAGATAATGGCTCGAAATTACTAATCGAATAGCTGGGTTTCATTTCTCGTTGGATTCGTTATATTCAGTTAAGAGCAAATACCCTTTATATATATATATATATATATATATATATATATATATGTAAATCCACCTTTGTCAACCCCAGCTATATGTTAATTAGTAAGACTTGTATCAGAAAAACATTATTATCTCCAAAAAATGTTCTAGCAATCTAAAAATACTATCTGTCTTTTAGCGATGCAAATTATATATTGGTAATAAATACAGATTTCAGCACCTGTAGCACAACTCTTAATTCCCTGTACAACGCAAATTGCAAAGGGTTGTGAAGACGTAAGAAACCAATTTTTCAAAGATGTTTTAGATTATTTTAGCTTGTTGATTATTTCAGTGGCATGAAAACCTGTGGTGGGTTGTGTAATATCGAATATAAATCTTCTGTTTATAAACGTTTCACCACATGCATAGCAATAAAGAGACTAAGATACATGGGGGACCGGGTGTAAGAGAATATAAGAAAAAGAAAACGTTATTAAGGAACAAGAACAGGAATTAAGAAATAAAAATATAACGATTAACATTGCATTTAAATTTTTGAAGATCAAAATTGACTGGAAAGGGAATTCCACAAACGAGGAAATCAAAAGAAGAAACGGTTAACATAGAACTTACGGTTATATCTAACAATTTCAATTTGCCACCAAAATAGTACTGCGTTTAAATTCACGGACTATGTACTAAACAGAATGCAGTTACAGAGAAGCGACCTTACGGAGGTGAGAAAGTGACAGAAGTCGATTTCCCAGGTCAGGTCCCCTAACATTGCAGATTCTTTATATCTTATCATTAAATACATAGCAGAACTAACTGACCTGTTGTGGCAGCAATATTCAGTGCATGGAGGAATGGTAAATTTATAAATCTGTAAGATATATTCTGGGGAGAAAATTGTCTAGTATGGCACAGGGAATAAAATTTCCTGGCTGAAGACCTATCGTCTGTTTCAATATAATCTTTCAACTTCATGTCAGAGGAAAACGTTAAGTGAGAAATCGTAAAGAACTTCATCACGAATGAATAGATAGGTAGACATAGGTTTGGCTTACACTTGATTCACAAACGTACGCATAGTTTCGGATTATACTAAAATTACCAATGATATACCGGAAGGTGACCATTTTTGGTATGTCTCAATTGTCCCCAAGAGCACGAAGCCACAAGTAATCGTGGCCGAGGGCTTGAGAATGCTGGCCTTGTTCAAATTGTGGATCACGCTAGATAACACTTTCTCTCCCAGAAAGTGTAACTAAGGTCTGCTCAGCATAGTTGCAGTATAAACCACAGGTGGGCTCAGTCGGTGTTGAGCAAAATCAAATGTGCCTGAGCAAGTGTCCGCAATAGAGACTGGCTAGCCGCCCTAGTAGACGGGTATCCTCGAATACGAATGGCCAGCTATTACACACACACACACACACACACACACACACACACACACACATATATATATATATATATATATATATATATATATATATATATATATATACACACAAGTATGGGATTGGTATATACGGAGTAAATTCCAATAACCTACAATTATTATTTTTTAAAGAGTGCTCAATACAGAGTAGAGCAGATATAATCATTTATTCTACATTCAACTTTATCACTTGATAAAACACCAGAAGTGTTGAAACAAAATGGCTATTTTGGTAGTGATTTTATAACATATTTATGTTATGATATTTAAATATATGATTATATATTTATATATATATATATATATATATATAATATTATATATATATATATATGTAAAAATATATTATATATATGTAAATTCATAATATATATATATATAAAAAATCATATTCTATAAATATATATATATATATGAAATTATATATATACATATATATATATATATATATATATATATATATATATATATATATATATATATATATATATATATATATTTACATATATATATATAAGGTATATTTCGGCAGGAAGATTTCTCTCGGGCATCTTTTGTTGTGTAGAATAGATAAATTCTGTCTATCAATTTTTTAATTAATCTTTCAAATTTACAAATAAGCTGTTTTGTGGTATCGGTAATTTTGCTGAAATATATATGAACTTTTATGTAATATTATTTTTCCTGAGGACTTATGAATTCTACTATATCCCTTTTCATGGGTTTTTCCCTGTTTAGTTCCACAAATGCTTTTTAATTCCGGAGTTCTCACGTTTGATGGAACTAATTTCAAGTCACTCAATATGACTTGAAATTTTGGAGGTTGTTGTCATAAATAAGAAGTAGCCAACATTAAATAAGGTGTCATTCTCCACAGAGAATCCTATATTGATGTGTGTTTAACAAAAAAAATAGAAAAATCTCAAACACATATTTTTTTAATTTGACCGTTTTTATAACGTCAACTTGAGTAACTTGCTATTGGATCCATGAAACGTCAGAAAGTTTCAAAAACTTTCTTTCAACTCTCTTGTCTAACTTTTGTGGTCTTCCAGTTTCTTTCCAAGTAAAACATTTCCAGCACAGTAGTCTACCGCTAGACGAACAAGTTTACTGCGGTACCCGATTTACCGCGGGTGGGTTGTGGACACCAAGATTTTGCTCTCGTACCTTCAATACCAATTTTAGAAATTCCACCATATTTTACCAATTTCTGGGCCATCTCACGATAGACAAAACTAACAGCGATCATCAGATGGGTCCTAATTTATTTTAACAGTTACACCCATTTTTACACATTTTACCATGATTTTGATGGTCAAACAGCCCAAATTTTGCGATATTTTAGTACCTCAGTTGTCGCACATCTGATCCAATTGCATTGGTAATAATTACACATGATTACTTTATACTTTATACCTATAAATAATTTGCTTATTGTCTGATTTTATCATATGTATAGCAAATGTGATAATTGTGTAAATAAATTTAATTTCTCATACTTAACGCTTTCCGTGTTTGCATTTACCTTTTACAACGCCGGACTTCTTTTCAAACTAGACCATAATGCATTGCAAGAGTAAGTACTTTCGAGGACGGTTAATATTTATTGTAAAAAAATCTACCTTAAATCACTGAAATAAGTTGAAATTTCGGGTAATTTTCTTTTTAAGTACCGCGCTAAGTATCTAATAAAAAAAATCCCTAACAATTATATTTACATGTAAATTTAAATGCTTAATTCGAAAATAAAAAAGAAAGTTTGATAAAATCTACCTTTTTTGAGTTATGGGCAATAAAAGACCAGATTCATGCGCGTCGCAGCAGCCATTACTGGCGTTGTTTGCATATATTTACTGCGGAAGATACATTCACTTTTCTCGATTATTTTGCACGCATTGATGCAAACAACACCAATAACGGCTGCCGTGCCGTAGCCGACAACGACATGAATGAGTCCGAACTTTTATTGCCGATAACTCCAAAACGGTAGATATTTTTAAAATTTCTTTGTTATTTTCGAATTAGGTATATAAATTTAGAACAAAAAATAACTGTTCGAGAAATTTTTATAAGATATTTAGCGCGTGTCTTAAAAAGTAAATTATTCTTAATTTCTTATGGAATCATTGGCATAAATTAATATAATTTTTTGACTTTTTTTCTTCGAGCCATTAATAAGGTATACATCGCAAAATAGGGCAAATAGGGCCCAGAAATCAGGTAGCTGTTCAACCTCCTATTATCGCCCAACCCCCCCTATCTGCTGCGATCCAGTTGTAGAGCGGGTCGGCCGTCTTGGGCCCCAAGACCCGCACTATAGCGATGGACTACTGTAGTAGCAAACGTCTATTCGGTGATTTGAACACAGTTTCTGAAAGTTCCAAGCCGCTTGGCTATCTCTCGTTTACTTATCTTTCCCTACAAAACCTAAACCTTAATTTTTGTTTCAGCAGAGATTTTAACCATGTTAAAAATCAAGCTCATGTTCATCTACAACGTCGCGCCAAGACACCTTGGCTTGGCTCTGGCTTTCGCCCTTAACCGCGGGAGGAGTCATTGTGGCGCCGTCATGTGTATTGAATGTTTTAACCTGGCGGAGTCCATCCCTCTCCATGTTAGAAACCAGCCGATATCCCCCATCTAAGTGCCTCGCCTTGGTCACGAACACGTGACCGCTGTAGTTCATCTGAAGAACATTCTCCACACCGGCTGGTGACCAGATGTTGAGGAGGTCCTTCCCACAGGAGTGACATGTTAAAACCAGTCACTCACGTGAGTTTAGTTTGCTAGATGATGCTGTTTACGGTGTTTACTCGTTCCCCCACCAGGGCGAGATGTGACACAAGGTCTTTTTAAAGTGGTGACCTGGGCAAGGGACAAAAAATGCCCACAGCCCTCGCAACCGTCGGTTGCGTAGTCCTCGCTGCAAGCACTGATCCCTCCCTCTGGTGCAATGGGAGTGCGCGGCCTCGGGCAGCTGTTCCCCACAACTGTGCACCTCTAAGTATAATTTTCTCAGTTGTCCCTCTGCCCTTTGACAGAGAAGCCCCTGAGCGCACTCTGCTCAAAGACAGAGACGCAACTGAGAGATGATGAGCTTGCGTTAGAAATTCCTCCATGGACGGATTTTTACGCTGAAAATGAAGCGGTTTATTGGGGCATGGCAACTTGGAGCCATCACTTTAGGACCAGTGAAGCTGTTCCACCTAAAGGTGCAGTGTGCCAAATAAAAACGGTACTACTTCTATTCAGAGCCGTCCAAAGACACATGATACTCATATTAATAAGATAGAACAATTCATACTAAGGAATATGAATATTGTCACGACTATATCATCTCAGATCTTTCACTGGCCCATTATATTTACCTTATCTCTTTTTCAACTTCAAGCTGATTGAAACAGTGTTTCTCCTGTTGCATGCGCCTGGGAAAATGCAACAACTTATTTTACAATCCTCAAATTCCACAAACAATACTGATAAAAGTATACTGCTAAACAATCTTAACTTATTAATATAATGTGTATAAACATTTCCTGTAGTTAGGCCAAACTATTTGCACGCTAGTGTACTGTGTTCTTAAGAAATGTTTAGACACATGTAAAAGGGCGAATATGATATATAGATGTCTATATATCAGAAAAAGTTCGGTTAAATGGAAAACAAAAGGGAAAACATAACGCATTTCATCCAATAAAAAGAAAAAAAGTAGTCTTCTTATTGATGTAATTATATATATATATATATATATATATATATATATATATATCCCGAGCGGACGAAATGGCTATCTGAATGATGTAATTTGGGTTTCATTTCACACACACACACACACACACACACACACACACACACACACACACACACACACACACACACACACATAGATATATATATATATGTATATATATATATTTCTACATCCACAGAAGTGAATATATATATATATATATATATATATATATATATATATATATATATATATATATATATATACATACATACAAGTATAGGAATGCTGTATACGGAATAAATTCCAAAAACCAACAAATACTATTCTTAAGAGTGCTCAATACAGAGTAAATCAAATATAATTATTTCTTCGAAACTTATAACATAAATATTTTATAAAATCACTACAAAAATAACCATTTTGTTTCAACACTTCTGGTGTCTTATCAAGTGATGTATACATTCAACACCATCACTTGATAAGACACCAGAAGTGTTGAAACAAAATGGTTATTTTTGTAGTGATTTTATATCATATTTATGTTATAATTTTCGAATAAATTATATATATATATATATATACATATATATATATATATATATATATATATATATATATATATATATATATATATATATATATATATATATTGATATAGGAAGAGTTATTGGATAATATGTGGGTTTTTAGAGGAATAATATCAAGGGAGTTAAACTATGTTGAAATATGCCATTATTTATGAATATATAATGTTCTGCAGACAGCAAATATAGAAAGGAAACAACAAAAGCTCCTACAGGATGTAGTGAAGAAAAGCACGAAAAAAGGACTAAGCATTAATTGCAAGAAAACAGAATGCATGCTTGTTAGCAAAAGCAAAAGCCCAACACGAATTGCCGGTACCAAAATCAACAGGGTACAAACTTCAGGTACCAAAATCTACGTCTGGGTTCCTCTCTGCCAGAAGTCATAGAGGAACGCAGACGAGACTATGCTAGAGGGGAAGAGTCTCGTCTAGGGTGGTAGACAGCTATCCGACCCTGTTTATACGGGATCTACGAGGAATTCAGCAATTAGTTGGAGATTCGTCTCCAGCTGTGCTGGTCAAACGCTGCCACCGGGCTGAGAGGATCCCCAGTCTACGTTGAAGAGCAAAGTCTCATCTCGGGAAATAGCTACCCGACCCCGTTTCATACGGGGTCTACGGGCAATTTTTAGCCACGATACGGGCTCGGATACCTAACATTATATTCGGCCTTGTGTCACATCTGACCACGTGGGTCGGTTGGTAGATATCCTGCAGTTGGTTATTCATTGTGGAATTCACTTGAGTCACTTCTAGCAGTTGACTCCTTCTACGCGCTGCTGGCGAATCTTATATGTGTTGTTCTTGTCCTAAGTATTATCGTTCCTTAGCAACCTTCGGTTGATTATTCTATTTAGTAAACTTCCCTAGGTTACAACAACCTTCATTATTGTTCCAGTTGTCCTCGTTGCTTATATGCTCCGACCTTAGATTTCTCAGTTTCCTTCTGTAGAACCACGTTTTTTTGCCTCCAACACTTACTACCATGTAAGACGATTGCTGATTTGTATTATATAGCAGTTCAACACTCTTGTTTTTGTTTCAACGTTAGTTTGTACTTTCTTAGTTTTGAACTGCATATTTTGCGATTTAAATTCGCGTACGATATTCGATGTCATATTTTCTATAATATTTCTATATATGCTTCGCAAACTCTCATAAGCATATATATGTATGAGTGAAGGCAAATTTGAGGGGATACATAAAATTGTTACATAATATTGACATGAATAAACCTACTTCGTAACAATCGATTCTTTGGTAACTATAATTTACGAATTTATGAGTACTACTACATTGGCAACAATATCTCATTCTTTGACTTTTGACATGCTAAATGTAACCGAAAGTTCTATGCTAATAATTTTTTCTCTTACATTTCTCGTTTGTAGATTTCTCTTCTGGCTTCTTGCTTTCCAGTCAGCATTGATCTTCAAATATTTAATGTCAATCTTCAGTCTTCTTAATTCCTTTTCTCTTCTTTTTTTGTCCTCTCTGCTAAAGGTTTTCTCTTCTCATGTTCTCTCAAACTCAGTAACTCCTTACAGATTAGTGTCTTTATTGTCCTGCTTGGTGTGAGATGATTAAAAACATCTGCGTCACCTTCTTACTTATTGCTCGCTTCATTTTCAATCTCTCTATATTTGACACTATAATGTATTAAACTCCAAATTAATTTAATTATTAAATAAGTTGCATTTTTCGGTATAAGGACTTCTAATACAGATAGAAGCTTACTCTTTTTTATTTATTTTTGTTTTACTTCTTTTTCACATGGATTTAATTTCTTTTGCAGATTGAAAAAAATTTGAGAGTTTTGGCGATTAACAAAGATGGCCGACCAAGAAGCATGCTCCAGGATTGAACAGCGATCAGTTATCAGGTTTTTGGTTGCTGAAGGCTGCAAACCAGTTGAAATTCATAGGAGAATGTCAACTGTGTATGGTGACACATGTTCCAGCCAAAAAATGTCTTCAAGTGGGCTAAATTGTTTAAAGAAGAATAGAGCAGTGTTGAGGATGAAGACAGACCTGGGAGGCCTACAGAAGTGATGTCTCCTGAGGTGACCGAATCAGTCAATGACCTCATTCAGTCTGACAGAAGGGTGACAGTGGATGACATTGCAAGGACTTTGAGCTTATCTGTTGGGACAAACGCAGGGGTCATCAGTCAGAAGGAGTCATCTTGCATCATGACAACGCAAGGCCTCACACAGCAGCCCAAACGGTGCAGACCATCAATGAGCTGGGCTGGGAACTGCTCCCTCATCCCCCTTAGAGCCCAGACCTTGCCCCTTCAGACTTTCACCTGTTTGGTCCCTTGAAAGCGTTCACGAGAGGCACGAAGTTTAAAAGTGACGATGAAGTCGAAAGTGTTGTGAGCGACTGGCTGAGACATCAGTACAAAGATTTTTACGCTGAGGGAATACGGAAGCTTGTGCACAGATGAGAAAATTGTGTGACAGTGCTGGGAGACTACGTTGAATAAAAAAAGTAAGCTTCTATCTGTATTAGAAGTCCTTATACCGAAGAATTCACCTTATTTATTGAATGACCCTCGTATATCGTCAAACTCACACATTATCATACATTAAATAAAGTGTTAATTTCAAAATTCTCTGTAAATTACCTGGATCGACAAGCACCTGATGAAGATCGAAAGGTTGTGATAATAACCACAACAGTGAAAACAAAGTTTATTTGGTCTCTCGCTCAACTGCCCCTTACACATAATAATCAAGAGGGTTTCATTCTGGGGAGATAGGTGGCCAGATGGAAGGGGTGATGCGATCTCAGAAATTGTCTGACAGACATGACTTTGTTCTCCTTCTTGTCTGACATGTTGCAGACTCCTGTTGCCAGACAGTGTTTTTAGGAGCCACACTCTTGATCCACCACTTACACCCTCGAGACACTTGATGTAGGACTCCTTGTTGAGTCTGAGGCCCTCACTAAAACATTTGTGAGTTCTTTTCTTATTAGAACGATCAAGTTGATTTTTCCGAGCTGCTGGACCTTCGTAATCACCATTAGACTCATCCAACACTTTCCGAATCGTTTGCACTGTCTTCAGTTTGACACCCAAACACTGTGAGACGTTGGTACTGGAACATTCGGCGCGAATGCCAAGCAGTACAGCATGGCGTTACAAATTTCTGGCGGAGTGAATTGCGTCTTGGTGCTCTTTTTTCGCGCAGACAATGCCCAACTGACCCTGCATTCTAACAGACTTAATCAAAAACAAACAACGCTCTTGCGCGAAATTAAAAATATAATATGGTGACAATTTACCTCTAGTTTGTTCCTTTTTTCGCTTTTCCTCTTAACATGACATTTTCAGTGTCGTTCTCAACATATTTATTCCTCAATTAACATCAACATCTACTTCTTCCCTCGGAATGTAGAGTTTTACATATTCCAATGTATCTTCTTCTTCACATCGTTATCATCATCATCACCATCTTACTCCTGCTTTCTCAACTTTTACTTCGTTTTCTCCACATTCTCTTCCATTTTTTTCTTCTTCTTTTCCTTCTACACATTCTTCTTTTCCTTCTACACATTCTTCTTCTTCTTCTTCTTCTTCTTCTTCTTATTATTATTATTATTATTATTATTATTATTATTATTATTATTATTTTACTTCTTCTTCGACACTCTTCCTCCTTTTACTTCTTCTGTTTCTCCTCAACATTCTCCTCCTTCCTCTCCTTTTTTCTTTTTCTCCGCCTTCACCTGCTCCTACTACTACTAATATTTCTTCTTTTTCTTCTTCTTCTCTTACTACTTCTCATTTTACATCTTCTTCCTCTCTTACTCTTTTTACTTCTTTTTCTCCTCAACCTTTTCCTCCTTCCTGTTATTTTTGTTCTCCGTATTCTGCTGCTGCGTCTCCTCCTCCTCCTCCTTCTTCTCGTTCTTTCGTCCCCTTCATTCCTCCTCCTCTTTTTTCTTCCCTATAATTATTCTATCTTTTAATTTCTTGTCTTCATAACATTTAGTGAGTATATTTCTTTTTCTCAGTATATTAGTCCTGCCTTTTACATGAATCGATTCTTTTCTCTTCTTTCTTTGTTGAGTTCTTTCTTTCTTTCTTTCTTTCTTTCTTTCTTTCTTTCAACAATCCTCCCTGTACATAATTCAGATTGTAAACCCCGTCCCTCTTCTAGATATTCAGACTGTCCCTTTTTTACTCTGCCCTCACTGACACGTTTGTCCTCTCTTTCAAAGTTTGTCCTCTGAACAAACCACTTAGCAGTCGTTTCTCTTTTACTCGTTTTTTTTTCCTTTCTCTCTTTCTGCCTTTTTTCTCCTTCTACTTCAATTTCCTATCTACCTACAAAACCAATCTACTCTATACGCGGGAAAATGTCTGTGGGTGTACAGGGGTGTAAGTGATAGCAACGCTTGTTTTGTAAGTATGCCTCGACCATCTGGTCTTCCCTAGAGATAGAGAAGATTATGTAGTTAAGCTGTAGGCAAATACAGGTGGGGATGTTGTGCAGTGGTTAAGTTAATTAAATCTGGCGACTAGCAAAAAAAAAAGTGTAAAATAATAGAAACAAAAGAATGATAGAAAGAAAATAAAAATGGAGGTGATGACAAGAGAGTATTACTCTGGACATGGCGCCTGTTGTTTTAACTGATAGGACATTTGAAGTGAGTCTGAAAATGACAAGAATTGAAATAGATATCTACTATCAATTTCTTTATCTATGTACTTAACACCCTCGTTATTAGTATTATTGCTGTAAATATTATTTTCACTTCTTATAATCGTTTACCTAACGCTTTTTCAAATAATTAATGAATAAATACGTTTATTTAAGTGAGAGCTAAGTTTTTTCTTTCTTCTGTGATATATACGATCAAAAATATCTGTAAAATTAATAGAAAGATCCGTTCATTAAGGACTGAGAAGCTTTTTAATTAAGCGATGTGATATGATTCCCTATTCGGAGTATTATATACATCTTTGTTGCTATGTTTGCAACGTTTCGATCACTGTATCTCCGTTCTTCTTCATCTGCCTACGTACACAGTAACTTTGTTGGAGTTTCGAAACAATCCCTTTATACAAATAGCAGTCTGAGTTGAGAACCAGATAGTAATGATCATGGTGTTTATCGTGATTGTTCATTTCCTTGTAGCCTCCAACGGTCTCTATCAATTTTCATCCGCGCCCTAGACATACACATTAACAATTGTGTTTGTGTGTTAACGTAAAGTGTTTGTATTTTGGTGAATGTTCGTACGTACGGTTATGTGTGTATAATGTTCACGGCGTCTCTCGCAAATGGGAAGACGCTATCTTCTACGAGAGATTACATTGTAGATGTGTTCGCTGAAATGAAGAAATGAAAAAGAGAACGAGGCAAGAAGTCGCCCAGTATATACAGTATAGGGAGAGCGATCCTAGTGAATAATTAGGGAATTAACTCCGACAAGATCGCAAGATATAGTAATTCTCTTTAGAAATACTTACATTTCCTACACCAATAAAATACTGTCAAGTTTGAGGCATTATTTAAACTAAACTACAGATCCACTCCAGCTGCTCTCAGAAATCAGGAAGTGAGACTTAATGAAAAAAAAATGAAGTCTAATTGTCTTAAAAGGGTTTAATCGTTTTACGAGTCGTGAGTTATGTATTGAAATAATAACTAAAATTGAATGACCATATGTATATGTATTAAACAACAAAGTTTACAATGGACATAGACATTAACAATTGTGTTTGTGTGTTAACGTAAAGTGTTTGTATTTTGGTGAATGTTCGTACGTACGGGTATGTGTGTATATTGTTCATGGCGTCTCCCACAAATGGGAAGACGCTATCTTCTACGAGAGCTTACATTGTAGATGTGCTCGCTGAAATGAAGAAATGAAAAAGAGAACGAGGTATTATTTATAGTACAGGGAGAGCGTTCCTAGTGAACAATTAGGGAATTAAGGCGGAGCTAACTCTGACAAGATTGCAAGGTATAGTAACTCTCTTTAGAAATACTTACATTTCCTACACCAATAAAATACTTTCAAGTTTGAGGCATTATTTAAACTTAACTACAAATCCACTCCAGCTGCTCTCAGAAATCAGGAAGTGAAAGTTAATGGGGAAAGAAAAATGATGTCCAATTGTCTTAAAATAGTTTAATCGTTTTATCAGTCGTGAGTTATGTATTGAAATAACAACTAAAATTGAATGACCATTAGTGGTCACTTCTGATGGTTTTAAAACGAAAAGAAAATTGTAATCACAGGTATAATCTTTTTAATTAAGCGATGTCATATGATTCCCTATTCGGAGTAGTGTGTTCATATTTGTTGCTATGTTTGCAACATTTCGTTCACTGTATCTCCGTTTTTCTTCAGCTGTCTACGTACTCGGTAACCTTCTTGGAGTTTCGAAAGGATCACTTTATTCGAATTGCAGTCTATATGAGCACACTAGTTCGAGAAGAAAACCGGATAGTAATGATCTTGGCGTTTATCGTGATTGTTCCTTTCATTGTAGCCTCCAACAGTCTCTATCAATCTTCACGCTCATTTTAGGGAATAGATTTCTATGCTGATGGCACAACTAGTCACTACTGTCTTAGTACTAAGACTGATCATCTCGATATGGCCAAATTCGCAGCTGATCTAAAAAAAAGAAGACCTACATTATTTTTAACACCTCCAAAACAAAACTGCTCTCTGTTAATCGTTTGTTGCTAACATCCAGATTTATTCAGTGTGCCTCATCGGGCAAATGCGTTGAACATTGCCGCCATTTCAGGTCTGTGTATTTAGAGATTATTGATAAAATGCAAAGAAGAATCGGAAATGTTATCTGTCCAGACATGGCATCTCGGCTTCAGTGACTTTCACACCCGTTTAATTTAGCTTCCTTCGTCAATTTCTATAAATATTTTCATGGTTATTTTTCTCCTGTTCTTCTCACTTTTCTTCCCACTTTTTTGTAACACGACTTTACGAATTTAAATGCAGTAATTGATTGGCAGCTCGGTTTCATCATTTCATAGACTAGATGCAACTCTTAAGTTTCTTCTCTCGCATTTATCGCTTGTGGAACTATCTTCCACCATCTTGCTTTTCATTCAAATTTGATCTTCAAAAATTCAAATGCAGTGTCATTTGTTTTTCTTTTGTCTTCTTAATTCCTGTTCTTTTATTGTCCTCTCTACTTAATAATGTCTCTCTCTTCTCTCTCTCTCTCTCTCTCTCTCTCTCTCTCTCTCTCGTATTCTTTAACCTTTATAAATTACATACTTCTTAGTGGCAAAATAAATGGAAAAAAATACACGCTGAGCAACCAACATGTGCATACTGATACGACTAGCGAAGCATATATTAATGATAATTCCTCATCTAAAAATTCCCACAAAATTATCAGATCAGAACGCACACGGCGTGATACAACAATGGAGACGATTGAAAATACACAAGCAAAAACTATAACAATCAAAAGATTTTGATGGTCCAAATAGAACAATACATAAAATTATGACAATTACGTTTATCTTGGTTGTTCTGTACGCAACCTTTCGGCCCATGGAACCAGCAAACGTCTTCAACTGAATTTATTTTACTTCTTAATCGGTAACGTAGCTGGAATTTCATACCGAAAACTTTATTCGGTATATGAGGGTAATTGTGTCGATTTGCCGCTTTTGCCAATGAAGTCTGTTACATTTCGAAACTACCCGACCAGGGAACACAATATGTTTTATCCAACGTTTTAATACATCAAGCCACCTGAACAATTTGGTGGTGAAATTGATGTCGAAATGATCAATAATGTCAATAGATTTTTGCACCATATACATATACATATTTTTTTAATGCCATATCATTTCAATCCTTAGGCAAACTCTGCACATTTCTTTTCTCTATTATTTGAGAATTTATATAATTTCTGGGTAAACATTTTAGAGTGGTTTCCAGTTAAGACTTTCATAGTTTGAAAATCAGAGATTTATTTCTTCTGGTTCTTCTTAAGGTCAGAGAAGCCAGTGTAAACTTCTATTTAATCACGAGTTGCGGGAAAACAGACAAAGGACACTTTTGCGAAAGTAAAGGCAACAGGCTAGGCTGGAATTGGATCTCGACTCGCCATTTTATTGATTGATTGATCTGTTTTTTATGGATTATCAACCGTTTGTAGGTTATTTAAAGCCAGAAAATATTTTAGATTTTAAGAATTTTTTTTTGTGGGGGGGTTTAGATTATAATGATTTAGATATATTTGTCTTACTAATTAGCACTAAGCTAAGGTAGGGGAGTTATGGAATCGTGACTTTCCCAAGCTTATTTTGCGTATAAGTGAATATAACGAACCCAACGGGAATTGGAACTCGGCTTTCGGATAAACAATACCCAGCCATTAACCATTACACCACCCGCACATGCAAGATTACAGCACCTGCTATTCTCAAACGGTCAGCTATCAAGGTACTGAGCAGGTTCAACGTTGTTTAACTTCGGTGATCGTACGGGGACCGGCTCATGGTTACACATCTAAAAATATAGTTGACCGAGATATTGTAATTGGTCTCACCTGTGACTTAGCTACACCAGATCAATGAGGAAAAGACTAAGTTATAATATTCAATACATCTAAATTGAAGCTGGTAACATATCACCACCGATCGGTCGCTGGGCTTTCACCTGTCATTACAAACGGTTCTTTTTCTCAACGAGGATTCATACTTTGAACGTCTGTAGGGAATCTAGACCTCAAGTGGAACCCCTATATATGATCATTTGCCAAAAATGCTGGAAAAATATCCAGCTCCGTTGTCTCACTCCAATAAGTACCTGGATGTTTTATCCTTAAAAGAGTTTGATTAGAAAAATATGTAGTATTGCTGTCATATCTGTGTTGGAGTTTCTCAATATTATCTTTTCCATCATGATAAAATTAAAAGCATTTACGTCATGTAACGTCTAGCTTATTTTCCACTCTACAGCCACTTTCCCTTGACACGCAAATTTTCAAATCTATCGCTATACATAGCAAGTGCTCAGATTAGCTCCGTTCATTGGTGTCACTAATTCAGGCACTTAAAGCTAGGACTCACCATGCCACGTCAACAGAATCGGATTACCAATATTTCTTTCGTATTTCATTTGTAATTAAGAAGTTCCACTCAGATGTTTGTACTGACAATGGTGGAAGGGGATCTGGAGTAGCTGATTGATACCAGGTTTTCTGTGACGATTGGTAAAGGTGCAAGATAATTTTTAAACCTATAAAAACTCTCATACAGTAAAGAAATGCCCATTGTGAAGCAAACGCATGCTCGAATCAGGTATTTCTCAGGTGCACTCACTAAGGGGACAACAACGTCATAATGTGATGTACCTCAGGCTGTTGTTCGTCTTGACAACACCCAAGACGTAGTCATCCAGAAAATGCTAACAAGGTGAGCCAGCATAATTTTTGGCGGGTAACATGATTGGGAATATGTACTATGCACCATTTCGAAGTAAATTAGGCCATGTGGGAGTGTCTAACGCCCTGCTGAAACATGTACAGCCAAACTCTCGATCATGGGCTTCATCAATGTTTCCGATATCCCGGCCTAGGTGGAAGCATTGTTCTTGAGTTCCCACGGCAAGTGGTAAGGTCATATGTTATAGTCTTCTATATCCAAGACATACAGTACCATCGTAGACGACGTTTAAATCACAAGGGGTACCTCCTAAAACCTGAGCAGAAATACTTGTCTCTTGTTTTTTTTCTTCTTTTTTTTCTCCGTATCGTGGCCCATTACGACGTAGAATATCAGTGCTAGCCAAAGTTTTCGGGCCTCTGTAGCCCTTAATAAAGCTCGATTAATAGGTTCATTGTTGCTTTTTTTCTGTCTGTCGTGCATTCAATATGTCCTGTGAGTGTCAAATTTCCAAACCCTCTTTTCTCAACTGTCTCTTTCTAATGCTATGTATATGTACCCTATTTACATCTTTTTTGCCATATTTATCACAATGTTTCGGCCGTTGTAGGCTCCGGCCTTCTTCAGGTGGTTGGAATGTCGAACTGAACCCTTTATTTCGCTCGCTGGGGTAGACTGTTCTAGTTCCACGTGCCATGTCTAATGGATGTCAGTTATCAGTTATCTCCTGTTAATTAACATATCCACGTTCTCCACTGTCTTAACCAGGTTTTGAACTCACAACTCATTGGTGTCTGTCACTGGATCTAGCCAACACCTTTATCCACTGTGCCATGTATCCTTAAGGACACATGGCACAGTGACATGGCACGTGGAAATAGAACAGTCTACCCTAGCGAGCGAAATAAAGGGTTCATTTCGACATTCCAACCATCTGAACAAGGCCGAAACGTTGTGATAAATATGGCAATAAAGGTGAGGACAATAATCCGAACAATGTAAATAGTGTACATAATACCTCATCTCAGGAATACAGACAGGTATATGTACCCATTTTGTTTCTATTTTCTCTAGAAACTTCGCCGTTGCTCACGTCTTCTGTTCATGATATTCTCGGCATCTTTTTGTAGAACTACATTTCTGTTGCATCAGGTTTCTTTTTCATCTGCAAAGATATTTTCCAGGATTCTCTGCCATACAGGAATAAGAGTATTATATAACAGATCATTACTTTTTTGCGATGAAATTTACTTGTTTCTTAATATTTTGCTTAACGTTTGGAAGGTTTATTTCATTATCCCAATACAGTCTTGCATACTTCTCCGGATCACTGTGGTTAGCTTTTTAAGGAAAAGATGTTTTTTTTATATAAACTACAGGTAAGAAATCCTTACATTAAATATTTGTGTGAATTCGATATTTCTCCCATAAGTAATTCATGCATGGAAGTTTATTGTTTAATTTTTTTCCTTTTCGACGAACCTCAAAGATGACGCAATTGATGTTAATTTCAAATAACAAAATTTTACACTATAATACATATAAAGATTTTTAAAATTTACAGTTAAAATTATTCTATATACTAATAAGTAAAACCGACATTAAAATGAAAATAGGACCAAAAAGCGAGACGTTTTAGTTTGGTTTGCTTTGGTTTGGTTTGCTTTGGTTTGTTTTACGACATATCAACCTCAATGAGTTATTTAATGCCGACAAATTTTTATTGCTGGTAATATTTTGGTTTCTCAAAAATCTATTTCTGGTATTAATTTTTCCTTCAAAAATATATTTCTGGTAATAATTTTTTCAAAAAAAGTATTGCTGGTAATATTTTTTTTTCCTCAAAAATGTATCACTGGTAATATTTTTTTTTCAAAACCGTATTGTTGGTAATATTTTTTTTTCAAAACCTTATTGTTGGTAATATTTTTTTTCAAAACCGTATTGTTGGTAATATTTTTTTTTCAAAACCGTATTCTTGGTAATATTTTTTTTTCAAAACCGTATTCTTGGTAATATTTTTTTTCAAAAATGTATTGCTGGTAATAGTTTTTTTTCCAAAAATTTATTGCTGATAATAATTTTTACAAAGTATTTCTGGTGTTAAAACCTATTTTTACACTTTCGTAGTGTTTTTACCCCAGTTTCGGGTTTAACTATTTGCCCATAGCTGGGAACCTAACAGGTGCTACCAGCCAGGGTCAGGTTGGACATGGGAACACCAGAAATTATGAGGAGGTTCGACCCTCCTCAAAACCTCTTCATCAGAGGCCTTGCTGTTGGACGTAGTTTATCGTATTCCCCAGGGGGTGGATGTAGTTTATTGTCATACCCAGTAAGAGAGCCATGTTTTAGGCGATACAAAAATAAAAACACATACAAAAATAGACGCCGGTTTTTTCATTTTTGTTTAGAGTTCTCTTTCTATCGCAGTCACTTGGTGTTTAAAAAGACAATCCTTCGTCAGCTGTTATAGCCTGGCGCTACAGAAATCAACAATATAACAAAAAACACAACACTTGTAGATTTCAAACAGCAGCAGCATCTAAAATGTTTAGCACATGCAACAAGGAAGAAATAAATCAAGGTGCTGACTTTCCCCACTACCGTAAATGTCTGGAAGAAAAAATCCATCGGTAACAGAAAAAAAACGATGACAGTGAACTTGAGAAGCCAATCACCTGCTTCAAGAGCGAGAGAGACATGTATAATTTTCGATCATGCTGCTCGATCATTTAATACTGAATGTTTCCAGTACGAAAACGGTTAAATTGTAAACACGACAGTTCCGAAGTTTTCCAAATATTAAATATACTAAGTATTGTTTCTGGTTTGGAGAATCAGGAAAAAAATTACATTCTTCGAGAAATATAGAATAACGATTTGATAAATACTGATGAAGAAATTGCATAACATTTCATGTGCCTTTTTTTTTAAGTAAATCCATATGAAAAAAGTCTAAGTATCTCATGTAGAACTATTAATATTTTATACTTTCCTTACATCTTTCTTGTTCTTCGAAATTTAGTTTTGATTTTATTTCAAAGACGCCTTTTTTAGCTGAATTTCATCAGTGACCCGCATTCGTTACAATTTATTTGTTTTGCTGCGAGGCATTTGCTTGAAATCGTCCTTCGTAATTGCTTAATTAATAAGTGACTAATTTAATGAATAATTCCACTGTGACATTTGAATAACTTGATGATCTGACGATATTGCTGAATGACGTAGCTGGAGGTTATATTGTCAGCAATTCACATTCTATCTACATTTTAAGGATATTTTTCAGTTGGAAAATCTATCTCACATGAAGTGTTCATATCTCTATCTATATCTATCTATCTATCTATCTCTCTCTCTCTCTCTCTCTCTCTCTCTCTCTATATATATATATATATATATATATATATATATATATATAAATATTATAAACTGATTAGATTTTTTAAAATAACACCTACATTTCTTTTAGATTCCCTCTATGTCACTCCTTCTCACTCATATATATATATATATATATATATATATATATATATATATATATATATATATATGTAAGCCAATGTGTGGATGTAGATCCGACGGTATGATGAAAATGTGGAAAAGACAAAGCAAAATCCGAATATGTGAGTTTACTGTTTTTTTATTTTGTTTTTGTTTTTGTTATTCTGTCGACGTCAGACGTTTCGGTCAAATAGACCTTCTTCAGGACATGGTTAATGGAGACATATTTATATTAGATTTAAGTTAGATGAAGAGACGATATATACAGGACTAGTCAGAAACAGAAAAACTGAAATTCTAAAGTCAGAGTATTCTTTCCTGGCGTCCAGTGGGCGGCGCTACGAAAACCTGCTCCCAGGGAAGAGATTTTATCCTAAGTGGAAAGTGGGGGGGACCTATTTAAAACTATAGCTTATCGGTACGTTTGTCAAGCAATTATCTCGCTAGAAAACTTGATATGTTAAAGAAACCTTGTCGGGTGTTTATTGTGTGTGAGGTGGCTATCGTAAATCTGCCTAAGGTTTTTATTGTGGATATATTTTAAAATCTTCACAGAGTCGAAATCAAAATTGTGATCAGATTTGGCTATGTGTACAAACAAAGAACTACTTAGATTACCGAGGCGAATATTTCAATGACCTCCCTGTCTCGCCTACATAACTCAAGTTGCAGTCTCTGCATGGCACCTGGTAGACGCAAGCATCGGATGTAATATGATGTCTGCTGGTATTGTTTAATATACTGCGGATAGTTTTAGTGGGTAATGTAGTAGTTTTAATTTTTAGCGCGTTTAGATTGTTGGAGATGTGTTCGGTCAGAGGGTTATTCGGTAGAAAGATGCGGCCAATGGGATTATCAGGGGCAGCTGAAAGTGTGCCTCTTCCCACCTTTGATGTAGTAGTAGTAGTCGGTATGTTGTTATGTACTGATGAACGAACTCTGTGAATTTTCAAGGCTTTATGCTTAGCGCCGAGTATTAATTGTCTCGGATACGAAAGGCTCGAGAAGGTATCCTCGATATAACTAAATTCGTCATCTAAATATTTTTCTGAACAGATTCGAAGAGCTCTCAAGTAATAAATCCAATAATAACACCTCTCTTAGTCCTAGTATCATTGTGAGAGTAAAAGTGTAAATAGTCGTTTTTGCATGTGGGTTTACGATATACTTTGAATTCTAGTTTGTTATTATTTCTAGTAAGTAGTATGTCTACAAAAGGTAGAGAATTATTCGGATCAAGTTCGTGGGTAAATTTTATAGTAGGTTCTACTCTATTCAATCTATCAGTGATTTTGTTTAAATCATGTTTCTGTGGGTAAATGAATAAAATGTCATCGATGTAACGGAAGTAATGTGTATCATCAGGGATTATATATCTCGCCAGATTATGCACTTTCTCCTGAAGCTTCGCGCACAGAGGAGCGGTGTGGGCGTCGAAACAATACAAATATGCCTAAGCGGACGTCTGCAGCTGGAATTGTCTAGCAGCCCTAGCAGACCGTTGTGCCCGGAAAAAACGTTAGCCTTTATACACAGACACACACACACACTCACATTCCCACACACACACACACACATATATATATATATATATATATAAATATAAAAATGGACATGGAAGTCAGCACTTAGAGGCGACAGTCTGTTTCATGCTAGTGCAATCGTCAGTCGCCTGACGATTGCACTAGCATGAAACAGACTGTCGCCTCTAAGTGCTGACTTCCATGTCCACTTTTATATTTACACACGCTCTATCTCTGATATTGAGCACTTTACCCCATAATTATAGCACACTTTAAGACTATATTTCTGCATATATATATATATATATATATATATATATATATATATATATATATATATATATGTGTGTGTATATATATATATATATATATATATATATATATATATATATATATATATGTAATCATTTCTAAGGTACAGCGGTTCAAAGTTTAATCTAACGATAGGACAATTTTGCTGTTACGCAATTTGGACCATTTCCCTGCTACACCCAGTATACGCATGGCATAATTGTCCATCCCACAAAATATTTAATATCTAAGAACCACGAAACTAATTGAGTTTCTTTTCCCAGGTTTTCAGATAAGACGTTTAGTCATCTTGACACAATTTATCGTAAGAATCACTTTAAAACCATCTGAGATATTCAGCTAGAAAGAGAACAGCTTAAAATCGTTTTGTGTCAAACTCACTATGTATTTCCAACTGAATAATGGTGAGAGGAATAAGATCAACCAGGTCATCATTTATGGTACCAACATTCATACTCTGACTTCCATTTTCAAAGACCATTCAAGATCCATCAAGAGCACAGTGAATAAATTTAAAAAAGGGTAGAGAGGAAAATGGATCAGGAGGTTACAACAACAAGAAGAATCAGTATCATTTAAACTTAGAGCTAAAAATTAGAAAAGATTCAACTTAATCCATATGAGATCTGGCACGTATGACAGTCCAATGAGCAATGAAAAAAGACATGCAAATGAAATCGTACGTGAAACGTGTGAAGCACCTTTTTACTCCAGGACAGAAAGTTAGGTTAGAGAGTGTGGAGATAATGTTGAATAGGTTGGAAAATGATCTTGGAGTTATATATATATATATATATATATATATATATATATATATATATATATATATATATATGACCTTTATTTCAATCCTTCGTGTGCTTTCGATCGTTAGCTCTGATTAATTAATGATGAACATTTTCGTTTATGATTGATTTTATCACGATTCTTCTGTTAAGCTTAGAGAGTAATTAATTATTCATTAAAATTGCTTAGAGACCAATAGTGTTAGAAAAACTTCAAATATTCCAGTAAGATATCTTTATTCATTTCTAAGATAGAACGGTTCACGGCTTAATCTAACTGGACAATTTTGTTGTTTTGACGATTTTGAAAAAGTTGCTGTACCATCCGGTATATAGAATTTTCCTATAGCTACCCCTTGTCCAATGGAAGTACTACATTCTCTGGCACTTTATGCAGGTCTCCGCGTTAAGTCTAAGAGTCTATGGGAAAATGAATGGAGGCATAACTAGTGATCACTCCACATATCATGATGTTGACGATATGCCATGTAACTCTTTCAGGATCCTCTGCACTGTCCTCAGATTTACACACATACACTCTGAAATCTTTGCATTGGAGTTTCCGACGCGAATGCCAAGCAGTACAGCAAATATCTTCCAAATTTCTGGTGCAGTGAATTGGATTTTTTCTCACAAACGATGCCCAAGTGAGCCTACTTCACTGTGCAGTCGCTAAAATCCATAACAATCAACGCGTTTGCGCGAAATTAAAAATATAATATGGTGACAATTTACCCATCGCGTCATGTATGTCTTTTGAATTTGCTTGCAAGATAAATTTTATGATGAAGATCAAAACAAATATTTTAAATTTATTATCAATATTATCATTTGAGTATGTGATGTTTCCTGCTTTGTATCCTGTAGAGCCGGGTTCAAACTATGTTTCTTCGGCCCTATATATTTAATTGATAGAACTTTTCTTTATATGTGGGATGTTCCTAGTAGAGCGATCTTCCGGGCAACTTGTAAGTTGATGTTACCTGGGACACTGTTAGTAAAATTGTCCATTCTTAGTGTTACGCGGCCCAGAGCTCCGATTATAGTTTTTGTCTTCATCCCCCCCACTCTGGTTACCTTCTCGTATTTAGACATTTTCTTGATAATTTTGATGGGTGTGTTTCTCTCGGGTGGTATTGCTATTCCTGAATTTCTGTTGTCTTTTCTTTCCCTATCAGTTTGAATTAGCATGTCGCAGAGGATATTTACATTGTTATTTTGTGTAACTGTGTCTGGTTGGTGCTCATACCATCTCTCAGTCGTTTCGATTTCGTGCTTCGTGCATATCTTCCAGTGACAAAATGGAGGTGCATGCATACATATGATGATGGATGTCGACTCTTTAAACGAGAACGTTCATTGCTTGTAAGTTTTATCTATAGTTTTGAATTCAATGTTTTATTTCTCTTAGACTGGTAACTACCGCAGCTAGTGTGCACAGTCTGCCCTATAATTTAGCTTATAACTGGAGGAAGAAGAGAGGGATTTCATCTCGTCCCCAAGAATTCTAACTCAATTCTCTCATTCTGTGTCGCTATTCACTGCACAACCCACACATACATACACATATACATATACAAATATACATGCATTTATAATAATAGCTGGCCACTCTTATTCGAGGATACACGTCGATTAGGGCAGCTAGCCAATGCCTATTTCAGACGCTCGCTCAGACACATTTGTGTTTGTTCAACAACCACAGAGTCAACTTGGTTATAATGCAACTATGCTGAGCAGGCTTTAGTTACATTTTCTGGGAGACAGCATGTTATCTAGCGTGATCAAGCATATGAACAAGGCCAGCACACTCAAACCCTCGATCACGATGACTTATGACTACGTACTATATATATATATATATATATATATATATATATATATATATATATATATATATATATATATATATATATATATATAGCTGGCCAGCCGTATTCGAGGAGGATGCTCGGTTATTAGGACGGCTAGCCACTCTCTAAGTCTGACTAACGCTCAGCCACATTTGAGTTCAACAGCCACAGAGCCAACCTGTGCATAGGGACTCCTTGTATCTTCTCGGGCTCATGTTTTCCACTGACATGAAGTGAAAAGATTCTGTTGAACAAACTAAGTCTGCCCATAAGAATGTTGGTTCACTATGTTGTGCTAAACAATTCTGCAATTAAGTTACAGGAGAGAGCGTGCTATTTAGCGTGATCAACAATCTGAACAACGTCAGCACACTCAAACCCTCGGCGACATCGTGCTAGCTATCGTGCACATCTGTCGGAGGCCGCGCCCTCCCATTGCACAAGAGGGGAGGGATCGGTGGTCGCATCGAGGCCAGCGCAACCGACTGTGGGCAATTTTTGTCCCCACCCGGGTACACGCGCTCAGCGCACATCTCATTCTCGTGGAGGAATGAGTAAACACTGTGCACAGCTATAGACACGCTGGGATCGCCCCCTCTCTGTCTTCCTGACAAATCAACCGTGGTGAGATTCGAACCCGTGTCTCATGGTTGTAAATCGAACGTTCTAACCACTCGCACACACACACACACACACACACATATATATATATATATATATATATATATTATATATATATATTATATATATATATAATATGATTTATAGTGGTGAATGCAAAAATATCTGTACTCATATCTCAATATATTTTACATGTATTTATAGCTAAACGATTGGAAGTTACTATGATCGAGACGAAAAATCGTTTATTAGTGCGATTACAAGTTTAATATCTGCGTGTATTCGTGTGTGGATTTGTGTGTGTGAGTGTGTGAGTGTGGGAAACGTGATTCACAGTCCTAAATGTACAAAGACAGACACGTACACATCACGGGGGAAAAATCTATAAAACCGCTATTTTAGCAGATTAGGTAGGAATCAGACGGACTTGTTTAGTAGAGTAATTTTCAGGGCTGGGGAGAGGACTAAGGAATTTTTTTTCAGCCTGTATTGGCAGAGGGCAATGTAGACGATGCCAAATCCTTCCGAGCAGACATCGAATTGGCTGGGAGTTCCAAGTGGTTCCCATCAAACAGACAAAAGGGCAAAAAATAGTAACGAGAGTTAAACAGAGAGGAAAAAAAACGGTACAATTAAACGGAAAAAAAATGAAGAAAAAGAAAGTGCGAATGATCGTCAAGAAAAGAGAAAGAAGGAAAGCAGGGAAATAAAAAAAAACAGGAATAAAAATAAGAATATAAAGAAGGAAAATGTAAAGAAAGAAAAACAATAAAAAAGAAACACAGATTAGAATAGAATGGGTTAACGTAAAAAAAAACACAAGTAAAAAAAAAAAATTCCCTACCCTACGTAGCTCTTAATAGTGAAGGATAAAAATCCGAATTTCTTATGCGGATTTTCTAGGTGCTTAGCCATTTCAACTTTAATATACTATATAATGATATATATATATATATATATATATATATATATATATATTCTATACAAATTGAGATTGTATACAGGGTGTCCCAGAATTATCTATTTAAATTAAATCTTGCATATTTTTTTTTAAATGACACATTTCTATGTTTATTACTTAATTATGATACAAAAAATAGATTTGTAAATCTTATGTCAAAACTGAATATTTACAAAATCGAATGAACGGATTTTCGTAACATCTCATTCTGTTTCACGTTGTATCATTATAAATTAAACCTAAAAATGAAAATTTAAGCAATAGTTGATTGCAGCCTAAAAGTTTAGCATATAAGTTCTCTATTTTTTAGATTTAATGTTAGATTATTAAAAAGTTAAATAATTCCTAGTAGATTTCGGAGCCTGGATAAACATTACCCGTCAACTAAACATATAAAACGCGGAGGGTATTTTAGTTTTTTTCGGAGATAAGAAAGACGGCCATATTTGCTACAGTACTTACATAAAATTGCACTGATTCTATCGATCGGTTTTCGAACTCACAGAAAAGATGGAATATAAAATTCTGCTAGTTTAAACAAACTGGCACTTTGTAGGGAAGACTAGTGTAAGATAAGCTTCCAAATTCATTTATTACCATTCTGTCCTAGTTAATCTTACTGTTTGTGTAAAGGTTGAAACAGTTGTCATTTACTAAGCTCAGCTTATTTTTACACAATGAGTAGAGCAATCAGTGAGAATCAATCTTACTATACTGTAGTAACAGTCAACCATAGAAGCGACTTTAATACTAGGAGTTCATTCATTTTTTAACATGACCGAAATACGAGGGTCATTCAATAAATAAGGTGAATTTTTCGGTATAAGTACTTCTAATACAGATAGAAGCTTACTTTTTAAAAATTTTTCAACGTAGTCTCCCAGCACTGTCACACATTTTTCCCATCTGTGCACAAGCTTCCGTATTCCCTCAGCGTAAAAATCTTTGGACTGATGTCTCAGCCAGTCGCTCCCAACACTTTTGACTTCATCGTCACTTTTAAACTTCGTGCCTCTCGTGAACGCTTTCAATGGACCAAACAGGTGAAAGACTGAAGGGGCAAGGTCTGGGCTTTAAGGGGGATGAGGGAGCAGTTCCCAGCCCAGCTCGTTGAAGGTCTGCATCGTTTGGGCTGCTGTGTGAGGCCTTGCGTTGTCATGATGCAAGATGGCTCCTTCTGACTGATGACCCCTGCGTTTGTTCTTTATGTCATTCAAAGTCCTTGCAATGTCATCCACTGCCACCCTTCCCAGGCCTGTCTTCATCCTCAACACTTCTCCGTCCTTCTTTAAACAATTTAGCCCACTAGTAGACATTTTTTGGCTGAAACATGTGGCACCATACACAGTTGACATTCTCCTATGAATTTCAACTGGTTTGCACCCTTCAGCAACCAAAAACTTGATAACTGAGCGCTGTTCAATCCTGGAGCATGCTTCTTGGTCGGCCATCTTTGTTAATCGCCAAAACTCTCAAAGGAATTAAATCTGCAAAAGGAATTAAATCCATGTGAAAAAGAAGTAAAACAAAAAAATAAAAAAGAGTAAGCTTCTATCTGTATTAGAAGTCCTTATACCGAAAAATTCACTTTATTTACTGAATAACCCTCGTATTACTACATAGTAGTGGGTTCAATCGAGTAGTAATGTTCTATGTCAAGCAGCGTTGTAGACTGAGTATTTTTTTAAAATACATTTTCTTAAAATCTAAAATAACCTTCTATTTCCAACGCTGATTTTCTAAGAAGTCAAATCGTTTCCACAGGCGAGTAGGCGTAACGCAGTTATTCTACATCTGTTGATTCTATATTGTACAATCCTAAGTTCCTTGTAAGTTCCGCTTTCTTTCAGGAGATAGGTTAAATATCCATTTTCCTCGTCGCCGCGGAGATTGTCCAACATTCACTGTCATGTAAGAGGATGGATATCACCTAGAAATCAAGAGTACTTAACTGCTAGGTAATATCCATTCTCCCATCGGTTCGATAAAGTCAAACTAGCAGCTGATCGCAAAAATTGCCTACAGTCTGTTGCTAAATGTAGCAAGAAAAGGAATCTTAATTTTAACGCCTCCAAAACCGAAATTTAATCGTCTGAGAAAACCATTTTTAATTTCCATCAATATGGATGATTCTAACCTCTATGAAAGGGACTCCTTGCGTCTTCTTGGGCTAATGTTTTCAGCTCACATGAAGTGAAAATGGTCTATTGAATAAATTGCTAAGTCCGCTCATAAGTAATAATGGTTCCCTATGTTGTGCTAAACAATTTTTATCGCTAGAATCTATTTTACATATTTATATTACTTATACTTGCTGAAGAATGTAGATCAACCAATATATCCAAGATGCCAAGATACACTCACGGTGAAGTACATTGTAACTGTCAGTTAGCCCCTGTAAGACATAAATATTACAAGTAAACCAACATGAGATAACTATTTGAAAAAACTGAAACCGTCAACATAATGTCCTACCTAACAGAAATTGCTTTATACTAAAACATATAACACCTAAAATAGATCATCTATAAACTATATATATAGATAAGATACGTTAGCTCAGGAAGAATATAATTATATACAAAAAATACTGAATTTGAAGCCATAAAAAGTTCGTACAAAATATTTAGATTTGGGCATTAAATATATGCTTGGGATGTTCATATTGCGCTAAACAAAGACAACGAAAGCAATCAAATCAAAACGAGACATGTCTCCTTTAATCGTCTGAGAGAACATTTTTTTGAATGGCTTATGTTAACCTCCAGGTTACCTTCCCGAGTTAGCGTTTTCCACTGATATGAAATGGAACACTTATATTGAATGGTTGACAGTATCGTGCTAGACTAATTTTCTCTCCAGAATCTATCTTACACATATACAGGGTCCGATGGGTAAATTGTCACCATGTTCTATTTTTAATTTCCCGCATGCGCGTTGTTTTTACTTTTATAGGCTGCATAGTATATTAGGATCACATGGGCGGCGTCTGTGAGAAAAAAAGAACACCAAGACGCAATTCACTCCGCCCGAAATTAGAAAACAGCATGCGGCACTGCTTGGCATTCGCGCTGGAAGCTGCAATACGAATAATCCAGAGTGTTTCGGTGTCAATATGAGGATAACGCAGACGATTCGGAAACAGATAAATCTAATGATGATTACGAAGGTACGGCAGCTCAGAAAACTCTCTCAGATCATTTTGATAGGAAAACAACTCCCGAATTTGTTGGTGAGGGCCTCAGACTCAACAACGAGGCCTACATTGTGCTCTAAGGAGGTAGTGCTGCCCTGAGTCAAGAGGATGGCTTCTGAAAGACCCTATGTTTAGAAAGGGGACTCTGCACCATGCTACACATGCAGATGGACCCAGTCATAACCGTCAGACAATTTCTGCGTCTATATCACCTCCTTACAACTGGCCACCTAACTTCCGAGACTGCAACCCCTTTAATTATTATCTGTGGGGTGCAGTTGAGCGATAGACCAAAGGAACTACTTCTAACACGAAAGATGAACTGAAAGCAAGGATTATGGCAGCATTTACTAGCATAAACAAGGAGATTCCGAAATCGTTTGGAGGCATTGGCTGAAGCCAAATTTCGATTTTATTGGATACATTTGCTCATCCATATTTCAAGATATGTTTGTATATAATAAAATTAGATATCAGTGTTATTATCATTTTTTTGCGTAATTTAGATGACAATTTATCCATCACACCAGGTACAAGTCTGCCATTCGTCCATACATTGAATATTGCTGCCACATCAGGTCTGGTGCTCCTGTTGTATATTTAGAGATTCTTGACAAAATACAAAGAAAAATTTGCAATGTTATTGATCCTGACCTGGCATCATTTCCCACTGTCGTAAAGTATCTTTCTTTGCGCACTTTCTATAAATATTCTCATAGTAATTGTTCTGGTGAACTTCCATCTATGGTTGGTAGAGATAAATTTAAGCGTAGTATTAGACTGTCCGAAAGGTCTCATCATATTAAAAATGAAATGGCTAGATTTAATCTTCAGTTCTATGCTTACAGTTTCTTTTCTCGCACTTCTCATTTGTGGAAATTTCTTGCGGCTTCTTGCTTTCAATTAAAATTTAAAGTTCAAAATTTAAATGCAATATCAATCGTTATCTTCTATCTTTTTTAATTCCTGTTCTTTTATTGTTCCCTCTCTTCAATAGTATATTTTTCTCATATTCTCTAACACTCAGCAACCCTTTGAAACTTAATGGATTTATTGCCTTTCTTGGGGTGAAATGATTAAGAAAAAGACCAAAAAAGAAAACAGAAAAGGCAGAGGTAAAACTATTTCGCAAAAACAAAATAAGGAGAAGATATAAGCATAATGATATTCATGTGTGATGCAGTCACAAGGAGGTCATGAAAGTATTCTTCTTCATCCTCTTCTTTTATTTACCATGTCTCTTCACAGCCTGGACGATCATGACTCTCCACAACGTCTTTTTCATTTCTAGAACTTAGGAATGTTTGTTTGTTTTACTATCACGACTATTCTATCGTCCATTTGCACAAGATCGCTGTGAAGGTTGTTCTGGCCATCTTATATTCAATATGTCTTGTTAGTGGCAAATTCTCCAAGCCCCGCTTCCTCACTATGTAATTTCAAATCTTTCTCATTCTATGTAAAGTGGCCGTTTTTTGTTTTCAATTCAATTACAACTTCTTCATTGATCAAATGCTCCGTCACAGTATCATCAACATTCTTCTGTAGATCCACGTTTATTTTGCCACGTCACCACTCTAGCTTACGGCCACATCACGTTAAAATAACGGTTCCCTTACAATCACTGCTGTTACGCAAAGTCGAGCCTGGTCAGTACCTAGATGGGTGACCTTTTGGTAATTTCAGGTGCTGTAAGCATGAATTTTCCGGTGCTTTAATTGACAATGGCTCAGAATTGTTAATCGAAATACTGAGTTCCAGTTTCAGTCGGGTTCGTTATATTCCCTATTCATGCAAATTGGGTAAGGTATGAATCCAACTAACACCCTGAAGCTGTCGGTTATTTATTAGGTCGGTTCGTATGCAAATAAATGAATGCATATATAAGTTCACAATGCACCATAAAAAAATACAAATTTAAATACGTCTTCGACTGTATCTACAGTATTTTCTTTTTTACAGACCATTAAATGTATAAAAAACTACACTATAATTATTAATATGGTATTATTACTATTTCCACTTTTAGGGGTTTGACTTTTACACAATCCTTTATCAAGTGTTTTAGCTGACTTCTGATGTGAAGGATGTTTTCACTTAGAAAGTTGTTGAACCTGTATTGAGAGAGGTTTTCTGTGCATGTAAATGGTTTTCATGGGCGTAAACATTTATGTTTCCGATAGTGGGGAATTTCTGAGTATTTTCTTAATGTATGTAACAGTATCCTTCTTAATCATTACCACATCCCACATTAGTGCCGAAAAAAATGGATGTTCTTAAATGAAATAATTCCGAAATTTTATATATCCAAAAATGTATATTTTGAAAGTTCATCACATTATTTTTCACTGAAGATTTTATTATATTTTATTATTTATATCTGGAAATTTAGAATGTACAACACAACCATACAAGCCCATACAATACAGACGTTGTAACCTGTAGATTATGGCCATTGTAGTCTATACAACACGGCCGACAATTTTAGTCTATACAACACGGCCAGCCATATTAACCAATGCAACACGGCCGGCCTATTTGCCTATACAACACAACCATTTCAGCCTATAAAACTCGGCCATCTCAGCCTATACAACACCGACATTTCAGCCTATATAACACGCTCATATTAGCCTATACAACACCACCATGTTGGCCCATAAAACACAGCCATATTAGCCTATGCAACACAGCCATTTCAGCTTGTATAGGGTGGCCAAAAAAAAAACGGGTATTTTTGAAGTGCCTATTGCCAGACATGAGCAAGTGGCAACACTGCGAGACAGTGACCTTGAGCAAGTAAACATTTCGCCATTTTAGTAACGAGAATGATATTCACAGTATCCCAGCTGAGATGTTGCAGCAGGCAATGAGGAATCTCAACAGCAGATTTCAAGAATGCATTCGTACAGGAGGACGCCATCTACAGGATGTAATTTTAAAAAAATGAAAATTGCATCATTGTTTCTTAAATGAAATGTTTTAAGGTTTCAATTACTATGAATTAAATATTTTTCTTCCATCACTCTTGGATTTATTGGGTTGTTAAAAAGTTCCCGTTTTTTGGGGTCCCCCTGTACATCTCGTCTATACAACACGGCCATATTAGCCTATACACCACCGCCATTTTAGCCTATACAACACGGTCAATTTAGCCTATAAAAGACGGCCATTTTAACCTATCACAATGTCATATCAGGCTATACAACATGGTCATTTTAGCCTCTACAAAACGGCCATATTAGTCAATACAACACGGCCGTTATACGTGGTGGTGTCATAGAGAATATTAACGCTCGCACCCAGCTTGTGACTTGTATTCATATCATTTCTAGAGCATACACACAGAAATGGGAATTGATTAAAATTATATATATATATATATATATATATATATATATATATATATATATATATATATATATATATATATATATATAATTGTATTAATGAACTACGGAATAAAGTCTAGTCCGTAATTGACCAATTTCAATGTTCGCATGTGTATGTATGTGCTTCTATTGAATTAATGTACTGATCTTAAGCCGAATTTTTTCTTACTTCATATCCTATAATAATAATTGTTCCATATAATAACGTTTAAAGTTATAATATATCTATATATGTAAAAATGCAAATATTTCTACAAGACACACACGCACGCGCGCGAACACCCCCCCGCACACATATATATAATTATATATATATATATATATATATATATATATATATATATATATATATGCATAAAAACATACCTTCACATGTAGTAAAACAAATGGAAACATATTCACAACTACAGTCATTTTTATGGTATATAGAAGTTTGTCAGAGTTCATTCTTTTTCGCGTAGAGTTCAGCAGTTCGTGACCTACGTCAAATTTTAGCGCTTGAATTCCAGCACCTTCCTTTGGATGAAGGTGGGTCACACATACATACCAGCACTACACACACACACACACACACACACACACACACACACACAAACACACACACGCACACGCGCGTGTGCTATATATATATATATATATATATATATATATATATATATATATATATATATGCGTGTGTCTGTGAGTATACTCATATGTGCGTGCGTAAACACGAAAAAATTGATAAAGAAATACAATTCTAACAGTGATTGTATTTTACAAACAGAAATGAATAAATATGATGCTTTTATGATTAAGATTGGAAGTTCGTTTTCTTTTTTCATCTACATAAGAGGATTAGAGAAAACATAAAAAATACAGCAATTAAAATCATTTTGTTGATGACGATAAATATTGTGTATGAGTAAAAAATAACATTTTTTTGTTTCTTTTTGTGTCTACGACCGACTTCATCCGGAGCGATTTTTTCATCCCCGTGTCAATCGGGTCGTTTCAGAAATATTCTTTTTAAAGAAGAAAGAATCAATAGACCATATAAAAAATATATTGATAGTAATTTGATTGAAATAAACACAAAAATAGATAGTCATAAAATCAATATAATATGAATCTTGTAGTTGAACATCATGAATAGTAAAAAAAATAGAGCGACATTTGTATATGACACGGACAACCATTTACGCAGACATTGAAATCATGAAATTATATAAACACTTTTAAACAAATTCACATCGATATACACGACAAGGTAACGATAAAGAAAATAATACCTGATATAATGTTACGCAACATGTGTCAATTTCTTATTTCTCTTTCAGGTGTACTGAGAGCGTTAACATGGCAGAATCCAGTGTGTGACTGAAAATAAAAAGACTCGCCGTGCTCGCGACCCAAAACACTATAGAAACCTGGAGACAGCGAGCCTTTTCACGGTAGCCAGGTGAACAGGAGTAACAATAGATGGTTCTGCGCTGATCCCACACATCTAGCTGCGCTGATACAGTTTACGTTTTCTGCGTTAATTCTTGTAGTCCTGAATAATTACAGACACTTCGTTCAGCTACTCTACCTACAGTGACCAAAAGAGGTGAATGTTCTAAAATCACTGCCCTATCCCACATGGATCACGTAATCTAGGATAGATCTCTGGTAATTTTTACGAACATGCCATCCCCAAAACTTAGCCTAAATGTTGGATTCCCCGAGTTGCTGCTTTCATCACTTCGCCCAGATCCGCAATAGAAATGGACTTGCACTAGATTGCCCCCCCCTGATTGTAACTGATAACATGAATGAGAAATATAGTCGTCTGCGCCCGCTCGCATCCGGGCATCGGTATCGTCATCCTTATTTCTTTTTCATTTTTTTAAATTTCTTTTGTCCTTTCTGATGGCGATAGAGGAGATGGTTGTGAAGGCCCAGCCTATTCCTGAAGAGTCGTGACAAGGAGTCACAGAGGATTGTGGGTGATGGACGAGAGAACGTCACAGGTTTTCTTCATATTGACGGTTGGGTGTGAAATTCTAGGTCTCCAAACCTTGGATGGTCCTACGACAGCAAGGCCAATTTACTTTTTATGTAATTATTATGTTTTTTCCAGGTTTCAGGGTCGGTGTTGACCTGTGACAGGGATGTCTTCAACTGATACTTGATGCATCGTTTTGGGCATCCGCGTAAACTCTTACCACTGGAGAGTGCTCCAAACAGTGGGTAACGATTGGGACGATTACTGGAAACATGACCCGGCCAGCAGGGTTTGTCGAGGCCATTCGCGTTAATTTGATTTTGGTGGACCGATCTGCACGACGGAGAAGCCCACAAACATGAGAACTACATGTTCGTAGGTAGCTGTTTTATTCGAGGTCGCATGAAGTCTCTATTTGAGTTTGGGGCCATGACTTACCGATTAACCCTTTTTTAACTTGAATATGCTTATAAACATTTTTTTTAATAAATATATATATATTAAAATGAGGATCTTTGTTTTTTCCCCTTGATTATTTGTTGTTAATTACCTGACACATAATGTATACGAGGTGCGTTCAATAATATCCGACATTATTCCCCACAAAACTAATGCACCAAGTTTTCCTTGTCAACAACAACACACCCCTTGTTCGACGGGCTCTGCACTCTCCCGAATTAGCACCGGGTGACTTCTGGCTTTTCCCCAATCCAAAACACACGCGGTTTCCATGCGGAGATGCTTTTGCTGTAATGCCAGCACCTTTGGGACGAATTTCACCGACACTTCGTATCGACAAATCCTCCGTTAAAATGGAATGTAATGATCCTAGATTTATTCCCACTTCGTGAGTAATTTACTTGATTGTTACACCTAATTGATATTGTTATTCGCCTAACCTTCTTAATCAGCTCCTCGTTTATTTTCGGCTTGTAGGTGGCCTGTTTGAGCGTTACCTCGCTCTCAACTAAGGTGCGACCATGTTTGAAAATGTTGTCGCGCTCCTTGATCTGGGGTTTGCCTATGGCATCATCGTCAAAGGCCTGCTGAATCTTCTGGGATGTTTTAAGCTTGCGAGAACGGTGATGCCAGCTATTATGCAAAGGAATTTGTCCACGCGGCGTTAGTTTATTAGATAATTCCTACCAAACCAGTATAAAATGATCTTAAAAAGAATTATTTTCATGAAATGATGCTAAATTATACCAAAACTACGGGTGGGGGATGGCAGAAATATTGATATCTTCTTAGTAAGGCATGTGAATTAGCGACCAGTTCCCCGAACAAGGCCAACTCGTGTTTTAACTCCAGTTGTTGGAAATAATTTTTCTTTTCAACCACTTAGTTTTATTTGCCGACGCTATTATTTTTCCTGAAAATGTGTCGGCCGAAAGTTAGCTAAGATTTTAATCGTCGTGATACGTATCGTTTTTTTATTAATAAAATATGATCCGCTTTCTTAAGATTTAACATGTTTATATATATATATAATTAGAAAACAGACAACTTTTAGGGTCCATTGATTATATTTTATTTCCTCCGGAAGGTGTTTTTCCTGGTTCCTCAGATCACATTTCCATGCGTAAAAATAGAGTTTTAAATTTGCGTATTATTTTTATACACTTTTGAGGGGTAGTTTTAAGTTGATGTAAGGTGATAGAAAGGGGGAGGGGGATGACAGATATGGTCGAAATTAGAGAAGGAAGGGGGAAATAGGGAAACATTTTTAGTCCATTTTTATTAATATACTTAAAAGTAAGGGAGGCTTATGGACCAGATATTTACCTATTTAATAAGTCATGTCACCGGAAACAAGACAAAGAGGAAAAAAGAGAAGGAAAGATATAAAAAAAAAAATGTGGAAGCAGTGGTGTAATGAAAAAAGTGAGGAATGAAGAAAAGGAAGAATAAATTAACATATATAGGCATACTGCGGTTAATTTAAAAAAACACACATTGATATATTTAGCAGTTAATATTTGACATTAATTTAAAAATTACCGACAAAATAAAATAGGAAAAAATATGGTGGGAATATAAGATCAACAAAAAATATTAATATTATTAATATTATTAATAAAAACTAATGAGTAAAATAATAATTAAAATCTAAAATTTCAAATTTTAAATCTTAAATTCATAATTTAAAATTGAAATATAAAATAACCTAAATTTTTTTAAATAGTATCAAAAAATTTTAAAGTAATATCGGAAAAAGTATTGAAAATATATAATATCGAAAAACATTTCGAAATGAAAAAGATTTAAAGGTAATAATAGTATTATTTTCATAATAATAATAATAATAATAATAATAATAAATTACCAATAATAAAAAAAATAATACCAATGACGAATAACGGTAGTGTCATAATGATGAAACAGTAATATTAGATCAGTTATGATCCATTTAACCATATATATTCTTGCATATACGTATACACAGACATATACAAATACCTATACATCCACACATACATATACATACATATATAGATACATACATATACACACATACATACATGTCCACATAGATATACCTATATATATGCATACATATACATATATATACACACAGGTACACGCACATACACACATATACATGCGCACATATATTTATACATATATATCTACACACATATGTACATATATACACACACGTCTCTCTCTATATATATATATGTGTGTGTGTGTATATGTATCCACACATCCAAATATAAGCAAGTAAGCACCACCATATAAACATACACCCCATATGTGTATACTTATAAATACCATATAATCACCTTCAAATGTCACCACAATTATATGAACACATATCAACACACAGATTCCCATATACAAATATCTATAGGCATATATAGTACAACATAAGCAATTAAACCTATTTATAGAGACACCAGGTGTTATTTAAAGTCTAGATAATTTAAAATTCTGGATTATCCATGGACAGGCCTGCCAAATATTAGATGGAGTTTGTTATTTTGCTACGATATCTGTGCCTGCATTTAAAGATAATTTCATTGTCGTGATTTAGTAATTCCTCCAATAGTATTTAGACAACGCTGTTTGGTGTTTAAGGGATTCGTTGGTGAAGGAATGGAGATGGTTAAAAAGGCGCCGCTTCAAATTCCCAGCAGATATTCTAATATAAAACTTTTTTGGTACTTATTCTCTTTGATGAAGATCGTGGCTTCGTACACCACGTTTTCTGTTGTACATAATCCTACTACTGGGCATTCAATATATATATATATATATATATATATATATATATATATATATATATATATATATATATATATATATATAGCTGGTCACTCGTATTGGAGGATACCCACCTCGTATGGTGGCTAGCCATCCGTATTGCAGACTCTCAATCAGACACATTTGTATTTGGGCAAGACCCCACCTATGGTTTATACTGCATCTATGCTGAGCAGGCCTTAGTTACAGTTTCTGGGGGAGAGCGTGTTACCTAGAATGATCAACAATCTGAATAACACCAGCACACTCAAACCCGCGGTCTCCTTCCTGACAAATCGACCATGGTGAGATTCGAACCCGGGTCTCATGGTCAGAAATCAAACGTTCTAAGTTGGTCACGCCGCCACCCCTATATATATATATATATATATATATATATATATATATATATATATATATATATATATATCATAATTAAGTAATTCGAGTCTAGAAGAAGACTCAACAGAATGCAGAAAACACTGGACGGCCGTTTCATCCTATATTTGGGCTCAGCAGCAATTCGCATCCACTACCGAGAATTGAAACCAGGACAGTTACGATATCAGGCAAATGTCATACCAACTGTAGGAAGGTAACGAATTAGACTCCATATTGCGCCGCTCGATCTCATATTCCTTGCCTGAACCGGATACTAATGCACTGCTGATGAGTGTCAAATATAGGACGAAACGGCTGTCTAGTGCTTTCTGCATTCTGTTGAGGCTTCGATGAATTACAGTGTCAGTGGACACTGAGATTAAACCGAAGTGGCGACAGTCTGTTTCATGGTTTTAGGCCATGTGTGCTGTTTTGGCCCGACTATTTATATATGCTTGTCAGTGGTGCATTATATGTAGCAACGTCTATTTCATTATCTTAACGGTTATCTTATCGTCAATAACAGTTTTTGTTTCAATTTACTGAGGAGAAACTATTAGGGATCGGAATGCGGTTTTCTGCATACTTTTTATAATATTGTTTTTACTCATTATTTACTAATTTTTACGTGATTATCTGTTATTGTTTGTTGTTGTTATTATTATTATTATTATTATTACATTTACTTGTATTTATATCTCCGTTTGTAGTTTGCAAATCAGTTTATTATTTATTTTTTTTTAAGTTATTAATTTAGATTTTTTGTTCTGTTTATTTATGTATTTTAATTTGGGCGCTGCGTTCTCTTATTTGTTTAGTTTAAATGATTGGCTTTCTTTAAATTATGTTACATTAGCATTTCTATATACGTTATAGCTCTGATAATCATGCCTTTCACTCACATATATAAGATACCTTAAAACTACATTTTTCTCACACACACACATTCACGCGAATAGCCTCGTCAATCTCTCTTTTATTCACAACCATCTCCGCCACCGCCACCGCCACCAGAGAAAGGAAATGGAGGGAGAAGTTGTCGATCCCTATGCTCGGATGCGAGCGAGAGCCAACAAAAAATGCATATTTGTAAGCATATCTATGTACCTGCATTATGTTTGGACTTATTTTACATATTTAATAATTGCATCTATTTTACCTATTACATAATGTATTGTATACATGGTCTCCTTCATTGTCAATGCACTTAACCTAATTAAACTAAAAGCTAAATATGTTACTTCTTGCAACTATTTTAGGCACCCGATTTATTGAAATAATCTAATATACTAACGTTTCTGTATGTAATGCGCATAGACACGTTTGCATTGATACACACACACTCACACACACACACGCATAGATAGATATCTAGATATCTAGATAGATAGATATCTAGATAGATAGATAGATAGATAGATAGATAGATAGATAGATAGATAGATAGATAGATAGATAGAGAGTGTATGGGGGCAGCAGACCATTATTCAAACATATTGTTAAATATAACAGACAACGAATGTCTATTAGGTATGATCATGAGCCGTTCTAAGCTTTGTATAGTAGCTTTAATTTCGAGAGAAAATAAAGAAAAAACTATCCAACATTTGGATATTTTTATTATGATGTTTCTCGATCTAAGCTTTCGGCACACATGAGCCAGCATCGGAGTGTTTGTTGGACAGTTTTTGTCTTTATTTTCTCCTGAAACTAAAGCCAATATACGAAGCTTAGAACGGCTCATAATCAAATAGAATACACATAAGTTGTCTGTTTTATTTAACAATATATGATTGAATATATATATATATATATATATATATATATATATATATATATATATATATATATATATATATATATATATATACACACACACACACATAAGTATAGGATTGGTGTCGACGGAATAAAATTCAATAACCAAAAACACTATTCTTAAAAGAGTGCTCAATACAGAGTAGAGTAAATATTATTTATTCAAAAATTATAACATAAACATGTTAAAAAAATCATACAAAAATAGCCATTTTGTTTCAACACTTCTGGTGTCAAGTAATGGTATTGAATGTCGATCATTGTCATGATTTTATAACATGTTTATGCCATAATTTATATTATAATAACGTGATTTTATTCCATGTTTATATATAGATAGATAGATAGAGAGAGAGAGAGAGAGAGAGAGAGAGAGAGAGGAGAGAGACAACGAACGAGAGACCGCGAGAGTGAGATTTTTACGAGAATATATATTATTTTAATCATGTACCTTGACAAAATACATGATCTATCCCTTTATAAACATGTGCATATTTGTGTTTCTGTGTGAGTATTTCTGTGTAGATTGCATGTTTGTGTTTCTCTGCGTATATGTGCATGCGTGAGTCTCTGTGTGTTTGTGTGCGTGTATATTTATATGCGGATTGTGTGTGTATATATATGTAGATTGCGTGCGTGTTTTTGTGTGTTTGTGTGAGCTTGCGTATATCTATTTGTGCGTGTGTTTTGTGTTTGTTTGTGTCTGCTTCTGTATATCTGTGCGTGCGTTTGTGTGTTTCTATGCGTGTATCTCTGTGTGTATTGTCTCTGCGTTTTGTCTGTGTGCCATTCTATGCGTCTCCGTGTAGGTGTATGCGCATGATTCTGTATATGTGCGTATTTTTTTGTGTGTTTTCATGTCACATTGTCGATTATATTTTTTAATCAGTTTCTTATTTATTATTGTCTTTTATTTAGTTTTTTTTTTTTTTTTTGCTTGCTTGCTTGCCTGCCTGGTTTAACGGGTCACTGGAGCAGTAGAACATTTTCTTTCCTTTTTTATTGTTGTTCTTGTGGTTGTTGTTGTTGTTGTTGTTTTGTAAAGAAGATCGACTCGGGAGAAATTGATTTGCAAAATCTATAAGCATCAATTTCAAGATTAGGTGTTTGTTTCTATTTATTTTCATATCTATTTTTTTGTTTGTTTTATTGATCTGCCTTCAGTAGTTTTTTTTCTCTTCCGAATGAATTGCTTTAACTTATATTTAATAGTCACCATGAATGAAAAAAAAATCAGTTCGATAAAACTAATATATTCAATAAATTCAATCCTTTTTTTTTAAGTCAATTTCCTTTTTGCTATGAATATAACACAGCGTTTTTCATACACTTACGCAGGTGTCCGTTTTGCATATCTCCGTGTATATCCGCGTGTGAGGTTAAAAAATTTATGTGGCGTATAGAGAGATAACCATTTCATATTGATGTATAATTCTTTTCAAAAGCGTATTGAAGATAAATGAATTCAACATTTATTGAAGATGTAGGTATAAAAAAAAATATATATTATGTACACACAGGATATATCTACCAGGTTTCTTTTTATTTACAGATAAACAATATTATACATATTAAATATGAAAGCTTTTTAAAAAATAATATCAATTCAGTAGTCACTTGCTGGCATCTGGGAAGGTTGATAGAGGTGTAACTTTTTAAAAATATTTATTGAGCCTTGCAATAAAATAATTTAATGATTGTTTGATTAATATATAAGGTTTTACTAGAACACATACATATATACAAAGTTTGAAAAGGGTAGAATGAGCAAACACGCAGAAAGGGCTTCATCCTGAAAGTGCCAGCGTTTGAACAAACTCTCGTATATGTACTAATGTTGATCATTAGGTCAGTTGCATGACACTTTATTGTAGGGGAAATTTGGTCTGAACTTTTCGTTGATAAAGTTCGATTAACGTGATTCTTTGAGAAACGTTAAGTGCATTGACAAATGATTGTATCTATATGCCTCATAAGTGGAGGGACTAATAAATGTATCAACGTTTTTATATATATATATATATATATATATATATATATATATAATATAGAAAAAACAACTGAAAAGTTGCAAATTAAATATATATATATATATATATATATATATAATTGACCACATAGTCTCTAATAACTATACAACAACACAACTGTATCCTATACAAAAAAAAATAGTGTAGAGTATCAATTTACATGCCCATTCAGAGATTGTGTCTCTGATGCTGATAATAAACTCGCTACATATATTGGTTTTACCACAACTACGTTCTCCCGTTGACTTTCCTATCACCTTTCTGATCTTAGTTTTATTAAACATCATTTCATGGAAAAACATAGCTATGTACATAACATTAGACAGATATTAGTTTATAACACAATAATACTCGCACATACACACAGTAAAAAGAACCTTCAGATATTGGACGCCATCTACATTAAAACGAAGCAACCCATACCCAACAAAATTGCATTTCAAACTAGTCACAACACATTACTTTATATCTAGACATTGGTTCTGTTGCAATAGTTCGGTCTATCGTGTGGCATGACGACACAATACCACATCTAGAACTTACAATCTGCGTTTGCTGTTCCGTGACCGTTATCGTCACATAGCAATTTTCTATGTCAAAATAACAAAATATCATCTTTGACGGTGGATATCTTTGTTTCATATCTGTATAACCACTCTGAAGATGGCTCATGTGAGCCGAAACCTTAGGACCAACTTAATGAAAAATATCCAAATGTTTGACAATTTTTTGTTTAATTTTGCCCAGAAATTAAAACAAACATTCGAACGTCTCATGTTCAGACATTATAGACATTCATTGTCTGTTATATTTAATAACACACACACACACACACACACACACACACACACATATATATATATATATATATATATATATATATATATATATATATATATACTAGCGTATCATGCGACTTTTGAAGACCTAATTTTTAAGCTAACTTAAAGGGAGTTGCATTATACACGATATATAAAATGAGTGTATGTACATTTGGCACTGAGTACACTGTTGACAAAACTGTATATCCATTTACTGTAGTCAAATACTACAGCTGTATTTAAAATAAACACGATTTTGATAAAACTGATGTTTAAATTAACTGTGTCCTATAATAATGCGTGTAATATTCACATATTAGTATCGTATAAACATAGAGAGAATGCATGTTTGCATTATGTTTATAAGATGTTTAGCTGTTTTTCGTTACGTTTTTTATGGCTGTACATGTTTACGCAACGAATATAGCGTTACTAACGATACTTTTTATCATTCCCTTTTGATTTTTAATTTGTCTAACTAGAAGATGGGATAAAGAGATAAAGGAAAAGTCGTTAGTCGTAAAGGATAGCGGCTCGCATTGTGGAATCGGAGAGCCGAGTTCGAATTCCAGTCGAATCCATTACATTCATTTACGTGTTAATACCCTTGAGAAAGGTATGGTTCCTCTTCTTCTAACCCCCCGCCCAGGTATGGGTAAATAGCAGGACAGACCGGGTTCTATAACCTTGGATGACAACTGGTCTACCGCAGAAAGAAATGACAACATCCTGCGGGAAAAATGTCTGCCTCGTCAGTCATTTATCGAAAGAAACATGATCGCCAAAGCGTGTATCTGAGTGACTGACTATTGTAATTTGGTCTCTCAAAATAGAAATTCACATGATACACGAAATAAAGAATAAAAATCATTATTATAAGTGAAAATTTGGGGGTCGCACTATACGAGAGGCCCCGGGTAACACAGTTATGTACGGTATATATCAGAAAACCTTTTAATATACGGAAAAATAAGTGATCTAAAGTAGTGTAACAATGCGAGCAAAAGGTTATCAATTTTAACATTATTATTATTATTAATAATAATAATAATAATAATAATAATAATAATAATAATAATAATAATAATATTATTATTATTGTTTTTATTTCCTTTAATTTCTGGCGTGTACACATTTCTTTTGAGGTCCCGCCCAGAGACCTAAGGTTAGAAATAGCATCATGACACTTTCGAATGACAAAAAAAAATATATTTTACATAGATAAAGCCCTTCGTAATGTGTGTGTTGTACTTGTGAGTACAATATTTTGTATTTCTTTGAGCATGGGCTTCCAGAAATCCCTTCAATTGGTCTACTCGAATCTTTTCCAAACAATCCTAGAGCTCCAACTACAACAGGGATTGTTGATGTGCCACATTTTTGAGATTTCGATTATAAAGTCCTTGTATTTTGACAGCTTATATTATTATTATTATTAATAATAATAATAAGTAATGATAATAATAATAATAATAATAGTAATAATGATAATAATTTTAATTCTTCATAGGATTAACAGTTTTCAAAAAAAAATTTAGGATATATATTCTGTCAATGATGTAATATGAAACTTTTAGTTGGGCACGTGTTTTCTGAATATTTTATTTATTCACCCACACACGCACATACATACATAACCACATATACATACGCACACAAATATGTGTGTGTTGCTGAAAAGTTCTCGTTCCGAACCACTTCAATGCTCTGGTGTACAGAATAAATATGAGAATTTTATTTTGGAATGTCTTATAGTGTGGGAGGAAATATTTTCTGTATTCCCTCGTGTGTGTGTGTGTGTGCGTGTGTTTGCGTGTATACATACATATATATATATATATATATATATATATATATATATATATATATATATATATATATATATATATATATACATTATTTAAGAGGACGGAATGCATTCTTTTAAATAAAGCTTTATTCTTTTAACACTTCAGAAAGGTTCGTTGGAGCAACAATAATGAAAATGGCGAAGTAGAAAAATATACACGGGGCAGGGGTAAATAAGAGACCACAACTAAAATAGATGTATTACTAAAAACTCTAAATCGGCGTAAATAACAATTTCGCCGTTTTAATTAGTGTTATGCAGAAAAGTTTTCTCTAAAAGTATGCTTTCCGTCATCTTCAAAAGCATATATAAATTCTGTGGTATAAAATTTGTGTTTATATATATATATATATATATATATATATATATATATATATATATATATATATATATATATATATATATATATATATATATATCCAAGTATAGGATTGTTGTATACGGAAAAATTCAAATAACCAACCAATATTTTTCTTAAAAGCGTGCTCAATACAGAGTAAAGCAAATATTATAATTTTTTTGAAAATTATAACATAAAAATTTTATAAAATATCAACGAAAATAGCCATTTTGTTTCAACACTTCTGGTGTCTTATCAAGTGATATAATACCATATATATAATACCAATTTGTGACTGGTAGATATAATTCCAATGTGGTTATTAATCCCAAAAGAGCTCAATGTAAATTTAAATTACAGACCATTATAAGAATAAATCAAGAAAAAAATTAAATATCCATTTCTGGAAATGTTTTTCTTGATTTATTATATATATATATTTATATTTATATATATATATATATATATATATATATATATATATATATATATATATATATATATATATATATATATATATATATATATATATGGGGAGAATTAGGCTTATGGAAGTGATTGTTAACAGATTCCTTTTTTCTGTTCAATGTCACACGTGTCGTCGATTCGATTTCAAACAATTGACTCGAACCAAACAAACAAAACTAAAGTGCACCTAACCGTGGGCCCAGGATTGGCAATATAGTCGCCCAGACAATTTCTGTTGTATGAAATATTTTTTTAAATATTTTTTCTTGGTATAAGTTAATTTCACGCCAAGCCCTAACTGCAAAACAACTAGTGTGGATCTCATTCACTACAGTAACTATTGTGCGACTAGCGAGCTTACTACTCACGAGATATATCTACTAAATTTAGACTTTCTTTTGTCATTGATTATTCTAAAAAAATAATTGTTTTTCGAATTTCATTTGAATAATCCTAGACAGATTTTTATCTGTTCTTAGCCATAAATCATATAGTGTATAATAGCAGTAGTAATATTACAATAGCTGGCCACTCGTATTCGGGGATACCCGTCTACTAGGGCGGCTATACAATCAGATGCTTGCTCAGTCGCATTTGTGTTTTTTTTTTAAAAATAATGGTTTATACTGCAAGTATGCTGAGCAGACCTTAGTTACTGTTTCTGGGAAAGAACGTGTTATCTAGCGTGATCAACTATTTGAAGAAGGCCAGCACGCTCAAGCCCTCAAACACGATGACTTGTGAAATCGTGCTAGCACAACTATCGATTTCACTCACAAGTCTTGAGTCAACCCAAAGATGCCGCATGTTGGGATCGACCCCTCCAGTTCCGACGACAGCAGGAAGTCTTCTCCCTCACAAATGGATTATGGTAAAATTTGCAACCGGGTCACATGGTCGGAATGCGAACGTTTTAACCACTTGGCCACGCCCTCATCATAATGCATCTAACAACCATCTATTCTATTAACCATTTGATTTCTACTTGCATGTAACGCAATAGCGATTTTGAAAGAGAATAATGAAAATAAGACGTTCTTCCCTAGGTTGTTACATAAAGTATCTAACAACCTAGTGAAGCATTAGTAAAGTCTTATTTTCATTATTCCCTTTCAAAATGGCTTTTGCTTTACATACAGGTAGAAATCAAATGGTTCATAGATGACCGTGTTTTAAAATGTAATGAGATGCAAACATTCACAGGTGTTTAATGAATGGTTATTCTTGTGTCTATATTCAAATACTGGTGGTTTGTACTTGAGTCTATATCTAAATATTGGTCGTCTCTTTATGGGCTGAGTAATTAGGCTTATATTAGAGCGTTTATTTCCACTTGATATTATAGGCAAACATGTGTCGTTCATAATTGGCTATACAGACAAATACTAGGTGTTTCTAATTGAGTCTGTAAGCCATTTTAGGTCGTTTATTTTATACATGAGTCTAAAAATAAATATACGTCGTTCATTTACACTTGAATCTGTAGATAAATATTGGTTGTTTATACTTGGGACTATAGGTACATTACATCATTCATTTATACCTGAGCCTATAGGCAAATATTATCGTTGGATCTATAGACAAATATTGGTATTCATAGTTTATTTATGCCTGTGCTTCCTTATATTCTACAATAGCGTAATGGATTAAAGCTTTGGTTCGTGAATTTGCTAACATACTAATTGTGAGTTCAATCCCTGGGCTCGGCAGTGTTTTCTTGGAATCAGTGGAAATACGGTGAGTAATAATGGTGCAGTACTAAAAATAAGAAATAGACGAGAAAACTCTGAACATAGGCAGGGGAAGGAAAACCACCGTAGATTTAATAAGGGGGCCAGTTTGAAATTCGCTGTAGGTCAACCGGATCGATACACACCTGAAAAACGCCGAAGGACAGAAAAGCGGAAACATTATGAATACAATAAAGATGCGGGCCATAATCCAAATGTAAATAGTGTAAAATAAAGATAATATTGCGTATTAATTATACTTACCTCAAAATAAATATTGCTCGTTTATTTATACCTGAGACTTTATATATATTATTTATACTTGAGACTGTATTTAAATAAAGTTCTTTCATATTGATATAGGGACGTTTTTTTTCTCCAAAATGTTATGAGTATTTAGTTACTTTCCCGACATGGTAACATTGAAGAGAATAAGACAACTTTAAATATTAACCCATCTTTTTTACGTTAAAAAGTAAAGGGGTATATAATATAAATGAAAAAGAAGACAATAAAAATACTCATTTTTTTCTGGTAACTAGACATTGTGAATTTAAGAGCATTACTCGATTGGAAGCAAGGTTATATCATTTTACAGTCGAAATGATGAGATGACACCGCAAGTTATATGCTAACAGGTTCTTCTCTCGCACTTCTCGCTTATGGAATTCTTTTCCCGCGTATAGATACTAATTAATATATAGCTTTGCTCTGTATAACCACATTGAGCACTATTAAGTTTACAACTCATTCATAAATTTAACGATTACATATTTTTTGTCTGCGTATGCACACGAGCACACGCACACATGCCTGCTTATATTTGGCCGTTTCATTTATCCAAATACAACTATATATATATATATATATATATATATATATATATATATATATATATATATATATATATACATATATATGTGTGTGTGTGTGCGTGTGTGTGTGTGTGTGATAAAAATAGTTTTAAGTCATGCTATATTTATGGCTGTAAGTGCACAATATAGAGTGTATGTAAATATAAAAAATGCACACTGATGTCGGCACCATGCGGCATCACTCTGTTCTATAATTCAACGCAATCTTCAGGCTTGGTGTCCAATTTGAAAAGTATATATATATATATATATATATATATATATATATATATATATATATATATATATATCCGATGCGATGAGAACGAAAGTAATATATAAATTCCAACGTTCGCAGCGTTAATTCAAAAAAGATCTCGATACCGATAGTAGAGCGATAATTATTTATTTATTATAATTTTATCATATAGACAAAAACATTTTACGCACAACAAAGATGCAACTTGGTTTGAGTGCATTTCAACTGCACATCCCTCACCCATCGATGTGCAGTTGAAATGCACTGAAACCAACTTGCATCTTTGTAGTGAGTAAGATGGTTTTGTCTATATGATAAAATTATAATAAATATATATATATATATATATATATATATACATATATATATACTTTTCACTCATCGTGGATGAATTACACTGACGGCGAAGCTTAGAATATGCCGAATGTATCCCATGCAGTGAGGTAATATCCACTCCTCACCCCAAATATATAGATAAATATTCGCAGACTCGGGCCTAAACCCGTCCAGTCATTACCTATTTTACCTCTACAGTAAACTAGATCTTTATCTACCTCTTTGACTTTAAGTTAAACCAGATATCCTTAGCCTTTTAACTCTGGGGTTCACTGAACTTATCTCGTCTTTCAATTCGTTGTGATCTTTGTCCTGTAAGAATTATATCCGAGATTAAATAACGTAACATGTATTGCTTCTCGTTAAATTAATCAACCTTAACTTAACCGCATTACTGGAATATTATAGTATCAAACATTATCATCATTTGTCAACGTTCGAATATATGCCATGCTTTCAAACGCTGATTTTAGAGGTATATTTATCCTGAATAGTAACTAAGACAATCAGCGGTGATAGATCGTAGGTATAAAAGCAATATATTGATTGTTTATTTTTTCCATAAACCTTACAATACATACATTATTTGTTTAACCCAACAGAATCTTTCTCACTACTGTTTTCGATCATTTAGGCATTAGCGAATCTTAGGTACATCAGTATGGGTTAGCAAGGATAGTCTGGTTTTCATTTCCGACCAAGTACAGATACTGATACGCACTGTGTGTCCTATATAGAATTCGGCATTATATAACTCAACAAGTGTTGACACGAAATATCAATCACAATCACCTGATCAGCAAAACTTATATTAAGCTTATTAACATATCTCTAATATATCTATTATCCTCACATGTCCTCACCCGCTAAATCATTTCATTCCAGCTTAACAACTATTGTTATTGAATTTGAAACTAAAACATTGTCGCAGTGAAGCGGAATTTCAAGAACTCCAACAGAAACATTTAATTTATATAGGAGCTAGAAAAATGTCTTGCGAGATTTTCGAAATCTGTCCGATGATCGGGTTTTGCTCGACTACAAGCTACCAGGTGTAACATAAAAATTGTCCAAATCGTGTAACAGCGTAATTGTCCACCCGACAAAATGTTTAATATAAGAAAAAAACCACTAAACTAATTGAGTTTCTTTTTTCCAGGTTTTCAGTTTATACGTTTAGCCATCTTATGCTAAAAAGAATCACTGAAAAACCTTTCCAGTTATCCATCTAGAAAGAGAACAGTTTAAAATCGTTTTGTGTCATACCCACTGTCTTCTCAACTGAGCAATGGTGAGAGGAAAAAGACCATCCATGCTTCAGTAATGGTACCAACGTTCATACACCGGCTTCTATCTTCAAAGTCCATTCAAGATCCATCAAGAGAACGAAAAAAAAACGTTTTAAAATGACGGAACAGACTGGATCGGAAGGTCACAACAGGAAGAGGGATCATCATTTCAATTTAGAACTAAAGAAATCAATAAGAAAAAATCCAACTCAATTCAAAAGACGTTTGGTATGTGCAAGATGAGGTTCAGCTATGACAGTCCAAAGAGCAGATAAAAAGACTTGAAAATGAAATTGTACGTGAAACAGATGAGACACTTTGTTACACCAGGACAGAAAGTTAGAAGGTTAGAGAGGGCGAAGATAATGTCGAAAAAAAAACTGGAAAATGATCCTGGAATAATATATATCTATCTATCTATCTTTCTCTCTCTCTCTCTCTCTCTCTCTCTCTCTCTCTCTCTCTCTATATATATATATATATATATATATATATATATATATATATATATATATATATATATATATATATATATTATATATAGATATATATCATGTATTCTGTTAAGGTTGGAGAATATTTATACATTCTTATTGCTCAAAGCAGAATGTGATAGTTTTATAATGCCTGTAAGATATTTTTTTATTATTTCTAATATACAACGGTTTAAGTCTTAATCTAACAAATAAACAATTTTGCTTTTACACGATTTGGATAATTTTGCTGCTACACCCGTTATATTTTCTCTATATATCTTATATGTTTTAATCAGATGCCGTTATCGGAAACGGTATTATGTAGAATTTTGTATTCAGCTATTAGAATTTTATTTTTGCTTCAGAAACGTTTCATAAGGAATTGACCTCGATTTTATTCAATAGGTTGTGAATACACAGTCAATTTTGAGGATGACGGCACATTTTTATACTGTAAATAGCAAAGAAACTGAATTACTGGATACATCTCCATTTGTGCCCATTATCTAATGCCACTTGATCTGCGGTTCAGTTTTTAAAAGGGATCAAACCTCAAGATCAAAAACTATTACAATCTTTGGTGACGTCTTAACTTTAGATTAGATATTTTTGTTCATTTTTGTTTGCATTTGTGGCCATCATTTTTCTCTCAGTATTGACGTTGTCCGCGACACAGTGCTATTAAACACCTGCTCAGTAAGTACAAAGCGAGTCCAGAAAAATATGAAGGCTACGGTGATTGAAGTGAAATGGTAACTCATTATTACAAAGAAAGGCGATGACCAATAAAAGGAAGAACGCACAAAATTCTTTGCGCCGACTTCTTAAATATATCATAGAGAGGCTAATGCCAAATCCATTGTCCACAAAATAGCGAGACCGGCATCCATACAGTGTATAAACCTTGAAAGCAGCATAAGTCATTCTGAGAGCAATTTCTCCATTAGCATTGCAGACTTTTCTTAAGATCTTATCTTCTTGCTTTATAATAAATCAATGTTCTGTACACCCACGGCAGAGTTAGGAGTAAAAGATTGATTGATGGCGGGAAAATTACAATATATGCCGAGCCTGTGTCATATGCGAGAGTTTCAAGGATACTTCAGTTGACAGCGCTGATACAAATTAGGAGATTCAAGATTCCGTCTCTACAACCAGGTTCAGTAAAAAGAAAAAGAGAAAAATCAGGGCATTTAGACGATCAAACTTTTACTTCATATATTGTTTAAGAAACTTGTTTTATTCTTCTACTTTTATGTGCTGTGTCCCTTCAGGAGCTTGGCGATCATGGCCCTTCGCGTCTTCCTGTCCCTTGTAGCTTTTAATAGATTTTGGCTTTTTTGGCTTTCCTAAACCGTGTCCCACTATCCATTTACTCAAGCCTACTAATTATGTTATGCGCTGTTTTCCTCTGTGCCTCTTGCCTTCAATCTGTTCAATGAATATCAGATTTTCCAAGACTCTATCCTCATTATGTGGCCGAGAAATTTCAGCTGACTCCTCCGGATGTTAAGTATAAGTTTACTTTTCGTTTCTATTTTCTCTAAAACTTCGACGTTGCTCACATGTTCGGTTCATAGTATCCTCAGTATCCACCAGTAGAACCATATTTCTGTTGCTCCAACTCTCTTCTGAGGAGACTGTCCAGCATTCACTGTCGCATAGGAGAACTGATATTATGTAACCATTCAGTACTCTTTTCTTTAATTCTAATGATTTTTTTTTCTGTTTCTTAATACTCTGCTTAGTTTTTGGAATGCATCTTTGGCTCCCCCAATGTATCTTCAGATTTCAGTGTCGATTTTTCCCGTCTCCTCTTAAAACACTTCCCAAATATTTAAATTGTTGTACTTGCTTGATTTTGATATATCCATGTTGGACTCTTCCTTTTGCTTGATATTTAATACTTTATTCTTGCTCTCCTTTACTGCCTTCTGTAGGAGTTCTTGTATGTCAGTAATGTAGTATTATGGATTAATTCTTTTTCTATGTACCATGTCCTTTCATGGCTTTGCTGATCATCACCGTTTACAGTTTCCTGTCCTTTCTTAATAAATTTTGACATTTTGTTATCTCTCCTAAACTCTTTTTCGACCATCAATTTAGTGAAGCTCATTAGGTATGTTATGATTTGTTTTCCTCTGTTTTTCTTGCCTTCATTCTGTCCAGTGAGTATCTAATTTTCCAAGTTCTCTTTAATCATGAACTCTAGAAATTTGAAATATCTCTTTCTGATTTTAAGCCTAAATATCCTTTTTGTTTCCGGTTTCTCTAAAACATTATTCAGTTGTTCGGTCCATGGTATTCTCAGTATATTTCCATTGCTTCAAGTCTCTTCTTCACCTTTGAAGAGATTGTCTCACATTCACTGCCAGACAGGAGGACTGATATTATATAACATTTCAATACGCTTTTCTTTGTATTTAACAAGATTTTTCTGGTTTCTTAATATGTTGCTTAGGTTTTGGTAGGCATCTTTCGCTATCATAATGCGCATTTGGATTTCAGTGTCGCACTTTCTGTACACTGTTAAAACACTTCCCCGATATTTAAATTGTCGTGCTTCTTTGATTTTTATATCTCCATGTTGGACTCTTCCATTTGCTCGGAATAATTGAATTGACCAATAATTTCCAGTGTTTTCGGAAGAACACTTTTGACGCAAGGAAGCCGACAACAAAATGGTGTAACCACTAATAAACAATAGAGATATTTTTATTATGTTAAATTAACCATATAACATCTGAAATATCCCTAAAAAAACTGTTGATAATATACCTTAGATTTTATACATTACATTACATTTGAGTTAATTTGTGGGATAAGTTTTTATTCGGATGTTATAAATTACTAGTATTTCTTCATTATGATTGTTCTTTTATACACTATTTACATTGTTCGGACTATCATCCTCATTTTTGTTACGATATTTATCACAGTGTTTCGGCCTTTGTACGCTCCGGCCTTCTTCAGGTGGTTGGAATGTCGAACTGAACCCTTTATTTCGCTCGCTGGAGTAGACTGTTCTAGTTCTACGTGCCTTGTGTAATGGATGTTAGTTATCAGTTATCTCCTGTTAATTCCCCTCTCCAAGATCTTCACCGCCTTAACCAGGTAATGAACTCACACTCTTTGGGTCCTGTCACTGGATCCAACTAACGCTTTTATTATATTTTATGTTCTTTTATATGTAATGCTCTTTCTGAATATGTATTATCATGGCTCTCCACAACTTCCTTTTATTTGTTGCTATTAGAAAATCTCCACCCTTTACAATTCATCTTCTATTTTTGTCTGCCAACCATTCACAAAAATTCATTAAGTAGGTAGTCCTGTGTGTGATGATAAACTACATGGGACAACAAGGCCACTAATCGGGAGGTTTTGGGGAGCGTAGAACAACCTTTTAATTGCTGTTGTTCTCGGGTTCTCCCTGAACAGGGATGATAATGACAGTTAGGGTCCCATTCGTCGGCAGACAGTCAATAGTTAAAACAAGAAAACACGATGAAAAGTATAAAATTATGCTTTTAATAAAAAAATAGCAGCAATGGATTTTTTATATAAAATAACTTACCGACAAAACCTTTTTATTGTGAAATTGCCAACAATACCGATATATAGTAAAGTTACCAACAATACATTAGTTGAAGGCATACGATTGTGTTCAAAATATTTAGATTTGAGCATTAAATAACCCTCAGAGGTGTTGATATAAAGCTAAACAAAATCAACCAACCACCATTAATCTTTGATCACTGACCACCATTTTACTGGTGGTAAAGAAAATGACGTAATGCCCCAGCCACCGTTTGAACGGTTGGTAAACACTTGGAACAAATTTATATCTACTGTGAAACATTACATACCAATTACTTGCGAATTTTGATTCAGGAGCTCAGACAGAAGGGTTAAAATTATTCAGGAACGCAGGGCTCAAAGGTTTAAGTAGGTTATTCATGTTTTCCTTTTCTTCTCTTTTTGTCCAAATATACTATGAAGGTTAAATTCTCTAGGCCTTCATTTCTCAATATGTGTCCAGAAATTTCAAATTTCTCTTTCTGATTTTAAGTATCAGTTTTCTTGTAGTGCCTACTTTCTTTAAATTGTCTCCTTGTCTAAAACATTTTCGTCGACATTCGCACAAATTGCGCGTAGAAAATTCATGAATTTGTCCTTTATACCCCATATCTACTAATAAAGAAAAGGGAAAGTTGTTGATTGAAAATATAGATTTCTCTTATCGCTTACATATTGGTGTTAAGTAAAATGTGCAAATAAAAGCATTGATTTGATGACAATAATAAAATAAAGAATAATATAGCTAAATTAATTCATGGATTTAGGTAAATTATGTCACAACCTGAAAAGCAATGGTAAACATACAAAACAGAGTCATTTAGATTTGGCGATTTATTTTCAGTAAGCCGGCATACAAATGAAATCTAATTTTAGAGACAGTAAAGATTAAATATTATCTATTGAATTGAACATCGGAATAAATGGTCTGGTAACGATGGTGACGTAAATGAAGATAGAAACATTAAAAAAAAAACGAAATGACCGTTAAATTATTATTTTATTTAGCATGTCGTATCAAGAATGCAGTAGAATTATTTCAATCGTTACTGTCTGAAGCTGCGACAAGCAGTTATCAAGGAAACATGACCAGGTTTTCAACATCGTTTAAACAAGGCTCCGAACTGTACATGAACTGAAATCTGAAAATAGATAAACATATATTATATAATATAAAAACATAATATATAATATATAATATTTAAAACATAATATATAATATATAATATTTAAAATGTAAATAAATAAAAATCTGCAATATTATTGATCCTGAGATGGCACCTCGGCTTCAGTCACTTTCTCAGCGCCGTCGTGTAGATTCCCTGTGACTTTTCTATAAATTGTAATTTTCCTGGTGATCTTTCCTTTATGACACCTAGACTTTACGGATTTAAGCGCGGTACTAGATTGGCAGATAGGTTGTTTTTTTTTTCATTTTGATATGGCTAGCTATAACCGTAAGTTTTACGCTAAGAGTTTCCCCTCGCACTTTTCACTTGTGGAAATCTTTTCAGTCTCCTTGCTTACCAGTAAACTTTGAACTTCAAAAATGTAGATGCAACATCGTTATCTTCGTTTTTTTTTAATTCGTGGTTTTTTATTGTCCTCTCCGCTTAATAGTGTTTTTCCGCATATTCTTTATCAGTCAGTACCCTTTTGTATCTTAGTGTCTTTATATGAACGTATAAGAAGCATTATAATGAGAACAAACAAACATATTATACACACACACACACACACACACATATATATATATATATATATATATATATATATATATATATATATATATATATATATATATACGAAACGTTTTTACATTACCTAACTTGATTCCTCGTACATACAAATCTCTCTGTCTCTCTCTTTATCTGCGTGTGTACACATACACGCACATATGCGTTTGCTTAAAAGTAAAAAAAAAGTACCTTGTTAATTACTTTTTACTTCCTTTATAATATTTCTAATCATTTTTATGAGTTCAGGTTCGTATTTATAAGTTTGTACGGAAAAGGGTTGAAAGTTTTGTGGGCCACCAGGGACCTCTTCACGCTACGGTCAAACAGAGACAAATGGTGTGGCTTGGATACGTTACAAGACACGGCAGCTTGTGCAAGACCATCATGCAAACACACTGTTGAAGGTAGACATAGGAGACAACGCCAACGCAAAAGCTGCGTGGACAATGTCAAACAATTGACAAGTATGACTATACCAGAATTGCTAATGTCTGCCGTTGATAGACAGTCGGGGAGGAGATTCAGTGTGGCTTCTTCTTTCGAACCCACACCCCACCTCTGCGATTACAAAAGTTAAGGTGATGATGATGATCATGACCATGATCATCATTATGATGATATATAAACATATCTTGCAATAACTCAACAATTTTGGCTGACCCTAGCCATTTGAAAGACTTTGTTGCTGATTACTATTCTGTCAGTTTCATTTTCGAAATATCAACTTTCGGGTATTAACATTTATCGACTTTTGTGTATTCTTATGAGAGACTAGTATGTTGGGTATATTGATGCAATATTGGGAATATTTGGAAAGTTGCTTTTAATACTCAAACTCTCTCTCACTCTCTACATATATATGTGTGTGTGTGTCTGTGTGTGTGTGTCTGTGTGAGTGTATTCATTGAATACACAAATATAATAGTTATCATCTACATGCAAAAAATACTAAAAATAATGGAAGCCTTATTAATAAAAACAAAAAAAACAACACTCAATAATATCAACTATGAACATGGGCGCTATATGTTGACAGTGTTTTGAAAATAAAAACATTATATAAATACATACATGCAGCAAACTCTTTCTTGTTAACAATTAATATATTTCAACCTTGAAAATGGCTAAATGTATAGCTGAAAGCGCTCGAATAAAAAGAACATTCCGAGAGTTTTTACATAATGTATCATCTGAAAAAGAAACCAATTATTAGATCACATTGTATGAAAAACTAAATCAATTGTCTATCGTATACAATGAAATGTGCATGAAAGAAGGATTACTGCATATATATATATATATATATATATATATATATATATATATATATATATATTCAAACAGATTTGGTTAAATAATTTAGACATATCATGTCGATTAGTTTTCGTTCTGATCCTTTCAAGTTCGAGGATTAAATTTTGGTAGATATATAAAATTGAGCAAAAAAAAAAAATGCCAAAATTTTCTTGTTCGAATGAAACCTGTTTGAACGAAAATATCCTCCCTAAATATACACAATACATATATATATATATATATATATATATATATATATATATATATTGTGTCTGGTGTAGACATTAGTGACCACTTTTATATCTGCACACGTGCGATATCTGATATTGAGCAGTTTTGCCTACAAATATAATAAATCTATATTTCTTTTATATATACATACATATATATATAAATATTCAAACACAGTTGCATTCCACATCACGTAACGTCCGCGTCTCGCGACGGACGCTACTTGTAAACAAACTTCTGAATACAGTTATTTCTGATGAAAGATCGGGGCAGATCTGAAATATCAAATATATATATATATATATATATATATATATATATATATAAAAATTCAAATTTTTTTAATTTGCAACTTTTCAGTTGTTTTCTCCATATTATATATATATATATATATATATATATATATATATATATATTATATATTATATATATATATATATATATATTTATATATATATATGTGTGTGTGTGTGTATGTATATATATATATATATATATATATATATATGTATATATGTATGCATATAGAATATAAATATAGATTTATTGTTCGTTATATTTGTGGCTAAAACTGCTCAATATCAGACATGGCACATGTGTTGTTATAAGAGTGGACACTAAGTTCTACACCAGACGGCGCAAGACTATTTCATGCTTACACAGCAATCTTCAAGCCATTGTATTTCACCTAGAGTTAAGATTGCATTCAAGCATGAAACAAACTGTCGCTGGATTCAGCGAGAATAAATAAATATTTGTATATACCAGCAACGCCGATGATATAGCCCTATCTTTCGTTCCTCAAGGAGGATTATTCACACAACCAAGTATCCTAACTTCACACCGACGACGCTTCATATTTTCACCCACGTCAGGTGTCCCCAGATGTCTTCAGAGATGCAATTTTACAAAATATATATTTGCCTGCTTAGTTAAATACAATTATTACTGTTGCAATACATATTAATATATATTAAATATATCAAAAAAATTATTTTCGTTTGTTTTTTTCGCTTAAGCTTTTTTATAATTTTTAATCTTATGTATCTCACTATATTTATGAGAAGAGGTATTATGTACAATATTTATATTATTCGGACTATTGTCCTCATCTTTGTTGCCATATTTATCGCAACGTTTCGGCCGTTGTACGCTCCGGCCTTCTGCAGGTGGTTGGATTGTCGAACTGAACCTTTTATTTCGCTCAGTGTGGTAGACTATTCTAGTTCCACGCGCCATGTCTAATGGAAGCCAGTTATCATTTATCTCCTGTTAATTCCTCTCTCCAAGTTCTCCACCGCCTTAACCAGGTATTGAACTCACACTCTTTGCGTCTTGTAACTGGATCTAACTAACTGCCGAAACGTTGTGATAAATATGGCAACAAAGATGAGGACAATAGTCCGAATAATGTAAATAGTGTAATCTTATGTAATAGTATGAATAGTTTACATATCAATGATCTGATGTCTTCTGAAAATTGTTTACTACTGGCGATGTTGTCCTCTAACTTACATTTTAAATTATCGTCATCAACAAGTGATGACCATCCATTGCGGAAATCTATTTCAATGAAAGATGTGCTACCCTAAACATGTTTAAACAAATTTTAAGCGGTACATGCTTGGAAATCTCCTTTGCCTTTCACCTTACACATTCTACAGTCAATTTCAGTAGTGGTAGGTTTGAAACAAAATTCTATCCGTCATAATAACATCTGAAAATAAGTTACAATTGATTATTAACGATAAGGATAGGATAAAATATCACACACAAACACACACACACACAGCGACACATACACGGCTCGGACAGAGGGCTCGTCGAGCCGAGTTCAAATTCAAATCGAATCCATTACACGCGCTTACGTGTTAATAAATACCCTTGTAAATGGTATGAATCCTCTTCTTCTCCCTCCAGTTATGGGTAATTAGCAGGACAGACTGTGTTCTATACCCTTGGATGGCAACTCGTCTAGAAGGAAACATCTGAATTCAGAACCTGCGGATGATTTTTTTATGGACCTCATGGTGCGTAGTGCACCAGGTCTCTGTATTCGACCCTTTAGAAAGTGTGTTTGGTTCTGCACAAGGCATTCACCACTAATCAAAACATAAGTGCTGGTGTCTGGCTGTCGGTTCCTAGGAACTGAGTTGCTGACCCACATAAGTCGAATACGACCATATATATATATATATATATATATATATATATATATATATATATATATATATATATATATATATATCTGAGATGAGATATTGTAATTATTTACATGTCCTCATCTTTAATGGCATATTCATCTGTCTATATTTCTGAAATGATATTGTATCTCTTTACACTTTACAGCCATATTCACATGTCAGGCGAAGACAACAACAAATATATATATATATATATATATATATATATATATATATATATATATATATATATATATATATATATGTTTAATGATTCATCGAGTCTGAAACCTCTACAGAATGCAGAAAGCACTGGACGGCCGTTTCATCCTATTTTTGGGACTCATCAGCAGTGCGCATCCACTACCGAGAATTGAAACCCTGACAGTTAGGTTGTGAAGCAAACACCATACCATATATATATATAGCATAATACTAGTGTTGTATTAGTTATAGAACATCTTTAAATGTGTATATAGAATAAGTTTTGGAATAAAGGGCTGTAAATAACAACAGACAGAATTATAAAAAGGCATTGGCTGTTTTGTTTTTTACAGGTTTTCTGTGTCATTAAATTCGAAATATATTTCAGCTTATATGACGTCACTTACAGTAACTGGTGTTCCAATCCGGTCCTTCATCTAAGTATTTAAGAACCCAAGTATTACAAGTAGCTATATCTATGGTAAGTATTAACTGTGTTACCAAATTTGCGTTATCTCGCCTGACTCAATTCCCCTTTGAGTCGCGAGGAGGTGCTTCTTGCTAACAGCGTGTGCTTCTCCGTCGCTTAGGATGTGTCCACCTAAATCAAATTCCCGCGAAAACAGACGAATATTCAAGGTAGATCGAACTCATTTTATTAGCATCTGAATTTTGCTGTTCAGTGGAATCTGTAATACAACAGATAGTATATGAAAACAGATGGACGATGCGTGTCCAATCATTTACTCGTATTTTTTAACTGTTTGATCATCATCCTCTATGATAGGCGATGATGGCTCTCCAAAACGTCTTTTTCCTTATGGGTTCTTGGCAGTTTTCTCTCTTTGCTAATAAATTGTTCCACCATCCATTCCCACAAGACCGTCTGGTAAATGCCTCAAAAGCACCATCTGTACAATCTTAAAGCCTCGACCTGCAGCAAACCACGCACAAAATTATAAGCGTTGTGTGTAATAGCGTACCTGCACGCACCCGTTCGATCTTTATTATGCTATTATCAAGGAATTTTCATGGGCTGATATTCATTATCCGTGCTCAAGGCAGATGCATACTTCCAAAAGGAAATGTCCTCTTCAGGACGTCTACGATCATGGCTCTCCAAAACTTTCTGTCTTTTGTCTAAATATATTTTTCTTTTCGCAGTCTCTCCCAAAATCTGCACCGCCATCCACTTACAGAAGCTCAGGAGATAAGTTATACGTTGATTTCCTCTGTCTCTTTTGCCGTCGATCTGTTCTGTAAGTATCAAATTTTCCAAGCCCTCTTTCCTCATTATGTACCATAGATATTTACATTGTAATAAATTACAATCGACACGGGAGGCCTGAATGTCACAGTAGGCAAAGAGAGAACTGGGGAAATAGTTGCCAAATTCGGACTAGGAACTCGTAATGAACGCGGAGAAAAATAGGTCCAATGTTGCACAGCCAATGATCAGGTAGTAGCCAAGACTTGGTTTTAAAAACACTCAAGATGTATATGGACATGAAGAAGCTCAGAAAGAGAAACGAAATATCAAATCGACTATGTAAGTATCAACAAGAGATTCAGGAATGCAGCTTTACACACAAAAACAAACCCAAGTGCCGACTGTGGAGGCGATTACCTTCTAGTGATATATAGTGAAACTATGGAAATTGACGAGGCCTAAGGCAGCAGCTAAATTCCACGAGGATAGGCTCTTGAACGACCTGAATTTGAAGGATAAATATATGGACAGTGTGAAAATCATGTACGAGGGACAACATCAAAAGTGTGACACATTAAAAGAAGCTTTAGTCAAATCAGCAATCGACTCTATCGAAAAGAAGAATAAACAAAGAAAAAAACGTATTGACAAAATAAATTCTCAACACGATGAAAAGATGACAACGATCCATACACAGATATGGCACTGACTCTAGGACTCTGCACAAAAAGAAATTAGAAACAAGTGAAAACAGGTTGAAGAGAAATAGCTCAATGAAAAATGTGCAGAAATAGAAAGAATGTGTATTACAGATAAAGCTGATATGGATAAAAAAGATGAGGCCTAACAGGACAAAAGGCATGCTCATCAATAGGATGCATAACATCCAAGAACGAGACATTGATATTTGAGAAAGAAAAATATTTCTGAGATAGAATGAACACTTCAGAGAATACTTACTCTATGAAAGAGAACAGCTGATAATACACAAAATTATCGAAGGACCAGAAATATTAAAATCCAAATTGGAATGCCCACTTACCACATTGAACAGAAAAAAAATAACGAGCAGGTCCAGATGGAATCGTAATAGAGATCCTGGCATCCTTATATGATTTCGATAAAGACAAGATCCCAGACATAATAAATGAAATATACAATAATGGTGCTATACCAGAAGATCTAAATAGATCCATTTTCATAGCACTGCCTAAGAAAACAAGTGCAAGGGTATGTGAACTCCATCGGACTAATGAGTCATAAGACAAAACCTATCACCCGAATGCTGATGAACAAAGCGCGCAGCAGAATCAGATCGCAAAGAGAAGAAGAATGGTATAGATTCCTCAAAGACAATTGAACAAGGAATGCGATATTTATGTTTAGTATGATATCACAAAGAGCAATGCAAATACAGAAGATGTACCTGTCTTATAGATTATGCAAAACCGTTTAACAAAGTACGCAATACAGAAATGTTGGATCTGCTAGGTAGCCTTAAGTTATTTGAGAAGGCTATTAGAATACTCAAAGACCTATAATGCCAGCAAACCATCTGCATAAAATGGAAAATGAGCTCGGTAAATATACAAAAGTAGAAAAAGGTGTAAGAAAAGAATGTGTTTTCTCACCTGACATATACAATCTATACAGCGAGACGATTCTGAAGAACTGGAAGGCCTTCCAGCATGCAGTCGCAATTTTAACAACATATAAGATATGCTGATGACAAAGAATCAGAATGCCACGTTCGAACTCCTGTCGAATCCATTACTTTCACTTACGTGCTAATACCCTTGGGAAAGGTATGAATCTTCTTTTCCTCCCAGCTATGGAGAAATAGCAGGACAGACCGGTTTCTATAGCCTTGGGTGGCAACTGATCTACCGCAGAAAGAAATGGGAACGCACTGCGGGAAAAATCTGCTTCGTCAGTCATGTATCGAAAGATACATGATCGCCTAAGCTTGTATCACGCATGGCACATAACTGACTGAGGTGACACAGTGTTGCTAGCAGACAAGGAAAGTAAACTACAAGAACTACTACAAAGTAATGAAGGAAGACAGAAGGAGGGACTAAACGTCAATTGCAAGAAGACACAATTGTTAGAAAAAGGAACAGTCCAACGTGCAAATTACAAATACCGAAATCAAACGAGTAACAAAATTTAAATATGTGGCAAATGTTTTACCGAAATCATGGTGCTGCCAACCATTTACACAGGTTCGTTTGATGAGCTATTCGCTAATTTCACCTGTCTCTCGACATATCTTTTGAGTGTTCAGTTTTCCAGGCACTCTTTCCTCATTAAGTGCCCTAAAAATTTCGACGGTCTCTTTCCAAATGTGCCGCACACTAAGACCCCCTCGCAAAGCTTGATAAGCAGTCAGAGGAATCGACCGTGTTGGGATTTGAACACGGGTCTCGTAGTTGGAAACGAACGTTCTCACCACTCAGCCACAAGCACATATAATAGGTCGATCTATAGATACATGCATGCATACATACTAAAGTTATATAAATAAGGAAAATGAAATATTGATTTACAGAGTAATGTAAACATGCTGTACAACTGTACAAATATGTGCTTGAATACGTATGTATGAAGTTCCGATTCACAAATATTAACGCTGAAAAGTTTAGATATATCACTGAATGTATGCGTCTGGCTGGGTGAATGAGCATGTGCAAAACATATCTTTATATATGTGTGTGTGTGTGTGTGTGTGTGTGTGTGTGTGTGTGTGTGTGTGCGTGCTCGCGGGCGTTTTATGCGAATGTGTGTAAAATTTATAGTCCTTCGTCACGGCGCGGTTTTTTCTTGGGCTTATATCCTTCGCCTGTCAACAGGTCTCCTTGTAATCCTCTGCTGACCTATATTTTGCCGCCAACTTTCCAGACTTCCTACCACCCCCGACATCAGATCAGTGCCCACCGACCCACCATCTTAAACGCCGCTACCGTCGCCGTCAGCACCCGAAGTCTACCTACCCACATACGTTCTTGGCATTCCAGTGCTATTATTTTATGAATGTTTTCATTTTAGATTTCATTTTCGTGTTGTTTTTACCTGCTGCATATTATAAAACTATCTCGCTGTTTGAAATAATAATTTTCTATGACTGTTGCATTGTCTATAGTAACGCTGATAGCAATATTCGGCATTTCCTTATAAAGAAACATGTTACATCCATTGGCCGAGCAGCCAGTGTTACTTTTTTTTAAGTATTTCACCCCAAGCAAGGCGGGAGTGCCACTAGCACGCAAGGGATTACAGAGAATGGGAGCAAGAGTAAATAAGGGTTTTTGAGGAAAGGATATAGAGAAGGACGGATATCAGGATAGAGACATCAGAAGATGTCAATTGACATTACATTTGAATATTTGAAGATTGAAGCTACCAGGAAAGCTAGTAGGATGTAGGGAGCTTCACTGTCGCGAAGTGAGAGAGAAGTTGTTTAAGTAAAAGAGGCGGTTACATTTAACTATTTCGACAATAAAAGGGTGGTTTGAGTTGCCAACCTAGTACCACGGGCATTTGGGGTACCAGTGAAAGTAGCTTGTCAGAACAGTTGCCATGAAAATATTTGTAGAAAAGACGGAGGGATGCCACATCACGTCTGTGAGAAAGTGACAGTAGGCGAAATGCCAGATCAGGACCCAGCACATTCCATATCCGTCTCCGGATTTTGTCGAGGACCTCGAGATGAACAGCGGAGGCACCAGACCATGTATGGCAACAGTATTCAATGCAAGGACGAATAGTAGATTTGTAGATTTGAAAGATGGACTCAGACGAGATGAGGAAAACCTGGCGCGACACAGGTGTGGTGTGTTCAAGGACATTGAAACAAGAAATATTATATTTATTATCAGAATGATACTTTCGGTTGAAATAAAATCTTTCTCTTAGAGCAATTTTTCAAAAAAAAAAGAAGTTTTTCAAGCTTGATAACTTGATTTTCCAGTATTTTGTTTGAAGTGATGTGGAACATCATTCTTTTTATCATGCCATTACTTTCTCGGCGAGTTACATCAGATATCCATTTTAGTTGTTATTGTTGTTGAAAGTTCTCAAGTGATATTTTCGGTTATTTGGTAAAGTTTTCTGTTTGTGATTCTGTAGCGCCAGTCGAAGCGGTTCGACAAAGTTTGGTTCTACCAAAGGCCGACATTTTTAACAACGTTCAAAGCTATTTTTAACCATTGACCTCAGAAATCGGTTTCTCATGTTGACAAACGTTTATCTACCTTTCCAGTATTGATGGGGGTCTTCCTTGTGTTTGAATTGGAGTAGAACATCATTATGTATATTATCCCATTATATTCTCTTCGACTTACATATGCTATCCATTTTAACTGTTGCCGGAGTTGTAATTCCTCTCGTGATGTGGTTTCAATTGTTTGGCCTAGTACTTTGTCATTCTGTGGCGCCAGTGAACAATATTCAAAGAAAGATGAGTTTTGCCAAGAAGTCTCACTCGTTCGAAGCCTTTTTTCAACATTGATCTTAAGAAGTGTTTCTATACCGATTACATCTAGATATTTCCGACCGAGTTTGGCACCCTGCATGATCCCCATATGAATGCCGCATGATGATTTGCATTGATCCGGCATTTATATAGAATGTCATGATTTGATTGCGAAGTGTTTTTATTCTAATATTCATTTTATACTTAATGAGGCTCTATTATTTTTTCATGATCGACTATAATGGAATTCGTCTTCTTAATAAGCGCCAACTTATAACAAATGGAAAGATTATATACACATAAGTTCTTGAATGCTGGCTTAATTTATTTCTCTGTTCTTTTACTTCAGTGCTTAAAATATATATATATATATATGTGTGTGTGTGTGTGTGTGTGTGTGTGTGTGTGTGTGTGTGTGTGTGTGTGTGTGTGTGGATGGGTGTGTGTGTGGGTGGGTGTGTGTGTGTGAGAGAGAGAGAGAGAGACAGGTAAAAATATGTAAAAATAGTTATATATCATGAAAACGTTTTGGAAGAAAGATGTATGTCAAACGTTCTAGTGTGACGCGTTTTATCCCTTAGAAATTCATCGGACTAGGTTTTTTCCTAAATTTAAAATTCCCAGTATCTCTCCTTTCATTCACATGCGTAGTCGTATCAACGTAAACAAACCACACACACACACACACACACACACACACACACACACACACACATATATATATATATATATATATATATATATATATATATATATATGACGAAAATGTGGAAAAGACAAAGCAAAATCCGAATATGTGAGTTTACTGTTTTTTATTTTGTTTTTGTTTTTTGTCTTTCGGTCAAATAGACCTTCTTCAGGACATGGTTAATGGAGACATATTTATATTAAATTTAAGTTAAATGAAGAGACGATATATACAGGAATAGTCAGAAACAGAAAAACTGAAATTCTAAAGTCAGAGTGTTCTTTCTTGGAGTCGGATACGCTGGCAAGAAAGAACACTCTGACTTTAGAATTTCAGTTTTTCTGTTTCTGACTATTCCTGTATATATCGTCTCTTCATTTAACTTAAATTTAATATAAATATGTCTCCATTAGCCATGTCCTGAAGAAGGTCTATTTGACCGAAACGTCTGACATCGACAGAAAAACAAAAAACAAAAACAAAATAAAAAACAGTAAACTCACATATACGGATTTTGCTTTGTCTTTTCCACATTTTCATCATACCGTCGGATCTATATATATATATATATATATATATATATATATATATATATATATATATATATATATATATATATAAAGGTGAATGGTCAGAGTTGAATATATATATATATATATATATATATATATATATATATATATATATATATATATATATATATATTCAACTCTCTCTATATATAAGTGTTAATGATCAGTATATATATATATATATATATATATATATATATATATATATATATAATGGTTAATGATCAGAGTTGATTAAGACAAGGAAAGAGTAGTATTAACAAGTGCACAATACACGTGAGAAAAAAATAAGTAAGTATTAAAATAACATGTACAGCTTTTAACTTTAAAAAACAGATCAATTAAGACATGTGACCATAAGTAATATTAACTTTTTCCTCGCCCCATTGTTTAAAATTGAAGTAAATTGCTTTACTTTTAGTTTAGTTTTCCCTCGTTAATTTCTAATTTTTAGGAGACAACGAAAGTCAAATTATCTTAAAATATAAATGAATACTTAAAACTTCATTAAGCAACATCGGTTAATAATTATGCAATTGAATCACATGCACTTCGTATGTCTCCGCCTAAATTCCAAATATTTATTGACTATTTTTTAAATTTAATCTCTAACTTATGTTTTTCAACAGTAGATCGGTCCACCCTACTTTAGCGTATTTTGAACAGGAATATAGGTTTATCTTGTGTCTCCTGTTTAGGACTTGGTCTCCGGTTCATTCTCCTAAAGTCTTCTCATATACTTCGCACCCGCTTACCCCCTTGTGACTTAGGGGCATTATCGAATTATTTAGGGTGAAATCATTAAAAAGAACGGATTCTATGTCTTTTATATAGATAAATATATAATATACTGTAAGTTCCCGTGTTACGATAGTCCTTATCTACGGCGATTCGTGGTTACAACATAATCTCCATTAATCTTGATACAACTTATGCCGTTTGCACCGTACATAAGGTATCGCGGGTTAATTCCTGCTTGTACGCCATATTGGATCGTTGCTCTCTTTCGTTTATGTTGTGTTTGGGAAGTTATTGCCCTTATTATGTCTCTCAAGCAGACTGCAAACTCTTCTGATGGCTGTGCTTCGAATAAAAGGAAATACATCACCGTGGATCTGATTAGACATTGATAAACGCTCTGAAAAAGGAGAAACAAACAGTTGCTTGGCTTAAGTCATTCGACTGTCGCTTAAACAGGTATATGTGGGCCTATATAATGAGTTTTCCTGTCAGAGATAAGAAGATTTTCTTGTTAAACCATAAGTTGGTGGATTTCCGATAAAAAGAAAAACAAACTCGCGTTTCATTTTCTTTTTCCCTCAGATTTACTACTGCTTCCAAGTACTACAAGAGAGACAAGATTTTACGCTTCGTATTCTAACCTACAGAGAGCTAATAACACCACCGGAAATAAATATACAGCCTGCTTTTAAAAAGTCCATATTATTATACAGTGTATTTCGATAAAAGTGACTCACCTTATCCTTTGAATTTAGCTCAACTTTCGTTTCATCGGAGAAGAGAACATTCTTCCAGTCTTCTACGGTAATAGTGAGCCCATTCAAGTCTATTGGCTTTGTTGGTTTTGCTTATTAGCGACTTAAACCTTCGTGTCCAAGATTTGTAGCCTTGTTCTAACAGCCACCGACGGACTGTTGAAGAGGCAAGACTAACACCTTGCTCTTCGCTTAGACTGGCTGCAATTTCTTGGCTAGTTATAGTCCTATTCTATGCAACTTCTCTCTTGATTACCCTGATCAATCTTTTTGTTTCGTCACCTTGTTTCCTTCCTTGGAGCAGGAGTGATATCATTATGTGCCCTAAGCACTCGAGAGACAGGTGATTGCGAGGTTATAGCAATTTCTGCAATTTCTCTCGTAGACAGACGGCTTCTGATACGTGTTTTTACCCTTTCATCTGGTTAGTGACTTGACTGGCTATTTCAAGCTGTTTTTATACTGTATGAGGCTTTATAGAATATTCTGGAATACTCTAGATTTAATTTAAGCTGTTCTAGAATTTTCTATAATATTGTTCCGAGTGTATTGTAAAATAGTTTTTAATATTTTGTCAAAAGCTATATAAATTTACTAGTTTAATCATTAGTATGCGATATCTGAGTCACTATTTTTGCACAGAGTTTTTTTCCTGAATCTCATTTATATCCAAATTTATAATTATTAATAGAATAATTTATAATTATCAATAGAATAGGGTGAAAAAACATTTTTCCTAGGTGGTCGGGAAGGTGTCTTTATATTAGTAAGATTAAAAATTATTTTAACCCCAAAAACAAAAGACAAAAAATATTTTTAGTAAAAAAAAATCAGCTGAGTCACTTTTATCGAACAGCACTGTATGTATTATTTTCATTTTATTTCATTATATTTAGTGTATTTATAGAATCTATGTGTTTTTTAGTCGTAATTACGTTAACGTGTAGTCATACAAATGTGATTTTATGTTCTGGGTTATTGCTTTACTGTTGCTTTAGTATAGTGACGTTAAGTGCTGATTTACGGAAAACTGCCGCTACGTTCCGACTTACACGGAAAATCGCGTTACGACACATCGTAAGAACGGAACTCTGTCTTAAGCCTATGATTTTTTGTTTATTTTTTCTTTCACCTTACTATGTGCATTTAAAATGATTCCTAGTATTTTTATTTCCTTTTTATTCTGTTAAGATTTGGTATAGTGTGTATCTATGATAATAATAGCTGGCCGTTCGTATTAGGGCGGCTAGACGCTCGCTGTTAAGCACCCACAGAGCCAACGTGTGGTTTATACTGAGCAGACCTTAGTTACAGTTTCTGGGAGAGAGCGTGTCATCTAGCGTGATCAACAATCTGAACAAGGCCAGCACACTAAAACCCTCTGTCGCGATGACATGTGACTTCGTGCTAGAACAGCTATCGACGGCTCCAAGGGTTCTTTCTACCCAATTTCATTCGCAAGGCTTGGGTCAACCCGTGGTATGTTTTTCAGGCAATTTCCAATGGTGCCTCCTTCCTGATAAATCAACTGTGGTGAGATTCTAACCACTCGGCTCGGCCACGCGCCCATATAGATAGGTGTGTGTGTGTGTGTGTGTGTGTGTACACACACACACACACACATATATATATATATGTATATATATATATATGTGTGTGTGTGTGTGTGTGTATATATATATTTATACATATATATATACACACACACACGCGCGTATATATATATATATATATATATATATATATATATATATATATATATATATATATACACATACGCGCATACTAACCTCTGTATTATTTATTTGCCCGTTAATTTATTGTTAATTCTGGAGGCCCTTACATTTAATGGTAGTTTGTCTAGCGTAGGTTACTGGACAGTGCCTTCTATCCAGTTTTTCCCCCAAAAAGTGGACATTGGTACTTATACTAAATTAGAACCTTAAACCTTTATCGCTGTTTCACACTCCCTGTTCAGGACCCTCCCTCAGATCCATAATGTCTCTCTTTGTAAATCTGATTTTTTCTCCTGAAGAGATTACTTGGCCTTTGCATGCTCGCACCGTTGTAGCCATCTACTGTAGTAATTTACATAGCGGTAGGAGATGGACACGCATCGCGAGCAACCCTCCTGACCCACTTCTCCTATTGGCTCTCTTAGTCCTCAAGTACATGAACGAGCTTGTCCCGGTGCCTTTTAGGTGTCGCACCGGTACGATGTTTCTCAACCAAGGAAAGTCCTGTTGTCTTCTGGACTGACGCGACATATCCACTCGGAGCAACAAGCATGTATTTTCTTTCCGAAATAGATTGTCCCTTCATTAAGGGTTCTCGAGGTATACGTTTTCTGGGTTTGTGTGTTTATCTGCCTGATAGTCAGGGATCCGATCCTTCGAGTAACTCCGATTATCAGTAGGTGTATAATATCAGGGCTGTTGTACTGCCATTTTTTAAAGGTTTCTGGACCGTGCAGTAGTGTAAGTTGTGGCCTCTCGATGATATAATGAAGAGTACTGCTACGGCTCTATATCTGGACGATTCTCTTCCAGTTATTTAGCCATGAAACACCTGTGGGTGTTTCTGTCTCTCTGCCTACTAGTCTCCCATCAAGCAATGCCCACATGAAACCCACCAAAATACAAATGAAAAAACTATCAAACCCAACCTAAAAAAAAACAAAACAAAGTCGAACCCCTCATAAACCATCTCCTACAGCAACGTGAGGGGTCTACATTACAACTTTCCAGAAGTGGAACACCATTTTCTCTACTCTAAACCAGACAACCTGTTATTTTCTGAAACCAATATTAGCACTTGACGAGCACTAGGGGAGTTTATAGTCCCCGGCTACTCACCTCTTTTTGCCGAGTATGACCACCTAAATAGTCACAGCGACAGATTGGGGCAGGGACGTAAAAGTCAAGGAACCCAATCTCCTGTATATATACTTCTGCCTGACACATTCAGAGTACTACAAGCGTCTTTGCTCCCCACCACTCTCAGGACGAAGGGACGGTAATCTTCGACCGAATATCTGAGAAGATTGAAAATATCCTCATTCATTCGGCCCGGCTTCATATCTACGCTGACTTCAATATCCACCATAAAGAATTGCTACTCCTCTACTCCACAAAAAAATGTTGAAGGCAAATATTGCAGAGACATCTACATTGCCTATAAAATGAAATTCAGATCATCGGAGAACCTACCCGGACACGACGGGACCTGAGCCGAACATCCTCGACGTATTCCTAATCTTCTGCTTATCAAAAGTTTTATCACCACTAGGATATACCGTTCCATAGATCGATTTCTCGCTATGCGAAGGCAGACTAGGACAGCTTTCGATCCTACATGAAGGAAGCTCCTCCCTCTCAAACTTCTTCAATCATGCTGTCTCTAAAACTGATATCCTTCTCACTAAATGTGTCCTTTCTGCTATGGAGAGTTTTATATAAAAAAAAAATTCCACCAAAAACCAAACGGTCAACCTTGGTTCCCCCACTCTGTATGCGCTGCCGCCATAACTCACCGGAAACACTACTTCAGTATCTATCGCAAGGAGCGATGGAATTCGTCCCTCACTGCATTCAAAACTACCCGCAGTTGCTGCAAAAAAAGTTCTAGAAAGCGCCAAACGCACGAGTAGTCCAGACCAAGGTTGAAAAGAAACAAATTGGATCCCGTGAATTCTGGAACATCACCAACCAAATCGTGAACAGAGGTAAAGCGGCTGTGCCCATAACTATAAACGGCCTCGAGGACATATCTTCCTCGACAGATAAGGCGAACCTCTTTTCCACAACCTTTGCCTCTAGCTCAACGTTAGATGACAAAGACACTTCCCTCCCTAGGTTCCCACGTCCCACTGAGCACAATCTCAGTAATATTACCATCACAGAACGTGAATTCTATAGACTTGACCCTAAGAAAGCCACTGGTCCTGACAAAATTCCAGTGGTTCCAGATTTAGCCCCAATCCTAGCAAAGTTATTCAACCAATGCTTGAAGGAGAACTCATTCCCAAGCCTGTAGAAAGTGTCAAAGTATGCCCGGTTCTCAAGAACGCAGGGTCCAATCTTTCTCTTCTCAGGACAGACCCATCAGTAAGCTTTTTGAAGCTATAATCAATAAGAAGATTGTCTTGCACCAAGAAACGACGAGAGATATGGGCTTCGGTTGGCTCGATTCACTGCCGGTGTTCTAACTACCATTACTCTCAGAATCAATGAGACTCTTGACAACAAGCACACCTCGATGGCCATAGCACTAGATATCTCAAAGGACATCGAGAAAGTGTGGCACAAATTCTTACTACAAAATCTCTCCAGTTATGGAAGTGTCTTCTCGATCATAAAATCATTTCCTAACAGGTAGATCTCTGAATGTAGTTATCAATGGCTAGTCCTCTGGGGCCATAGAGGTCAACGTAAGCGCCCCCCAGGGATCACTCCTGATCACTATTTGATCTCCATAAATGATCTGCCTAAGAATATATTCAGATCATTTATAAACATCTACACCGATGATATGAATATATAAGGGCGCACCTCTAAAACCCTCGATGGTCAGAGATTGGCGACAGATCTCTCTTCCGATCTTGCACAACTACCCAATGGGATAAAAACTCAAAAGACCAAGTTAGTTACGTTCTATCATCGCCGATCTGTCTTCGAACTACCACTAATGAGGATGAACGGAAGCACCATGCCTTGAGAGACTGTTGGGCCTCAAATACGCACACGACCTGAAGTGGAACTCATGCATACGAACCTTTGCTAAGGATGCAGGTGAAATGGTTCGCTCTCTGTACCTTTCAAGTAAGTACCTGACTCCTTCTGTCATCCTCGACATTTACAAGAGCCAGATCAGACAAAAAATGGAGTACTGTTGTAATTTTGGGGCGGGAGCTGCCCAAAATTAACACTCCAGCCTTGATAGTTCAGAAGCGTCTTCGAGCCCTTGTGGCGAATTTGTCTTCACCACTCAACCTCTCTCCTACAAGCAGGATGTGGCAAGCCCTTCGCTGCACTACCGCTACTTCCACGGAAAATGCTCGGTCGAAGGCAAACCTTCACAGCAAGAACACGCCATACCGCTTACATAGTAGCAAACCACCGACATTCCCTCCGTATTCCATCAGTGAGAGGTACATTCCACTTGAGCTGCTTCTTTGCGCGAACCACTGCCTTTTGGAACCGACTCACAAGGGATGTTTCCCCGATAACTACGATCTTACCCTGTTCAAGGCTAGGGTTAACCGTTATCTTCCACTCCTATACACTCAAATGACCTCCAAATTTAATCCTCCACCTCGAGTGGCCCCTAGGCCTTGTAAAGGATGGTGAACCTCGCTGTAAAAAAAGTTCGTAGTTTGCATCTGGGTGTATTCCTCTTGCAGATAAACATACATTCTGCCTTCTAACTATTTTTGGTTAAACCATTATTCTCACTTTTATTACCTACAGTTCGTAGTTTGCATCTGAGACTGTTCTTCTTGTTGAAAAGCATGCATTCTGCCTTCTAACAATTGATGGGTTGTCCTTTCTTATCGCTTTATTTGGTACCTTCAGTTCAATTTGGTTTGGTTTATTTTGTATAACGGAATATCAACCTCAATGGTTTATTTAATGCCGACATGTATTTTAGTTCGTATGAATATAATATGTATTAATTGTAAGAAATCAGTGTGTAGATCAGGTTTAATTGAAGTATTTTTGGTTTGGATAATTTGTTTTACGACATAGTAATCTTAATGATTCTTTACGGCATATCAAACTCAGTTTTCATTTACGTTAAGATTTTGTCGAGGGTTAAATGTATTGATGGCATTTTTTTTTCTTTTTAAAAATATATTCTAGCATTTGTTTTCAAAGAGTATTGCTGGTAATTTACTATAAAAATTTATTTTTATACTTTCGTAGTGTTTTGATAGCAGTTACGGGATTCACTATTTTCCCACTGCTGGGACCCTAAAAGGTTCTACAAGCCCAGGTAAGGGTGGCCCTGGGAACAACAGAAATTAAGAGGTTGTTCCACGCTTCACAAAACCTCCGGATCAGATGGCTTGCTGTCGGATGTAGTTTATCGTTATATCCTGGACGTACCTACACTTCGTAGTTTGCGTCTAGGGTTGTTCCGCTTGCTGAAATGCATACATTCTACCGTCTTACAACTGATAGTTACTCTTTTCTTCCTGTTTTCTTTACTAAGTTATCTATTACATTCTGACCTATTAATGATGGCATGAGCCAGATCAAACCAGTGCTACGGCTAAATTGTAACAGGCATGGCCCATACGCTGGGCGCCATTTAAAGTGGCTCTACTGAGAATTTTCTCATAACGTCTTATCATCGTGTGAAGCACTGGTAAGTCCAGACGATATTATTTTAATGTGTAACTAGATTGCCTTGTACGTTTTGATTATGTCAGTTGATTTTACATGTTAGCATACGGTTTGATTAATCTTGAAACCTCTTTGAAGCACCCAATGAGAATTGAAGTACCTGCTAAAAATAACGTTTAACCAGATTAGTTTCTCTAGCGACTAGAGCATGAAGTGATATTATGGTAAAATTATGCAGGTAGTGTAAATGTTATCAGCGCAGAATTCGGAATCAACGAGTCCAGCACAAATTTCGGTCTAGTTCCGTTCACTTTCGGTTAACTCCCTTTAAGAAGGGCACGAATACATCTCTCCTGTCTCATAGGTATAGTTTAAGTCGTACGTTAGACAGAAGCGACTCGCCTTGGGTGGCAACCAGTCTAAGAAAAGGAAAAAGCAACAGCAAATCTCTCGACAATTTTTTTTTAATTCACAGATAATAAAAATAAGGAATAAGTGGAGAGCTATGAACGCCTACGTTTCTGATGTAAATGATGTTAAATATAAACAACAAAAGATTAGTGTTAAGCTAAAGACAAAAGATTGCTAGCCATTACGTTAAGGCGAGCGTCACTTGACGACTGAAACGATTTCTAAGCGAACCTGGACTCCTGCCAGGATTTATCGTCAGTGCACACAAACGGAACAACTTCAAATACACAAATGGCACACTGTTAATAGAAGACGCAGAAAGACATTTTCAAAAACCTCCTAACCAAGTTAATAAAGAAATCTTCGTCTAAAGGACTAAGCATCAATGGTAAGACGACAATGTGTGGTCGGTGGATGAGAATTGGAAAAGTCAGAATAAAGTAATTACAAAATATAATAAAGTACTAATTAACAGAAAAATTTCGTTAGAAACGATAAAAAAGAGAGCTCAACAGGTCTAAAATATCAGCCCACCTGTATGAGCGTAAATGCTGGATAATTCACTAACAGACGAAAAGGTATTTTGACGCGAACGTGATGTGGTTCTAGAGAAGGATGTTCTGTAATATAAATCCACCTTCATGGTCGTAAATTCTGGAAAGTTCTCTCAGAGACGAAGAGGAGAACTGAGGTAAATGGGATTTCGGTTCTACATAAGGATGTTCTAGAATAAAAATCCACCTGTATGGTAGTCAAATCTGCCCCAGATACAGAGTGAAGACTTCAGGCAAATGGGAAGTAATTCTTCAGGCAATAAACGATGAGATTCTAAGGATAATAACAACAAAAAACACCTGTGTTTAGAATGAGAAAGGGACGGACGTTTGATATTTATGCGACATGCAATAAGGAAAGACTACTTGGCGAATGAGATAATAACGGAACGTACTAAAAACAAGAGAGGTCGAAGAAAACATTGAATGATATCCCTAACAAGATAGTATAAATGAACAGCAGAACAAGGACTGGGAGGAATAGTAATGGGACAAATATTGTTTAGTGCTATAAAGAGGGGATCATGCCGAGAGTGAAGACTAACCACATCTTGAAGGGTCATACTACATAAAAGAGAAGTTGAAAACCCTTCTCAGTCCAGCAAAACGCCACAACCCTGGAGACATCTGTATAAATTCGACTTGTTCGCAAGACAAGATTATTAAATATTGACCCCTGGCCTGCTGTTCCAGGGATTATCGTTATGCATGTATTATATTCCATAGGCTTTTTCATCATTATATATATATATATATATATATATATATATATATATGTTATGAAATTGATTAAGGCCGGCAATTATGTAATATATTTTTGCTTATACGTTATTTTTCAATATATACAATTTGTTTAATGAAATGATCTGATTTTTTTGTTCTTCTTTAAGCAAACAATGTTAATTACATTCAACGGTCTGAATGTTCAAGAAATCCCCCAGAAAATATGCGTTCTCCGACAGGAATCGAACCTGTTGTCTTATACGGAACTGTCAATTGATCTGACGTGCTATACCACTCCGCTACAGAGAAGTGTCTGGTTAGCAAAGTTCAAATTACGGTTTATAAACAACAAATCTTCGACGAGCTTTCCCTGCTCACGAAAAGTACCTTACTCTGATTAGACGTTATTTAAAAAACACACAATTTACTTTAATTGCATTCATATATATATATATATATATATATATATATATATATATATATATATATATATATATATATATATATATATATATATATATGGGATAACGATGTAATTTTTTATATATCAAAAGCAGTTTCGGAAAGAAACATGGATGACACAAGGGGGAAAATATTTTAGGGTGAAGCGTTTCCTCGCTTAGGAATTCATCGGTCTAGGTTCGTTCACGTTGATGCGACTGCACATGCGCACAAACAAGAGACGCTTGGAATTTTAAAATTAGAATTTTTTGCTCTTTTCTAAAAATTGTAACTAATTCCGCTAAGCATATCTGCACTATAAAGTATAGGTCGTCTCTATAATTGTTGAACAAACACAAATATTCCTGAGCAGTCGACTGCAACAGCGACTGGGAAGTAGACGGGCTTAATTAGATACGAGTAGCCATTATTATTATTATTATTATTATTATTATTATTATTATTATTATTATTATTATTATTAATATCTATGTGTGTGTCTGTGTGTGTGTAAAAATGTATGTTTACAAGTCCGTAGAATGGACAGCCTGTATCTATGGTGCAAAATCTGGAACGGTGTACCAACACCACACCAATCAACGCTATGCTTTCCACGTGCGATGTCTACGCATCATGGACAAGCTAAAAACGAGTGATTGCATTAGAAACAGAAAAGATATGATTAAATCCATCTAAGGAAGGCAAGACATATTTCTCGCATGAGCGATGGCAGACTTCCAAAACAACTTGTCTTTGGTCAGCTTCTAGAAAGAAGGTCAGTTGGAAGACCACTCTTGCGTCTCAAGACAATTTGAAGCAAGTTGCAGCATCCCTTTTCTTCCTAGGGAAACAAAATGTCAGAGCGATGCGCCTGGCACCTGTTCTGCTTCTTATCTATAGGAAGGTTTGAGCAAAGACGACTTGAACATCGGTGTCAACTGCATATATATATATATATATATATATATATATATATATATATATATATATATATATATATATATATATATGTGTGTGTGTGTGTGTATATATATATATATATATATATATATATATATATATATATATCGAAATGTAATGAGAACGAAAAGAATATAAATTCAAACGTTCATAATACTAATTTAAAAGAGTGTTCAATAAAAAGTAGACCAATACTTATTTATTGTAAGTTATGTAGGGGATAACGAGTAATCACCACCTGATGAGATGCTTATATTAGGCATTGAAACAAAACTGCATCTTTGTAGTGATTATTTGTCTGTTCATATGTAATAACTTAGTAGTAGTACACACACACACACACACACACACATATATATATATATATATATATATATATATATATATATATATATATATATATATATATATATATATAATTTATGATTTCGTTATATTTCAGTGCTTGTTCTCATGTTGCAAATACAGATCATCGGATTAAGGCAATTGAAATGCAGAGAAACGTATCATCACTCACTCTCTTTTTATATGGCATTTCATTTCATCGTGTGCGTTATCCCAACTCTCCAAAACTCCATTTCTTTTGCTACGCTAAAATTAAGTTCATTGCCTCGGCAATCTGTTGGAATTAAAACAGTCTAGATCTCTAGTGGAACCCGTATATTCATAATAAGGATGCTGAAAAAAATGTTATTACTTTATACCCTCCAGAAAGTATCTCCATCCTGCTCTTCACACGAGTCAGATCAGACCAAAATAGGGTATTGCTGACGTATCCGGACTGGTGTTGAAATGTTTACACGGCTTTGTAGGTGATTAATTATTTTCCACCCTGCAATAGCTCTCTCACAGATGAATCGTTGCTAGCCTCGTGCTACTCTGTCGCTATTTTCATGGCAAATATCCAGACGAGCTACATTTATTTGTACCACCAGTTAAATTCATTGCTAGGACTTTTCATACCACATACGCATGGTCGAATCATCACCATTTATTTCGTATTCCATTGATAAGAAAGAATTTCCATCCAGAGAGATTCTTCCTCACAAATATCACATTGTGGAACAGATTTCCAAGAGGAGGCTTCTCCGATCACTACGATCTTAACTTTTTCAAATTTAAGGACAACCGTTATCTATCCTTGTTGCAACTTCGCGAGGGTTACTGAATATAATAATCACACGAAGGTTGGTAATGAAAAATAATACTTAGGATAAGAAAAACAGCTTCGCCAGCGACGTGTAGAACAAATAGCCAACTGCTAGAAGTAAGTCAAGTGAATTCCACAATGAATCTCCAAATGCAGACCAACATACAGTATTTACTACTGCATTTATGTCAATTGGGACATAATTTAAAAGGTACGCTACAACAAACCTGCATATCCCAAAACGCAATTCCTACACTTGCGTCTTGAGAACAAACTAACTCTATGCTTTGAGTGACCCTTGGGCCTTCTATTGGATGAATGATTGTAAAAAATAAAATATTTGCCTCTTTACCACATAGTTACTCTTGTTTTAATGGGCACTTGGCAGTGTAGTTACAACGTTCACTTTCCAACCATGAGACCTGGGTTCGAATAGCGTCATGGTCGATTTGTGAGGAATGCGACTTCTTGATGTTATAGGACTGTAGAGATGATAACAATATGCGACACTTTGAAAAGTGCCTGAAAACTGTATCACGGGTTGACCCAAGCATTGTGAGTGAAAACTGAGTTGAAGGAACTAATTGGGAGTCGTCGATTGTTGAGCTAGCATGAAGTCGCCTGTCATCGTGACCGAGGGTTTGGGTGTACTGGCCTTGTTCAAACTGTTGATCACCCCAGATAATACACTCGCTTCCAGAAAATGTAGCTACGGTCTGGTCAGCATAGTTACAGAATAAATCACAGGTGGCCACCGTGGGTGTTAAACAAACACAAATATGACTGAGCAGGCGTCTGCAATACGGATTGGCTAACCGCCCTAGCAGACAGGCATATTTGCATATGAACGGCCAACCATTACATTACCCTGTTATACAATCCCCTGAATAACTCGACAAGAATTTTACCGCTTGTTTTCCTCTGCTTTTCTTGATTTCAATATATTTCGTGAGTGTTAAATTCACTAAGCCTTCTTTCCTTATTATGTTTCACAGTGTAAGCTTTCTCGTGCCTATTCCCCTTAAAAACTTCTCGTTTCTCATAAATTTGTCTGTAAAATATTCCTATAAACGATGGGAATTTTGACACAAAATATTAACTTTTATTCAACATATTAGATTTTGCTTAACCAGTTTAATTAATTGTTAAACATCTCCCAAGAATAAAATATAGAAAAATATGCCGAGATTGTTAGCAGAGGGGTTATGACTTTTAAAAGTGTACGCCTTTGTCTCAAGTGTGTATATCGTCGATAAAATGAATGCTTATCTTAGAAAACTCTGCAGACAGGGCGGAGATAAAAATTCCAGAAATTATAAAGGCTGGATTTTTTTAAAACAAAAATACTGCATATTCACCTATACAAGTCTATCATAGTGTATGTTGACGCCACTTTTCTAGCTAAGCAGAGCAAAGGTGGCGTTCTTTCTGAACATCAATCATAGATCGTTCGGTCGATCAGAACTGATTAAGTGTCCTTGTTCTCACAGTTTTATCTATGAAGTCATAGTTTCCGATTATTCGTGTACGATCGAAAACAAACATCAAACTATGTAAATAAAAGTGATTTTTTTTTTACGTACAAACTGACTTAACTCTCACACTAGCGAATTTTGCGAAGTGTTGTAATGGGTATCGACTCGGAATAAGAAATCAGCGTGCCGAGTTCGAATTCCAGTTGAGTTTGTTCAATTCTCAATTATTTAGACGCTTCGGGGAGGTATGAAACCTTCTGTTCTTCTCCAAGTTATGGGTTGGATAGCAGGAGAGACTAGGACCAAAGGCCTTCGTTGGCAACCAGTCTACCGCAGAAAGAAATGACAACCTACGGCGGGAAAATCTCTACCCACAAAGTCATAAATCTAAAGCTATATGATCGTTCTCCCAAGTGTGTATCATGTATGGTAGTTAAGGTAACTATTCTCAACAATGACTTAGTTGTTGAGCCTTAACTAATGAAACGTTTGGCATTGCGTGACAATATCAATGTGCTCATTACGGTGGTGAGCGTATTCGAAATATTATTCTAATAAATATATATATATATATATATATGTGTGTGTGTGTGTGTGTGTGTGTGTGTGTGTGTGTGCGTGCGTGCGTGGGTGCGCATGCGAGTACGGGAATGAGTGTGAGCGCGCTCGCACGCAGGAGCTATTAAATTAGATTAATAGCGTAACCCTTCTTTGAAGATGGTCTAAACAAGTTTTCTGACAGTTGACTTAAGTTCTTATAAAAAGAAGATTGAATAATTTGTTGTCTTATTGATGCTATGGGTTTTCTTTCTAAATTCGTCGACAAACACACAACACTGCGCATAAATAATGTTATCGTTCCGCCCCATGTAGCGATCCTTGCAAAATTCTGATGTTTGCTTTTTTGATCAGATGTTCAGAAGCGACAGTATATTCACACAAACACGCGCGTGCGCACGTGTGTGTGTGTGGGGGGGGTGAGGCAAAAGTCGCGTACCATACGGGTTAATGGATAAATTGCAGAGATCTTGTTGAGTAGCCGCCGAGGTCACCAAACCTCACACACTTGGATTTTGTTTATCTTTGGGCCATTTGAAATCAGTTGTTTATCAGACGCGCCCAAGAAATATTGAAGAACAATTCAATATGAATGCAGTAAAATAACAGAAGAAACTCTCCGATCATGGAGGCACAGAACTGAAATATGTATTGAACAGCATATATAACAATTAATAAAATATTCATGTGTAATTGTACTTTTAATAAATTATGCCTGTGGTTCGCAATTTTTGCCATATCCTGAACACACACTGACTCTCTCTCTCTCACACACACACACACACAAAACACACACCCACCCACACACACACACACACACATATATATATATATATATATATATATATATATATATATATATATATATATATATATATATATATATATATATATATATATATTTTGAATTGGACATTCAGGCCGGTAAATATTATATAATACTGTTTATTATAAAACAGAGCATTTGCTTAAATACTTGTATCTATAAAAAGAACGTTAAACATATCATAAATGTATTTAAAATATATATATATATATATATATATATATATATATATATATATATATATATATATATATATACTTTTAAAAATGAATTTAATTATTAAAGTTAAACATGATAATTTAATTTAATTTTTTTCACACGACTGTTTCCTGGTCTGATTCAACTCCGACCATTATATATATATATATATATATATATATATATATATATATGTGTGTGTGTGTGTGTGTGTGTGTGTGTGTGTGTGTGTGTGTGTGGTAATATTCTTTTGGAAACCTCGGATAACTCAATTTGTAGTAGAACAAATGAGTACCCGAGAAAAAATTGGAAATAAAAAAAGAAAGTACCAAGAACATTAAAACAAGACGTCATTCGTGAATCGTCAAGTGCTTAAGCTCCAAGTCCAAAGAAAAACAAAAACAAACGAGTAGAAAGACTAGAACGTAGAGTGCTCAATACGTTAAGTAGAGCGATAACCTAGAATAATATTAAGGAAGCAGGCAAGCCTACCCTGAAGATCCGTTTAGGTGAAACCTAGGTAGGATTACCTGGCTTCTTAGGATTTTATATATATATATATGTGTGTGTGTGATTGTGTGTGTGATACACAAAAGTTTAATATATATGTAAAGAGAGAGAGAGAGAGAGAGATTGAGAGAGAGAAGTATACAAAATTTCGTGGAAATTTACCTTCGTTTCTATTATCTCGCCGATCTTTTTTTGTTATACGAAACTTGAAATGCTTCTTATTAATATTTTCTTTCTTTGAAGAACATGCTTTAATTTCCTGGACTTATAGTATTTGAATAAATATGTATTTCGGCACGAGCCTGAGTGCACGTGTGTGTGTGTTGCGTGATTGTATGTAATCGTAGTGTAAATAAAGGAATCACCGCATACCAGATCTGATTCCACATTCCTCAACGACAACGCTTACGCTACACGCACATACCGTTCAATATATAATATTCTTAAATAATTTCTTAAATTATGATGAAAATTATAGCCTTACATTGCACTTATCAGCATATTAACATATTTTGGGTACTTATTTTGCACCTGGTTAGAATCTATCTCTCTGCCATAGGCCTCTTGTTGAATTATTTTCCACCCTAGAACCCGTTGCCCGCAGATAAAATATGGCAAGATTTTTGTTACTGTACCGCTTTTTCAATGGAAAAATGTTCGTTGCTTAGCTCCACTCGTTCCGGACTTTACGGCTAGGAATCGCTTTGCTACGTACACCGGGACGACCCATCATTCTCTTCGCATTTCAGTGTTCTATTCGAATAACCGCTTCCCAAGGACCGATCGATAGTTGTGGAACATACTCCAGAGAGTTGGATTCTCTAATTTCTAGAACCGCTTCATGTTTAGAGCCAACTGTTCTCTACTTTCAATAAACCCTTTCAGTAACCCTTTAACTTGAGTGTCTATTAATTTTGTATTAACTGAACAGCATTAAAAATGTACACATGAAGGACAAGATGTCTCTCCCCCCACCTCTCGCTCTCACTCACTCACTCACTCACTCACTCACTCACTCACTAATACAGTAACTCTTTATATAATTCAAGTCATTTTTTTGCTGAAGAAAATAAGCCTAAATATGTGATTTAAAATAATTACAGATCTTAGCTTAACTTGACACAAGGCCACATTGCGTTCTCTCTCATTTCATGTTCGTAAAGGTCTGCGAAATCTGCTCGTCAGTGCAGCACAGTGGGCGGCGTGTGTTCATATTAGGAGTCATTATATGTAATACGTGTTGATGTTTGATTTCCCGTGTTCGTTCTGTAGATAAATCCATGCAATTATTTTATTTTTATTTGAGGATCAGGGTGAGAAATATTTTGGCCGGTGGTAGCGAATGAAAAATTTCAAAATTTCAGTCAGTTATGTGTCATGCGCGATACACGCTGTGGCGATCATGTATCTTTCGATACATGACTGACAAGGCAGATTTTTTCCCGCAGTAGGTTGCCATTTCTTTCTATAGAAACAAAAAATAGAAGGCTGAAACTGTTATGCAATATGAGTCATCTTATATGGCAGTGAAGTTTCGACAATACCCTCACATATGAAAAACAGACTAGAGGCAACAGAAATACGGTTCTACAGAAGGATACTGAGAATGCCATGGACGGAAAATGTGAGTAACGATGAAGTTTTAGCGAAAATGGTAAAAAAAAGGATAGTTATAAAAGAAATGGCAATTATATAAAGCAGATAGAGGCATTTACAATTTCTAATGCATATAATGAGGAAAGAGTGCTTGAAGAATTTGACACGTGGAGGACATATTGAAGTCAACGGGCATAGAGGAAAGCAGCGAATAACTTAAGGTGCTTGTGTAAATGTTTGGCTGATCACTAGTGCGTTGGACGGATATTAAAACGGCAAATACTGTTATAGGCTAGAAACAATAGGACGCTGTGGAGAAAAGTATATGTACCTTCAAACACAATGTTACCCACAGGTAATAGGATTATCCATCGTTTCTCTTCCGTGGTTCAACTGATACTAATGCAGCCAATGGGTTAATCATACTACAAGAAAGTTGTATTGTCATTCAGCAATCTCTGTAATATAAATAAAAGAATAAAAATTACATATCTATATTTTCATACACAAAAACACACACAGATACACACACACGCACATATATATACACACATATATATATATACATATATATATATACACATACATATATATATGTATGTATGTATGTATGTGTGTGTGTATTTTCTTCTTATTACATCAGCAACACCAGTTAAACGTCATAATTTATTTTACTTGAGACGCATGACATTTGTTTCTGCGGTAGACATCACGTGTAACGTTGTCAGTTGGCATTATTTAAAAAAAATGTCTGACCGACTCTCATATGTTAATTTACAACCCACAATTTTTGAGCGCTTAATCATATAGATGGCAAAACGTCAAAACCAAAATATAAAAAAAAAAAAAAAACTTTCAAAATGAAAAAAAATATTTCCAGAAAACTCTAAAAATATTTCAGACAGCAAAAATTATACGTCCACCAAAAGTATCCGAACAGAACAAATTATCTTATTCTCTTTTGCTGATAAAAGTTTTTTTTTAGATCAACAATAAAGAAAGAATGATCTATTGAATCCAGTTTCTACAAATATTATTTAATAACAGGTTATGAAACTTGAGATATACGTTTATTGAATAAATACATTACATTATATTGAATGAAATTTCTACTAGAATAGACGGTTCTTATTACTATAAACGTTCATTTTAATGGCTACACACGATTCAGTTGCTATCCCTATTTTTCCTTTATTTTCTCAGTAAAATTAATATCAACCGGCCTAGTTGGAGAAATCTTAATAAGAAAAATAGCAACTCCAACAGAAATCTAACATGAATCCCTTTTGTTTTCCGCTAACAGTTTGACCTTGTAGCAAGGTTTCATTTATCTGTTTGAGGAAAGTAAATTTGTTGGGATTTCTATGAATCTCTATATCTGCTAGCTTTCAGTTTTTTAATGGATTTTTATCCAACAATATTTATAATTACTATAAACGTTATTATCAGTGGGTACATGTGTTTTTGTTTCTATAGTTGTTTTTTTTTCTTAAACAGTGGACTTAATAAGATCCAGCTCAGACTGAAAAGTCCTACTAAATAAAATTCGGGCCTCCAGCAGAAATCGAATCTGTATCCCTTTTTTCAAGACGTATTTAATAGCTTTTCATGAAACCTAAGCTACACGTTTATAAAACAAGTATTTTACGTTATACTGAATTCAGTTTCTTTAAATACTCGTCTTATTTAACAAAAGTTTAGGAAAGACCAAATAATGTTTTTTAAGCAAATACCTTATCGAATTCAATTTTCACAAAGAGTACATGTGTTTGATAACTGCTTGTGTAACCCGAAGTACATGTTTATTGAACAAATAGTTTAAGTTATATTGAATCCAGCTTCTACAAATAGCGGATGTATTTAATAATGTTGATGTTCCTTCTGATATACGTTTGTTAAACAGGTATTTTATAACTAACACTTGGTTATTCTTTTTTCTCTTTTACTATAACTTTGTAAACGTAAGTCTTCCCTATTTTCTGTGCCACATCGTGTTCTTTCAATCTCTTTCAATTTTATCTTTTTTTTTTTAATTTCCCTTTCTTGTTTTCGTTTTTCTCCCCGCTCTCTCTCTCTCTCTCTCTCTCAACGAGTTATTCAATGTCGACATTTGGATTCGTGGATGATACCAGAATTGGAATGACTGTGATATCACTTGTACAATATAAAATGAAAAAATATATCTTTTATAGCTAAAAACTTCCCTATTTTAAAATGTTAAGTTCGACAGACATTTCTGGTTGAAAAAATCATTTTTTTCAAAAGTGTAATTTTCTATTATTTGGTATACTGCCATCAAACGATATCTAATCTTGGAGATAATTATCCTCGATAAATGTCTTGAATTTTACTCAGTACCAACATGGCGTCAGTCAATTTGACCGTGAGACGGAGTATCTATTCATAGATTATTTAACTGTAATGTGTTCAAACCTCAGACGGTAAAGAACTCCTGTGACCTTGTTCCAAACTAAGTTAATACTTTTATTCTAATCTACTAGGGATTAATTATGTAAATAAAGCTTACATTGACCGAGCGGTCAGTGCTGTTGCCGATTGAAATTTATAAAATCTTTCTATTCATTTTTTTCTCAGGAATACGTTTCTCGTGTTTACTGTTATAGCACTATCGAATGTTGATTCCTTGCTAATATTTTCTTTGAAGCAATGTTGTACGCTAACATCTGGATGATGACAATTTTTTCTCTTCGAGCTACATGTACTATCCATTTCATTTTTTTCTGATGATGAATGTTCTCATGTGATGTGGTTTCTGTTATTTGGTGAATTTTTTGTGTATGATTCTGGAACTCAATGTCTACGATGTTAGTAGACTGATGGTCCTCGCTAAAACCTACATGTTTCATTCATCCGTAGTCATTTTTATACATAGATCTTATGAAGCGGTTATATACGTCTGGTTGCATATTTCTGAATGAGATTGGTTCAATCTCAATTCGATGATGCTATTTAAGAAGATTAATTGTAAGTTTAATATTTTGGTTTTGTACCAGCTTGCGGTATTGTGTGAAACTACTCATCGCCCATCCTATTGTAAGCCAATATCCTTATCTTAAGTAATAAATTTGTTATAACTGATCCATACACTGAGTTATTTAAAATATTTAGTATTTACTAATTCCACACCCTGAATTTTTATGATGGATTTAGGGCAGGTGCCGCTGCTGCTTTCATTCAAATTTCAAATTATTGTTTCTGTCTTGGTAAGGTTTATTTTGACTTCCATTTCTTGGAATATTTGGTAGGGGATACTGATTTTTTCTTGTTTAAGTTCATTCTTATGCTAACTATAAATGCCTATGTTATCGACATATTCCCCTCATCATCTGTACATTGGCCTCAGGAGGGAAGGTAAGAACGCTGTTTTCTAATAGCAGAATCGTTTGGGACGTGGCATGGAATGCTTAAATGACCAGTGGCTTTTTTCTTCACATCTGTGCTTGTATATGGGCAGAGCATAATCAAGAAAATTTTTTAAATAGATTGAGGCTCTCATTTCTTCCTTGTATTCGTGAAGAAGTTTTTTCTATGAGGAACTCGCCTGAAATGTACGATTTTGTTGACAGATATAGTACTTTAATTAGATAAAAACAGTCAATGGATTCAAAGCCTGGAAGGCGGTTTCCAATGACAAATGCAAGTCTCTATTGATATGGATTGTATGCTGCTGTACAGTCAACATAACAGGTGGACAATTTTGTACTGGACAGTTATGCAATTTGCTAAAGTTGATGATATATAGTGATTTTCCAAGCGTAGCTCAGATGTGGCACAAGGCCGAAAGTATGGGGCACCCAGTGAGGATCGAACTCACTACTCAGTCGTAATAGTTCTAGCGCGACATGCTCGCTAACCATTACACCACCTCGAGGTGCCCAGTGATTTTCCAAGCGTAGCTTGGATGTGGCACAAGGCCGAAAGTAAGGGGCACCCAGTGAGGATCGAACTCACTACTCAGTCGTAATTGTTCTAGCGAAACAAGCTCGCTAACCATTACACCACCTCGAGGTGCCCAAGTTGATGATATATATGAAAACATTACAGCACTTGGCAGAACAAAAGTCAAATTCAGTTGTTATGACTTGATTTTCATAGAACGGTGAGAGTCTAGTTAATACAATGTTCTTTAGTACTTTCATCAAAATGGATCCAATTGATATAGCTCTGTATGTGTGACGGTCCTGTGGACTACTTTTTTGTGTCCATACTGCGTTAATGCGCGATACGCCAAACCTTTCGAGAATTAGCTTGTGATCTTTAAATTCAGAGAGAGTTTACGCTATTTTCAAACGTTCAGCATCAATGCAAACTAATTCTTTATTGTTCGTTAGCTGTTTTACATCTTTCTTTACTTCTTCACTATTAGTTTCGTTATTGTTTATGTTTGAAGACAGACATTGTAATGTAGGGATATATACTGATGTCCTAATTCCACGAGTGTTTTTTTTTTTGCATAGTGTGGTCAGAGTTGAAGTGCGATTCAATACATTTTTTCAAACCCAGACGACTTTGCTTTCGATTGTATGAAGCTATCGCGATTTTTCTCATTTTTCCTCATTTGAATAAATGCTGTCCGTGCTTTTTGGTTTCTTTAATATGGTTTTCAATTTTCCGGTGATATTGATTTCTTAGAGCAATAACTAGTTTTTTATTTTATTTTCTTCGTTAATTGTTTAGTATTTTCCTTTCCATTTTTTCTCTTAGTTTTGTTCCCTTCTCCTATCAATCATTTCAACGGAGGATCACCGTCCCACAATAGGTTCCTCTTCTGTTTAGATATGCTTGGAATTGCTTCATGTGTTTCGGCCCAAAAGGAGGATATTATAATATTATTTGATTTCTATATCTTGTTTTGGTTAAAAATAGGGACATCGAATTGAACTCAAATTTATTACAGAATTCTAACCATACAATTTCATTTTTGATGGATCCCTTGCTGTAAATCAGTGTCTTTCGTGGTTTATGTGTGTAAAAGCGATATAGTTTGATGGCTGGTGTTGTCACGTTTGTAACGAGAATTATGTGATCAGATTCTAAGTAGGACTAAATATGCACTATCATCTGTCCCAAACTAGCTAAGCCAAGAAATATAAATTCTAAATTCAGTAAGCTTTCTTTTATCAGGCCTCAGCTATGACATCGGATTTTACGTGGGTTTGGCAAAACGTTTTTAGGACTGAATAACTTTTTTATGTAACAAAAGATTTAACAAGGTTCTCCCATTATTGTTTGAAGCTTCTATTTCAAAGATTACTATCTTCTCCAAATCAAAGTAACAATGGCTTTCAAAAATAAAAGAGATATTAATCACATTAATGCAGAATATTCTGCTTTTCTTTAGTATTTTCTACAGTAGAAATCTTAATCTTCTATAGAAATTATCTTTCTCGGAAATAACACTTTTTAGTTAGAGCATAGGCTGACATGAATCTGAATTTACAACCACTGCAGACTTGAGTCTTTCTGACTGCTGAAAGATATTGTCTGTTACAATATCTAATGATTTGTGTATTGCAATTCCAACTCCATATGTGTGGCTCTAAAATTTGAAAATTAAACGGAACATTATGAGAGAGATTTGATGAATGTTAAAAATATGATATCGGATATTGGATCCTACATCTTCTCGTCTTCATCTATCTAGTGATTGGGTGTGGTCGTAGGGACACTGCGTAGTTGATCACCTATCCAGTCTTCCCTATATATCTTAATTGCGTCCCAATATCCTAGTCTAGGAGAAGGGTTCTTCGCTCCATTCAGGGACGTTGTCAAACTATATTTCCTTCAGTGTGTCTCTTCTTTATCCTAAGGACAGTGAAAAACTATAGGCTCCTATGATTTGTTTTTGCCATTTCAAATTTGTCTTCTTGGCAGTGGCCACGAAGTCTTCCATTGGGCCTATCACTTATTTGTTTGTGCCTCATATTACGTCATAGGCTTACGGCCATATCACGTTGTAACACCTGTTCTAATACGATCAGCGAATTTAAACAACGCCGAGCCCAGCCAGTACCTAGATGGGTAACCACTTCGGAAAAAAGTTTATAAGTTTGGATCTGTAGGTGGTGTAATGAATTATGGCTCGGAATTTTTAAACGGAGGGCTCAGTTACAATTCCAGTTGGGTTCCTTATATTCACTTACAAGCAAATACCTTGGGAGGTATAAAAGACACGTTTTCTCCCCACAACTACGGTTTAATTAGAAAGACCTGTATCACTAAACGTTTATTATCTCAGTACAAAATTCTTACTATGTTAAAACGTTTTCTGGCTTTAAATCACCTGCAAATGGGTGATAAACCGTACAAAACAAAACAATCAAAATTACGTCATTTGTGATAATATATACGTAGATGAAACTTCAGATGGTTCTGTAGCCTGTGATATTGAATGCTTGTTTTTATCGATGTAATTCTGCTGTTAATGTCCGCAATTCTCAAGCGAATGATTGATAAGGCTAATGTACCCAGCAGATTCATATTTGACGTCAGGCTTCAGGTTCTTGCCTTTTCATTGATTTCTTACTGAGCCAGGATTGAGTTCGAAATAGAAATCTTTTTTTTTCATTTATTGAGCCAGTTACGTAATAGTAATCTCAATAATAACTCTTTTTTAATTGCATTCACCCCAATCAAGGCAGTAAAGCCACTAAGGTTCAAATGGTTACATGGTGTGAAATAATTAGCAAACAGAAACATAAATAAGAAGCGAGAACACAACAGATAACGAATGACAGTGCATATAATTTTTTATAAATCAAAGTTGGCTGGAAAACATGGAGCTGGAAGTGAGTACCACAAACGAGAATTACGAAAAAACTATTAGCATAGAACTTCAGGTTACATCTCGCCAATTCAATTGTAAATTGATGAGAACTTGTACTGCAGCTTATATCTCGTACTATGTTTAAATTTATAAAGTCAAGGTACCATAGCGAAGAGTTCATCTGAACAATTGCTGTGAAAGCATTTATCGAAAAGGAAGAGGGAAGCAAATTTACGGCTGTAGGGTCACTTCCTATCTGTAAGTTCAATATGCGTGTCGCGTATCGGTTATCAAATTGGGATCGAGTTCAAATTCCGGGCAATGCCGTACGGATCACTTTCACACAACTCCCCTTAGAAAAGATAGGCATCCATCTCTTCACCCTTCAGGTACGAGTTAAAAATCAAGCCAAAATGGATTTCCTAGAAACTTGAATAATTATTAAATATGATTTAAACTTTCTTGCAACGACCTTCCTGACAGCATCAGTTCACAACTCCGTATCTATAGATGACATAACTATTTGAACCTGTCCTCTTATCGCTTCGATATGTTCAAATTGGCAGCAGATCTGAAAAATGACCTACAATCTACTGTTAACTGGGACATGGAATGGCGTGTTATTTTGTTACCGTCTCCAAAACGAAACTGCTCTCTTTTATTAGTCTGAGAGAACCATTTTTGCCATCCATCATCAGGGTTGATGTTAACCTCCAGGATAGTGACTCAATGCGCCTTCGCTGGCAAACATTTTCCTTTGACCGGAAGTGGAAATACTTTATTGAATCAATTGCTAAATCCGCTGCTGAGAAATTTGGTTCACTGTGTCGTGCGAGACATTTTTTGTCATTAGAATCTATTTTACATATTTATAAGTCTAACATTCATCTCCGCTTTGAATATTGCTGCCACGTCTGGTCTGGTCTGGTCTGGTGCTCTTGCTATATATTTAGAGATTCTTGATAATATACAAAAAAGAATCTGCAATGTTATTGGTCCTAACCTGGCATCTCGGCTTCAGTAACTTTCCCACTGCTGTAACATACTTTGCCGGTGGCTCTTCTATAAATACTTTTCATGGTAATTAAGATTAACCTTCCTCTAATGTACGTAGACTTTACGAATATAAGCGTACTTATCGGCTGAACGGTCTCGTCATTTTACAATTGAAATGGTTAAATGTAACCTTAAGTTCTATGTTAACAATTTATTTTATCTCCCGGCTTCTGGCTTCTCTGTAAACTTTGATCTCCAGAATTTTATATGTAATGTCAATCGTTGTATTTTGTCTTCTTAATTCCTTTTCTTTTATTGTTATCTCTCTTTAATACTGTTTTTTCCTCATATTCTCTAACACAGTAACCGTTTGCGTCAACTTTAGTTAGAAGACATTGTTAGGTCAAAATGAAAACAAATTAGTCTAGGGATTTTACAAAATCAGTGTGGGAGTAACGACTACTGCAGTATGAACAGTTGAAGACTGATTCCTGACACACCGCCACCTGTGGTCACCCAGTGAACTAGTGTAAGCGCTGCGAGATATTCAAGTGCCTGCGTGTCATATTGTTCAGATTAAGAACATAGTAAAGCACAAAGCCCACTCAACGAAAAATATAGGCAGATCGACACCGTTCTCCCGGATTTCCAAAATGTGAATTTCTGTCTGACAAGAATCAGGAAACGATATTCTGTACTTTATATATATATATATATATATATATATATATATATATATATATATATAGTGTAACCCGGATATAAGAGACCCTGATATAAGAGAAACCCTGGTATAAGAGAGATTTTCCCTGGTACCAAATTAGAGCCTGTGTTAATGTATATATAATAGACCAAACCCGGATATAAGATAAACCCTAATATAAGAGACTTCTTCTCCGGTCCCGACAACTCTCTTATATGCGGGTTACACTGTATATATATATATATGTATATATATATATATATATATATAGTGTATATACAGTGGTTACACTGTATATATATATATATATATATATATATATATATATATATATATATATATATATACAGTGTAACCCGGATATAAAAGACCCTGATATAAGAGAAACCCGGATATAAGAGAGATTTTATCTGGTCCCAAATTAGAGCCTGTGTTGATGTATATATAATATACCAAACCCAGATATAAGAGCAACCCTGATATAAGAGACTTCTTCTCCGGTCCCGAAAACTCTCTTATATCCGGGTTACACTGTATATATATATATATATATATATATATATATATATATATATATATATATATATATATATATATATATGGACTCAAACGGATAACTAATGCCAGTGGGATATACGTAATTATTTCTCCGACCAAGCAAGCCACTAATTGGGCCATAATCATGAATATTAACCTTGTCTGTAGACAAGAAATAAGGAAGACGAATTTTGTCAGAACTGTTAAAAAAGAGAGAAAGAAGTCATTAATCCGTTGATATTAGTGAAAAATAAATATAAATAAAAAAATAAAAGCGAAAAATGCGTAGAGATAATTTCAATATTGAGTGACTTCCAAAGTCACGTTCTCTGTTCTTTCTTTTTAATTGCCCAAGTGACAATCTCGTTGTTGGTAATTTAGAAAACTGTTTCAGGGGTAGTGGGGGTATTCAACCACACCGATAAATTCTATTTATCGTGGTAGACTTGTCTGTACGCTTTCGGAATCGGCCTCACCTCAATGGAAAACAAATCATTAACCCTCGCACAGAGAGGAAATTTTTTTTTTTTTAAATGTTAATATAATTACCGATAGTGTGACGTAAAAAAAAGTAGAATCGACAAACCGAGAGCAAATTTAGCCTTGTCTGTTCCGCTCACTTTCGGAACAGCTATGAATCCGTCTCTTTTCCACACCCTACCTATGGGTTAAATAATACTTCAAACAAAGCTTTTTAGCAACGAGTCTGAGAGAATGAAAACTATCAATTCAAAAACATGGAGAAGACAAAGGGAAACTACTCCACTATATTTCGCATAGTAATTGACACATAATGAATAAAAGGAATCACCTGAGATTCGTGAACATCTACTTCCTTGATCGACATAGCATTCGAAATTATTATGTTTACAACTCTTACAGTTACATTTTTACGTGGTTTTTATTTTGCTGCAAAAAGATCAAATCCCGGACTTTAAATAAACTCTAAACCAGTCGTTTTCCACCATTTTATTTACCCATGGAACACTTCTTAATTTCATTTGGTGATCCCTCATAACCATTCGATGAAAATAAAGGTTCTTTTATTTTTTACTAATAGATATGTTTATGAATTATATTATAGAAATAGTAAATGTACATACTTTATTTTGAAGTCAAACTAATTTAACGAGTATAAGCTTGTATTTCGCAAGTAAATTCTATGGAACATTTATGGACTCTAGTAAAATAACTCATAATAACCCATTTAAAAATATGTCAGTAATTAATAGATTTAAAAAATGTGCAGATTTATTCAATGCGGTTGAAGCTGGTAAAGAGGTTAATACTGTTAATCCTTCCTTGATATATAATCCTTATATAATTTATATATTAAATTAATTTTATTATTAATATTTTATTTTTTAAATATTTTATATTAATTAATTAACATAAATATATTTTACTTTATTTTGTTAATATTTAAAATTAATATTAATATTTATTATTAATATATTAAATTCATTTATATAATAAATTATAATATATTTTTAATAGAGTAAAAGGGACGCTAACTTACATCGCTTGATTTCGTTTTCTGCTAGTTTTGGAGTTGTTTTTCTATTTTTATAATTTTAATATGGCGGAGATTATTGTAGAAATTCCAATTCTGATTCGGAACAATCGTTCCGAGTGAAATATGGAGCACTAAAATATAACTGTTGACCACCAATTTGCTAGTTTTTTTTATGTAGACAACCAGTAATGTTACATGGACCCCTACGATCAATATGGCCTTCGGTTGAGAACTGCTGCTCTAAATGATAAACTTTATTTAATAAAAAAAAACTTAGCTGTGTTAGTTTGTAAAGAAGTATTACCAGATTTAAACTTGATCTTAACTGACATATAAATAATTAGGTTCAAAATTAGCTGAAAATAAAGTGAAATCTCAGGCTATGTCCAAGAATTAAGCTTTTGCTTTATAAATCATAAAATGTATGTGGAAAAACAATGAAATATAGCACAATCGAAATATTTTTTTTTAATTTTTGACGTAAAAATTTCCCAAGGCTCTTCTTTGAAAACTAAAGGTTGATACATTTGCATGCACTCAATAAAACTTGACAAAACTTCTGTCAGGTTGTCCAAGGGGGTTACAGTTTCAGAATTTTACGTCATTTAAACAGAAAAGGAAAACAGTATTTTCCTCGTCTTTATGTGCCGGAATTCCATTACCTGCCAGATTGTGTTCGAATGATTCTTCTTTTAAATTCTATATACTTTCAGAACTAAGGCGATCATAGATCACCACAGCTTCCTCACGTCCTGGATATAACTATAAACTACATGCAAAGGCAAGGCCTCTGGTCAGGAGGTTTTGAAGAGCGTGGAACCACCTCTCAATTGCTGGTGTTCCCAGGTTTACCCTGATCCGGAGTGGTAGCACCTGTTAGGGTACCAGCTGCAAGCAAATAGTTAATCCCCAAACTGGGGTCAAAACACTATGAAAGTTTTAAAAAAAATGTTTATTACTAGCAATACATTTTTTTGTAAAACTATTACCGGCAATGAATTTTTGAAGGAAAAAAATATTACCAGCAATACATTTTTGAAAATAAATATTACTAGCAATAAAAATATTGTCGGCATTAAATAACCCATTGAGATGTTGATATGCCGTAAAAGAAAATAAACCAAACCAAACAGCTTCTTCTACTATATTGATGGAATTAAATCTTGCTCAGTTAGCATCCGTTTTTATCATTGTTCTGCCATTTATTTAATCCGTCGAGTAGGTCATCTACTGCTACCACCGATTATCTTGCCTTCAGTACCTGGGAGATCACAGATCTCTACAACTTCATATCTTTCGTAGATATTAGTAATGTTTATCCCCTTACTTCTCTCCTACTACATTTTCTTTTATCAAGATTTTCATAACTTTATTTCCTCATTATGTGCGCATGGAGTTTAAACCATCTTTTTTATTCTATGTATAGATGTCCTTTTTCTTTCCATTTTCCATGAAACTTTCTCGTTACTCGCTTCCTCTCTCCATGGTATTAAGCAAGTCTTAAACGTTTAACATTTCGTGAAAGCACACAGTTTATTGCACCCGCATTTTGCTTTGTCCATTATTACACAGTTTTTTTTTAATGCAATACCTTTTTATGCTAAGTCTTAAAGCCTTCTATAATATATGAAATGCGCCCATCTTTTCTGAGACTTGGGAAATTCTCTAGACTTGAATATGATGTACAAAAAGCCTTCTTCTACTAGATATTGATGTGCATAGAACTATAGATGCAAAGCTTTTTAATGGAATTAAAGCCATCTAAGGAATTTACATTGAAAAACGAATAATGTTATAGTGAATTAAACTGATTTAGCAGAGTCAGATCAGACCAAAAATAGAATATTACTGGCATAAGCTGAGCCAGAAGACAAGTAGGCATGGAATAATTTAAATTGCCTTTGTATGAGTTCCGGAAATAAGAGACAAAAACGACTAAATTCGGCAAACGCCACGAGAATTTTAAGGAGTTGACATACTTTCCGCACCAAGATTTCTTAGAAAGGCTAGCCCGCACGTGGTGGAATGCTAAGCAAACAAGTGAACATGAGTTTCACTGAAGATCGTCCCACTACTATCGAACTTAACACGTATGTCTCTCTCATATAATAAAGCAAATAGTATCTGGGTGATACTTTTTGGATCTGTAAGACATATGCCAGTGCGAGACAGAGCGTAACATAAGTCACATGTCCAAAAGATTTCATGCGGCCTTTTCAGTTATTAATTATTTTCCACCTGATAACACCTTTTCGACAGACGAAAAATTGCTATCATTTCGATAACTTATCGTTATTTACGTCGTACATGTTCGGACGAGTTACATTCTTTAGTTCCACAAGTGCAAACCTTTGAAGATAGGACAATCCATGACATGTACACAGGGTCGAATCACACTCATTCCCTCCGTATTCTAGGAGTAAGAAGGAAATACTATTCGGACCTCTACTTTCCAATAATCGCTGCTTTGTGGAAGAGACTCCCGAGAGGATGCTTCCCGATCACTATAATCTAAACCTATTCAAATATAGACTCAACTGTTATCTATCCTACATATACTCATAATCTGCACTGCTTACCTCATTCAGTAACCCTCGACTTTGATAGGTTCGTCTTGTCATTACCTAGATGGGTGACCGTTTGGAAATACAAGGTGGTGTAAGCATAGATGTGTGTGGCTGTAATAGATAATGGATAAGAATTGGAAGTCGAAGTGTCGGGTTTCAATACCAGTCATTTTCGTTATTTTCACTTACACAGAAATACCCCTGGGAAAGTTACGAATCCACCGCATCTCTCTCCAGCTATTAGTTAATTATTCTGACTTGTAACAGTAAAAACTTTATTATCTCCGAAAAGATCTTGTAATCTAGAAATTTTCTCTGTCTTTGAATAACTTTCAAAAGATTGATATACCGTAAAAAATCAATCAATCAACTGAGAGGTGTTTTCTTTATTGTGTGTCACAGAAATTTCAACGGTCACTCTCTCACTGATTTGGTGTATATTTTTTTTGGTTCCGTTTTCCTTCCTCTTTGTTAACATTCACCGTCTATGGTATTATCATCATTATCCTGAGGAACCACTTGTCTGTTCTGATCCTCAGAAATGTGGCTCTACAGAACGCTGCTGGGTGTTTTCTATGGTAGGGGGAGCGTATAAGTAACGACTAAGTTTTAAGGAAAATCGATATTTTTTTCAAATGAATTATATATATATATATATATATATATATATACATAATTCATTATATACACATAAGTTCTTGAATGCTGGCTTAATTTATTTCTCTGTTCTTTTACTTCAGTGCTTAATATAATTATATATATATATATATATATATATATATATATATATATATATATATATATATATATATATATATATGTGTGTGTGTGTGTATGTGTGTTTGTGTTCTGAAAAGATTATACATGTATTACATAGATAATTTAATGTATAATAATTTTATGGGTCATAAACATTCAGGACGTAGGCGAATATGAATCTATATGAATGCCTATCCTTGCTGCACAAAGCAAAGTTTGATCTATCATCATCTCTCCCTGATCATGTTCTGCTATCTTTTTATAAACCTTGTTAGATATATTACTCACTGCTACCATCTGCCCCTTTGGCTTTCAGTATGTCTGCTGATTGTCGTATTCTCCATGCATTCTTTCTTCATTATTTTTCTCATAAATGGTAAATGACGCTTTATGCGTATAAACAAACTTTTCATTCTAATTTTCCATGAAATTTCCTCTTCGCTCAGATGTTGCATTTTTCTCATCATCTTTCCTATTTATCTGTGAGGAAATTGTCCAGTTTTCACTGCGCTACAGTAGCACCAGTACAGTAGCGTAGTTAGATGGGGTGGTCCATCAGGGTGGGACTTTTATGGGTGCGGGAATTTTGGGTCTGCTCTATATAAGCCTGTATAGGCTGTATTGAGATAAAGTGGTTTTAATGTCGGGACACTACTCAGCGTTGAAGCAGCTTTCCGATTTCAAGTAACTTAAACTATGGCATATGTATTTAAGCGATTCTTATCTTGGTAGAACCATAATAATCATCATGTTATTGTTTCAGGTTTATTTTATCATTGTTGACAATGTGAAGCCTGTGAACAGATTCAGTGTGCGTTTTTTTAATGCCGCGGCTCCACTTTTTGTCGGAGACACATCTTGGTTGTTATCATATAAATTTCAGTTATTTTCCTTGACAGAAGTTCGTTTTGAGGCTATGTATTGCTCTCTTTTTTCATATTTTTGGCCTGCTGATATATATATATATATATATATATATATATATATATATATATATATATATATATATATGAGGGACTGACTGAAATATGTTGTAGTTTTATTGGAAAGCGAGAGAAAGGATAAACTCAAGGCTTCTTTCGGTGTCACACACACACTATCTACACCACTGCACTGTTATTACATAGCTCTTCACCACTCTTATTCCTAACTAAATATTTCTTGTGTGTATTGTCTTATTGCCATATCACGTTGAAACAACGGTTTTCCTACGATCACCCAAATTTAGCAACGTCAAGCCTGGTCAGTAAGTATGTGAGTAATCAGTTAATAGTTATTTAATAGTTAATAGTTTATTGCTCTCAAACTTATTAGTATTTGTTGCAAGATGTTTTTTTAAGGATTGAGATGTAATAAAAAGAAAGAGGTAATGAAACGCGCATGAATACAATTATATTTGATTATGTTATTCTTCGATATTGCAGAAACTTTTATATGCATTTATTCTAGGAAAGATATAAGAAAATCATCTGGGATAGGTATATCGAAAATTTAGAATATTTGCGATAACCACGCGGTAAAGATTTTAGCGTTTAAAAATCAGCAAACTTTTTTTGTTTTTCTCGGCATTTATTTTTTTTTAATCTCATTGTCGTTTTTCTTCCACTAATTTATTTTGCTTTTTCGGTTTTTTTTTGTTTTTTGTCTTTTTGTTTTTTTCGCCGGAAGTTTAATAAACTACTCATTAATGGACTCGAAAGAAAAAAAATCAAAGAAAAAAAGAAAAGTAAATGAAAGCAACGAAGAGAGAGAGAGAGAGAGAGAAAAAAAAAGATTAAAAAATATAGAAGGAGAAAAAGAGAGAGGAAAAAACTGGTTGTCTACACCTATCACGTGATCTACCGAGCAACGTCATTAGTTCGTAGGCTAATTATTCGTTACAGTCTCATCGGCCTACCTTGTCCCGTCCGATTATAGGGGAACTGAAGGTTTGTGGTAAACACGTAAGAGAAGATACATACACACTTACGAACACAAAGCAACACACGATTGCTTACACACAGTTATGTATAAGCTTATTCTAATCACAATAATACGACATTTGTTCATCTATGGGATGTTGCTAATGAAACAATATATATGCACATCAAATCTGCAAAGAATTAGGGTCTATTTATCTTTATATATATATATATATATATATATATATACATATATATATATATATATATATATATATATATATATATATATATATATATATATGTATATATTATTTTGTTACATTACTTACGTATACAAGAGTGCTATATTTTTCATATTTTTAAAAGTACTTTGTCAAACAGATGAAATATTATCTTTTTGATTTAGTCACCCATTATCAGACTATTTCACATTTAGCGTTTCTTTCAAATGGGCACGTGTTTAATTGTGATGCTTCCGAGATCAAACATTCTTTTCATGTTTTTCAAAATGTACAGACAACTTCGAAATAATTTCCTTCTTTGTGTTTATTAAAACAATAATGTTATTAATTTTATAATTTTCAGTTCCCCCTCCATGCATACATTTTAATTTCTATCTCGCTTCTTTTATTTTATTATATGCTATTCTACTAACGGTGTTTTTTCTTTTATGTTTAGATCCAACATTTATTGTCTTAGCCCAAAATTTTGTTTAATTTATTATGTAAAATTCAACTTAATAAGCGAACAACATTTTGACATGGTATTATTATTTTTAATCATAGCAAATCTATGCATATTTTGTTTAAATTATTTCTCCGACGGTCCTCTATAAGTCTTCTCACCCAGTGTTAACATTGTTATCACTTTCGCTGTGTATAATATGTTCTCTCTCAAACATTACCCCGTAAAGGACGTTTGGCTATATTTCTAAAATTGCAATTTTTGTTAGTTTTTTTTTATATATATACTTTTTTTTTATTTCTTCAATATTATTCTTGCGATGGTAATTAATGTTTACGGCGCTTCTGTTAAGAATTTATTCATTTTGTGCGAACTAATTCCAACATCTAATGTTAAGTATTTATGAAAATATCAGTTTTGCAAATGCCAAAATCATTTAAGTCTGATGATATATATATATATATATATATATATATATATATATATATATATATATATATATATATATATATATATATATATATATATATGATGGTGTATATATATATATATTAGTCTGTTACATGCTCAAACGCAATCGTCCGCTTTAAATCGTCATGGCCTGTAGATTGCGTTTGAGCACGAGACAGACTGTCGCGCTGTGTGTTTATTCAATATGCATTTTTATACCTACATACTCTCTATCCTTGATATTAAATATTAACCTATCTCTATAGCATACATTAAAACAATATATATATATATATATATATATATATATATATATATATATATATATATATATATATATATATATATGGCGGAAGCAGGTTTTTTCATATAGGATTCACTGAATGTGACGGAAAAGGAAATTCTTACAGTATTTTTAATCAGTTTTGTAGTATTCTTACAGTTCATTTCTGATTCGTAAGTTATTTCCAAGGGCTTCAGTGGCAAATTTGATGTGTTTGAATTTTAGGTTGTTTCGTATAAAAGTAGTAACAATTTTAACATGTGATATATAGAATTAGTCGTACTCCTAAGTTGTGTTGTATAGGAGTAGTAGTAATTCTAAACTGTGTTTCGTAGACGTATAAGGAGTAATTTTATGCTGTGTTTTATAGAGGAAGTACTAATTCTAATCTGTGTGGTATAGATATACTAGTATTTCTAAGCTGTGATTTATACAAGTAGTAGCAATTCTAAGCTGTGATGTATAGAGGTAGTAGTCATTCCCTGTTGTGTTGTATAGAAGTAGTAGCAATTCCATGTTGGAAATCAGTAGTACCAAATATATACTGACAGAATTAAAAAATAATCAGCCATGTAAATCGGCTGTGATTTGGACTGCTGTAGTAGTAATATTAAGAAATGTACCGGATAGTAAATGTATCACTATAGGTCTTTCAACAATGGCAATAAACAAAAATGGAAAGCACATGTAACTCGAAAAGAAAATAAGCACATAATCATAATGATATATTGACGTTCGATATTACTTCAAACAAGATTTTTTTTAAAATGCCCATCAATACTGGAAAGAAAAAATAATATTTTGTGGACTTGAGAAACTTTTTAGAGAAATATTTGATAAATTTAAACAATGGTACTGGCTGCTTGCACAATGAATGCTAAATATTTTTATATAAGGAAGCGGTTACGGTTTTTATTACCAGGAAAACACACACAAGGGCATACACTCATATAGAAACGTAATTGTTTGGGGTTTCGCTATTTGCCCATAGTTGGGATCCTAGCAAAGATGTGGACTTGTATGCTGGTCAGAAGCGGGACGAAAGTGCTACATACTACACAAACAAATAACTGAATGTGGTTGTCGGATACTCATACGTCGAAATCGACTGAAGAGTCCATCATTATAGTGACTATTACTGCTGCTAATGCAAGACATTTCTAATGAATTGAGTTCTCGTGGTCACTGGTCTGTTTGTTTGGAATAAATAAGCTAGAATCCCCGTGCGCCAATAGCTTAGGGGTAGATTCTTCGACTGATGGCAAATAAGTGGGGTGTCGATCCCAGCATGAAGCAATCGGATGTCTACCCACACTGATGAGTTGTGATACAGTGAAAGAATCTGTGGATGACGATATATATATATATATATATATATATATATATATATATATATATATATATATATATATATGTATACACACACACACACACACACACACATATATATATCTATGTATATGTCTGTCTGTGAATGACGGGAATCCTGCACAAATAAATAAACAACACCAGTAATTAAAATAGGAAAATAAATGTATTGAATGTAAGAATAAAAACTTGAAATGAAGATTAGTAGTCCAGGGATGCGGGTTAGTAGAAAGAATATGTACAAGTCTCTGTAAGTGGAGTCGTAATTCTCTCTCTCTCTCTCTCTCTCTCTCTCTCTCTCTCTCTCTCTCTCTCTCTGTGGACTCTACGTATCTCAACATTATCTCAACGTGTCTCTGCGTATCTCTCACTCTGTCAGAATAAGTATACTTTAGACGAGTCCATCTTGTGTAAAAGGGGAGAGCCCCATAACACCCCCTCCCTAGCTTCTTTTTTTGGGGGGGAGCGTAATATTTTTTTCGCTTATGGTCTATTATTAGCGGTTCTGTGAATTTTGTTTTCTTGCTTGTTCTTCTAATCTCCGTGGCTATTGTGGTCTTTGAATTTCAAATGCTTCAAAAATCGCCTCCATTGAGTTTTCATTTTCCGAATTTGACGAGCTTGGCCCCTCTAGCCGTCTTTTTTGTAGCTGATTGATATGTCTCCTGTGAGTGAATTTTTCTCCTTGGATCGTGTACATAACATTCGGCATCTGGATCTGGTTTTCTGCCAATTTCATTGATTATATGGCCTAGATACTTGATTTCTTTTAGAAAAAAATCGCATCTTTTTTTCCTTCACTTTAAAACCAAAGTCCTGAATTCTTTTAAAGACTTCTTTAATGTGTGTTGCGTGTTCTTCTACATTATCGCTTTTGATCAAAATGTCGTCTAAGTAAGCAGTAGCAAAGTTCTGTCCTATGAGCATGGTGTCCATAGTCTGTTGGAAGATTGACGGTGCTACTTTTATCCCAAATTGCAATCTGTTAAATTTGTAAAGTCCTTTGTGAGTATTGATACATAAAATCTTTGTACTTTCTTCTTCTACTGGAATCTGAAGATAAGCTTCACTTAGATCAATCTTAGAAAATACCTTACCACCGTTAAGCTTGGCAAATATTTCCTCTGGACTTGGCAATGGGTAGTGATAATCCTTGATAGCCTTGTTTAGCCTTGTTTAACCCAGTCGAGAAATCTGCGCAAACACGAGTTTCTCAGGATTTCTTTTTCTGCGTAGACCACTGGTGCCGCCCATTCACTGAATTCGATTTGTGAAAGGATTCCAGTTTGTACAAATCTATCTAACTCCTTGTCAATTTTTCTATGGTTGCGAAAGGCACGTTTCACTTTTTCTTGAATACTGGCTGAACATTTTCCTTTAGTTCAATTTTAGCTGAAAACTTATTACATCTTCCCAAACTGCTCGAGAATACTTCGGGGAATTTATTGAGTAATTCTTCTTTTAATTTTGTAGCTTCTGACGGCTCGCACTCTATTTTCTTACAAAATGAGCTAATAGGTAAATCCCATACGTCAATTTTTTGCATCCAATCTGTGCCCAAATTTTCTGTGTCTTTCATTACAAATATCTTCAATTTTTTCCTTTTTCCATGGAATTTTACGTTTAGAATTACTTCTCCTTCAAATTTGATACGCTTCCCTGTAACAGACTTGGCTATTTTCTGTGTATGCATAATAGTCGGTCTATTTAGCTTCCTCCATGTTTGTAGATTAATTATAGTTAAATCCGAACCTGAGTCTAACTGTAATTTTACCTTTTTATTTACAATCTCGAGTTCCACGTATTTTCTTGTCTTTAGTTTGTCTTCTTAGTCCATTCTAGTAGTTCTTACCCTACTAGTGTATCTTTTGTTTCTGCATTGAGATGCCTTATGTCCCATTTTCCACAACCTAAATAGTTCTTGTATTTGAATCGACAGTCATTATTCCAGTGTAATCAGGCACATCTGTAACATGCAGATGGGGGAGGGGGGCTTATATTTGCCTTGATCTCTGTCATTAATCGCCTTATACCTTGTAATGTTTCTCTTCCGGAGGTGGGGTGAAAATCGTAAACTTTTGTTCAACTTACGTATGTGTGCTACTACCGACTCCTCGATATCCTTAGAGTCTTTTTTTATGGTCAACCATTTTTGGCAGTCTTCTGACAATTTTTGTAACGTTAATCCAGGCTCGTTTTGAAGCTTCGAGAGCATTCTTTTGCGGATTTTACTGTCCTTGGATGAGACTAATCCCTGTACAAAAATCAGACACTTAAAACTGACTGGATTCAATTCTGCTAACTTAAAGTCATCGCAATGTTTGTTCACGATTGCGGCGAACGTGGAGCAGTCCTCATTTTCGCTTTTTACGAGGTTGAGACATTTGTGAAAAAGTGAAGACTTTGGACTGAAGAGCTCCGTAAGGAATATAACTGCCTCGTCAAACGTCAAATCGTCTGTCTTTTTCGGTAGAATATAGTGCACAAATTTTGTGTACTCCTCTGTTCCCAATTTTCTGAGTAATAAACGTAGCTTCTTAGCTTCCGTCCAATTTTGGCAATCAATGTTGAAAATGTCTTCATGACGTCTGTAGTAGTCCCCGGAATTTTTATCATCTTCTAGAGAGTATTTAAATGTTTCTATTGTGTTCCAAATTGCATCTTGATAAAAAGTCGCCTCTTTTTCGATATTCTTTTGTTGTGTGTTACCCGCTACTTTTAATATTAATTCCTGGAGTTGCATTTGTATTTCTTGATTTTCCTTCTGAATTTCGAGCTGTCTTTCTTGATTTTCCTTCTGAATTTCGAGCTGTCTTTCTTGATTTTCCTTCTGAATTTCGAGCTGTCTTTCTTGATTTTCCTTCTGCATTTCGATCTGTCTTTCTTGGAGTTGCAGTTGCTGTTCATTTTGGTATTTTACAAGTTCTACCAAAATACTTTTAATATCCTCCATGATAAGAGTCTTACGAAAACCTCGATTTTCCGTATTTTGAGGAAGTACCTTTTAATCACGGTGGTCACGCAAAATCCTCGCAAATCCTCGTAAATCTTTGTCGCCCAGTCGTTGTGGTCGATGGAACGGCAATTTTTTTTTCGTGTGAGTCCGAAATCCTCGTCGCCAAGTTGTTGTGGTGACGAGATAAATTTTTGTCTTTTTGTTTTTTTTCGTGTGGGTCCGAAATGATCGACGCCAAGTTGTTGTGGATTCCGGGGAGGGAATCCAGCACAACGCCAGTAATTGAAATAAGAAAATAACTGTTTTCAACATAAGAATACAAACTTGAAATGAAGATTAGTAGTCCAGGAATGCCGGTTAGTAGAAAGTATATGTACAAGTCTCTGTAAGTGGAGACGTAATTATCTTTCTCACTGTGGACTCTACTTATCTCAACATTATCTCAACGTGTCTTTGCATATCTCTCACTCTGTCAGAATAAGTATACTTTAGACGAGTCCATCTTGTGTAAAAGGGGAGAGCCCCACAACATCTTCAAATAAACTGGTTTATTTTTTCAAATCTATGAAATCTATGTATGCTTTATTTGTGTTTGATTGTGTATGGGGGAGGGAGAAATTTTTCTGCATTTGTTTTTATGACACTCACATATACATGGGCACACATACATACAGGCGGATGTGTGTGTAAGAATTAACATGCATACGCCTGTATATATGTGTGTTTATGTATATGTGGGTGTCATTCCAAACAAACACAGAAGAATATATATATATATATATATATATATATATATATATATATATATATATATATATATATATATATATATATATATAATGAGAAAGAAGACTTTGATTTATAATACAGTGTTCTTATTAATTATTTTTATTTAAAAAAAAGGGCTCAATACAATTCTGCAGAGGATAAACATTATAAATTTAGTAATTTAAAAATTTAAAAATTCCAAAAATCGCTTGAAAATGAAACAGTACTAAGGATTTTAATTTAATTCTATAATTAAATTTGAAGTTTTTAGTTTCTGTTTTTGAAGCATGGTAATTCATGTGTAGCGATTGGACCATATTTTTAAATTAGCAAATTTATAAACACACACACACACACACACACACACACACACACACACACACACACACACACACACACATATATATATATATATATATATATATATATATATATATATATATATATATATATATATATATATATATATGGGTGTGTATGCGCACGCCAGTGTACGTGTGTATCTATTATGTACTTCTTTCAGAATTATAATGATCTTATATACAATATTATTTGTTATTCTATTATTTTAATATTATCCATATTTTATTATTAATAATTTTAATGCTAATAATTATTACTTTCATTAATTAATTTTGAATATATTTATGCATTATTAATGTTGATTATTATTGATAATATTGATTATTAATTCTGTTTTTTATTAATTATATTTGTTTATTTAAAAAAAAACTTCCCTTCTTAAGAATTATAATAATTCTGAAGATGTATATATAAAATAAACAGTTCCAAGTTTTCCTTACAATATGTTGGGAAAACTTGCAGAAATGAAATAAAAAAAAACATATCTATGAACACAACAAGGATATTATGCATTAGAATTTTTCGAATGCATTTGCCATACATAAAAATAAGTTCGACTACAAGTTCCATCTAAAGAATGACATAGTTATTAAAAGAGAAAGTATCTTAGAAGATTCTTGAGCGTGTCGCTATCGAATCTTGCACCGTGTTTGTGGCTAACACCGACCAGTTCTGCCAGTATAGCCAACAGGAATAACTTTTTCCGGTTATACCGGCGTCACAGTTCCGATCACAACAGATGCCAAATTGAGTCTGCGCGTATTAATTGTAAACGTATCCTAGAAGGGGCTAATTTTTTTTTTTTTGATAGAATGTCGCACCATATAGCCTCTAACAATTTTGACTCTCGTTACTACTGGCAGTGTGTTATATAAGAATAAATCTCCCATTGATCCTATCTTCACTCATCTTATGTTAACATCTTCTGCTGATAAAGCAGAATTATTGGCTGGTAATTTCTAGACTAATTGTACTCATCTGACTTGCCTTTTATGACTAATTCCATTTTGAGTGATATATATATATATATAACTTAATCCGTGCTTTCTGCTATCATCTCTACACTGGATCTCCACAAAGCGTGTAAACCTGATGACATCCCTGCAATAGTCCTTAAGAAATAGTCCCCGTGAAATAACTCATGTTCTCTAAAAACTTTACAATAAATGCTTAGGTGTTTCTTGCTTTCCGACATGTTCGAAATCCGCTTCTGCAGTTCCAGTCATTACGAACTCAGGTGAACCGCTTGATCCTTACAGCTAGCGACCTATTAGCCTTCTGACTGAAGGCAACTGGAAACCACTGCATTATTAAACCCAAGAAATATCATGGCAAATATCACACACATTATGAAAACTAAATGCGTGAAGGGTGTTAAATCTATGGGAATTAACTCCTCGCTTGCTAAGGATGGACATGTGCAACAGGTGTCACCTGTCCCTCATCCTGCAATTTCTAGCAGAAACGGCGTAAAGGTGATGAAATTTCTCGGAACCTATTCCTCGCCCGGAAAGGAACGACACGTATCACCGGACCGTTATCCAGCGACTCTTCGCATCAAACAAAAAATAACTCTCGAGACATGGAACGCTCAGACGATGAACAACTGTGAGCAATTAGAAAATGTAAGACAGGAGAGGAGTAGACTAAAAATCAACATCTTAGGTGTATGTGCAACTAGGTGGCCAAACAACATTGTTATTCTCAGTGGCAATCACAAGATTAAATAACGCAGAGAGAAAAATGATAAAGGAATAGGATTGCTACTAGATCAAGAATTCAATAAATGAGTTCAGGGATACTACCAATTATCCGAAATAATTTTGGTACTCAAGCTGAAAGGAAGGCCTTTCAACATAGCTATCAAACTAGTGTATGCACCGACAGCACAAAGTACGAGAGAAGAAATCGAATTTTTCTGCTTCATGCTAGACAACATCAAGACTCACTGCAAATCACAAGAATTCATTATTATCATGGGAGACCTGAATGCCAATGTAGGCAGTGAGAGGGCAGAGGATATAGCTAGGAACCCGAAACGAACAAGGAGGAAAATGCAACCAATGTTGCATGGCCAATGACCAGGTAATAGTCAACATGTGGTTCCATGAACATCCGAGAAAATTATAGCAAGGAGAAGCCCAGGAGGAGAAACTAAAAACCAAATTGACTACATAACTATCAACAAAAGATTCAGAAATGTAGTGGTTCACTGCAAACACCTACCCAAGTCCCGACTGCAGAAACGATCATCGCCCTGTTTTATGTCAACTGAGAGTGAAACTAGGGAAACTGAAGAAGCCTAACGCAGCACCCAAAATGCAATACAACAAACTCCTGCGCGACTAGTACCCGAAGGAAAATTTATGGACAGTGTAAAAAGAAGATACGAGGAACCTAATGGAAATGGAAACTCGAAATGGGACGCACGAAAAGAAGCTTTAGTGATATCAGCAAACGGTATCTTCCCAAAGGAGAATGGACGAAGAAAAGACGAATGGATCGCTGATAAGATTCTAGATATGATGCAAAGGAAACAGAAAACTCTGCCAAGCTACAGAACGGAAGACAGAAAACTTCACAACGAAATAAAGACGTAATGCGTGTAAGCTAAAGAGAGTGGTTAAACCAAAAATATGCAGAAATAGAGTACCAAACACAAGGGAGATATGTATAAAACAAAAAAAATAAGGGAACTAACAACAGTGGATATTCTCTGCGACAGACTGCATATAATCTAAGGATGGAACACTCATATTAGAGAAGGGAAACATTCTTCAGCGATGGAATGAATATATTGGAAAACTCTTCCACGACGAAAGAGAACAACCGGAAATACACAGGACTACCGACTGGCCAGAAATTCTAAAAGCCGAAGTAGAAGCTACACTGGTCAAATTTGAACAGAAACAAAGCAGCGGGGCCAGACGGAATTGTAACAGAAATGATGACAGCCTTAGATGATTTTTCGCATAGACAAGATTACAGAAAAAAATAAATGAAATCTACAAGTGGTGATATACCGGAAGATCCCAGCAGATCTATTTTCATAGCACTTCCTAAGAAACCAGGCGCAAACGAATGTGAACTCCCCACGAATAATCAACCTCATCAGCCACATAACAAAACTCATCCTTCCTATTCCGATAAATAGCACACGTAGTAGATTCAGGCCAGAGATAGGACAAGAACATTTAGGAACAAGAAACGCGATATCCATGCTCAGAATGTTATCAGAAAGAGCAAGACAATTGCAGAAGGAGGTGCACCTGTGTTTTATAGACTACGCAAAAGCGCCAAAAAGATCTGTTGGCACTGCTTAACAACCTTGATATATTTGGAATAAATATTAGAATAATCAAGAACATATACTCTCAGCAAACGGCCTGCACACGGAAGGAAAATGAGTTCGGCAGATATACAAAAATAGAAAGGGTCGTAAGGCAAAGATGTGTCTTCTCATCGGAATTATTCAACATATACAGCGAGGGAATTTTGAGAGAACTGGAAATCATACCAGGATTCGTTATTGGCGACCACAATCTTAACCTCATAAGATACGCAGATGACACAGAGCTGATAGCAGACACAGAAAGGAAATTACAAAACCTGCTACATAAGGTAGCGAAGGAGAGCAAGAAGAAGGGACTAAGCATAAACTACAAGAATTTAGAATGCATGGTCATCAGCAAAAAGATGAGCCCGAAATGCAATTTACAGGTCGGGACACAAAAATCAAGCAGATACAGAAATGTAAATATCTGAGAATTGTTCTGACAGAGGACGGTAATTGCGACGCTGAGATCCGAAGAGGTATTTGGATGGTCAAAGACACATTCCAAAAGCTAGGCAGAGTATTACATGACAGGTGGATTTCGTTGGCAACAAAGAAAAGTGTAATGAACTGCTGCGTGATATATGTCTCCCTTTACGGCAGCGAATGTTGCACGGTCACCTCGAAGATGAAGAAAAGACTCAAGGCAACGGAAGTATGCTGCCACAGAAGGATGCTAAGGATACCATGGACCAAATATGTAAACAACGATGAGGTTTTGGCGAGGATGAAAACGAAGTGGAAATTTATACATCAGGAATAGACAGCTGAGATTTCTGGAACCCGTAATGAGTAAGGTAGGTTTAGAAAATCTGATATTCATAGGGCGGATAGAGGGAAAGGGGGAAGCAACGTGTGACATATTTAGCGGGCTTAAGTAAGTGGATCGCAGAACAGGATCTGGGAGAAGTAGCAAAAAGCTAAAATGTATTGAGAACTAATGATATGAATGTACGTGAGAGATTCATGGAAGATTAAAGTTTAAAGACAGTAAAATCGACCTTGCTAATCGAACGCTTCTAAGGCACGTCAGGCTATATGACGGTTCCGTATAGGATACAGGTTCGATTCCTGTCGGAGGACGAAAAATTTCTATGAAAATTACTCGGACATTCAGGCCGATGCATGTTGTTTAATACTGTTTCTTATAAAACAGAGCATTTGCTTAAATATTTGTATCCATAAAAATAATGTATATACATAAAAATGTCTTAGAATATACATATATATAAACACACATATATAAGATATATTATGTACTTAAGAAAAAATCAATAGATAATTAATTGACACATTTTTTTTATTTAATTGTAATAATAATATATATATATATATATATATATATATATATATATATATATATATAGATAGATAGATAGATAGATAGATAGATAGAGAGAGAGAGAGAGAGAAGGATAAACTGACAGGCAGATTGGTAGGTGAATGGACGATTTTGTTTACATATGTGAAGTTGTGTTAGACGCAGCCAAATTCAGGAAATGTCTCTACATTGTGTAATCGTCTTTTAAACAATATTAACGAGGAAAAGTACAATCTTGTATTTGTGCGTGTACACGCACGTGTGTTTGTGCGTGCGGGCACGCTTGCGTGTGCGAAGGCGTGTGTGAAAGCGTGAAGCAGAGGACAAGGACAACATAGAACTTACAGAAACCCGAACTGGCCCTGGCTCTCCCCTCCAGGAACTAAACGGAAAACTAGTGTCTCCGTTCACGAATGAACGGTGATTAGGGAATCGATTTCGGTGTCGATATAAATGCGTATATAATTGAATACAGGCGAAAGTCGGTAACAAAAAAAAAACTCCAAATAAACGAAACGAATTGATAGATATATCTTATATACGCGGCGACACGAGTCGGTAATTTGGAGACAACGGACTGATGTAATTCAACAACGATACCCGAGCATTCCTGTATACTGATACCGCTATTGCGGGTGGGGGCTGAGTCGGGTAGAGAACGTTGAACAAATAAACAAAAAACGAAAAAGTTATACAAGACAAACCAAAAGAAAGAAGAAAATACGAGAGCGTCAGAAGAGTGGGTTAAGTCACTAAACACTACAATCTACGAAAGAATCACCAACGAATTATTATCACTATTTAAAGTAGCTCTACTAGTCAGCACTACTTACGTACAACGGACTGGTTTTTTTTTGCAAAGTGCGCGGAGCCATGCTGAGTCAGTGATAGCCAAAAAAACCAAGGTAGACTCCTTACTAGTTGGTAATCGGACAGGAAGAAATGTCGATGTTACTACTTGATTCGTAATAAAAGGGCTATCATTTTTAAGTGTCTAACAAGACTTTCTTCTTCTTCTTCTTCTTTTTCTTCTTCTTCTTCTTCTTCTTCTTCTTCTTCTTCTTCTTCTTCTTCTTCTTCTTCTTCTTCTTCTTCTTCTTCGTCACTATGCTGTGTCGGTACAGAACGTCGGCGATAATGGCTCTCCACAACTTTCTCTCTTTTGTACATCTTAGCAGTTGTTTTTTATCCCACACATTCCATTTCTGTCTTTCTTATAAACAGGCTCGTTAGATATGTTTGTTTCTGTCCCTTTTGCCTTACGTCCAAAATTTCCCAGACTTCTTCCGCATTATATCTCCGAGATATTTCAACAGTCACTTTCATATTCTAAGTATAAGTATTCTTTTATTTAAACTTGGCCTTAAAACTTCTTCGTTGTTTACATGCTCTGACCATGTTATTCCTGGCATCATTCTGTAGAACCACAATTCTCTTGCCTGAAGTATTATTTTCATTGCTGAGGAAATTGTCAAATATTCTGTGTTATTCCAATGATTCTTCGGATTTCTGTGCCACATATTCTGTCATCTGTTAAAAAAACTCCACAGGCTCTTGTGCTTGTTTGGTTTTGCCATATCCAAATCATAGCTCGTATCTTCGGCTTTGTCAGTGCTGGCAACCATTTCTTACTCTACCTGTTATCCTCTACTTTTACAAGAGTAGATCAGGCCAAAAAATGGAGTACCGCTGCCATATATGGGCAAGAGCTGCCCAGTCCTTATTTTCCAGTCACGGCAGACTCCAAAAGCGTCTCCACGTCTGTGTACCAAATTGTTAGTAGCGAATTATTTTCCACCATACAACACCTTACCCACATGCAAAACTCCACAAGACTCGCTGTTCTATTGCTATTTCTGCGGAAAATATTCAAACGAACTAGTTGATTGAGTTAGTGATTTGTTTGTTTGACGGCGTATCAACTCATTATGGGTTACTTAATGCCGAAATTTAATTGAATTATTTTGAACACAATTTTATAGCTTCAAGTAACTATATTTTGAATGCAACTGTGTGCCTTCAACTACAGATAAAATGTATTGTTGGTCATTTTGCTATAAAATGTATTGTTGGTAATTCTACTGAAAATATATATTGTTGGTAATTTTTTTATAGAAAATGTATTGCGAGTTCTTTCATATTGGTTTATTGGTTGGCTGATTTTGTTTCACGGCATATCAACACCTCTATGGGTTATTTAATACCGAATCTAAATATTTTGGACACAATTATATGTTATCAATTAAAGCTATTTTGAACGCAATTGTATACCTTCAACTACAGATAAAATGTATTGTTCTGCTATAAAATTGTATTGTAGATAATTTGACTATAAATATGTATTGCTGGCATGATTTGATATAAATGTGTATTTTTCATCTTTCATATTGTTTTGTTTTTGTTTGGTGTTCCACTATTTGCCCATACCTGGGACGCTAACAGGTACTACCGCTTCTAACTAGATGAACCTGGGGACAACAGCAATTTAGAGATAAGCCCACGCTCCTCAAAACATCCAATCTTCCAATCAGCAGCCCTGTAGCCGGAAGTAGTTTATAGTCATACCCTAGTTCTATCAGTCCTAATTTTCAAGGCTAAGACCCGCAATGCCTAGGCAGATTGTAGCGAACGACCGCCATTCTTTTAATATTCCATTAGAGACATGTAAGTTCCACACAAGTAGCTTCTTTCCACGAAACGTTGCTTTGTGGAACCGATACCCGAAAGCATGCTTCTCGATGCATCACGGTTCTAAAAGGAAACGGAAATATCTATATTGTGCCCACTGCGCAGACTTATTAACCTGTTTTTTTTTTTCGATAAAATGCGCAATCTACCGGATTTGTATGTAGTTTTTCACAAAAAATGGTTTTATACATAGAGTAATATTATTCTGATTTAGTTTTATGATAATTCTTATTTTATTTCACATCTGTAAGTATTGTTAGGTACAGCATATGATTGTATTTGACATCCTTAAGGGGTCGCAATCGCCGAATGTTAGTGTCAACTTGTTGTATGTTTGTAGTGAGTAGTCATTTTGCAACTGAAATCCATCTATGAAACGGCAATATTTTAAAGATTTTTTATATCGATGCATAATACGCACCGCTAATTTTGCTTATTACTTTTTTACAAAAAACTGCGTATTATGCATGATGAATTACTTTAAATATTTTTAAAATTTTTTAATCGAATTCACCTTCAGCAAGGTAGTAAAACTACCAAGATATAAGAGGTTACTGGATGCGAAATAATTAAAAAACCGAAACGTTATTAAGGAGAGATAATATTAGAAGAGTAATCAGGAAGACTGTAGATAATGATTGACATTGCATTTGAATTTTTTGACGATCAAAATTGACTGAAGAACAAGGCACCGAAAAAAGTTTCTGAAGCGAGAATTGCAAGAAAAGAAACTGTTAGCTTATAACCTGCAGCTACATCTTGTCAATTCAACGGTAAATTAGCGAGACCTTTCTTTTAAGCTTGTACTTAAATCCGCAGAGTCTAAGTCCGATAGCGAAGTGTTCATCCGAACAATAACCATGAAAATATAAGGTCAGTCTTGATATAATTGACGGTTTGTCCTTTCTTCGGAATTAACCTACCTACCATGTTAGGGATATTATGCAATCTTCTTACTGTGTCTGCCATCAAGATGTCGCCTCCATGTTTTATGTTGTTAAGATATTGTCCACCGATAATAAAACCTGGTAAACTTTTATGTGTCTACTGATTGCCTCGCTCTAAAATGCGATGAGAAGACAAACCCTTGTCTTACACTCCTTTCTATTTTATTGAACTTACTAATTTTCTATGTGCATGCAGGTGTTTTTCTCCCAGTATAACTTGTGAATTATACTAATACCTTTCCCAAACAAATCAGGTTTTCCTATTATAAATAGATCGTGATGCCGAAATTTGTCGAATGATTTTGTAAAGTCCATGAAATATTTGTAATCGTTCTTCTGCATTTACATTGCATTCTACAATTACAATATATTTATTTGATATCAGATATCGATTCTGTTTCAAGAATAAAGTTATGGTTCGGTGTTATGTGGAGGAAAGAGTTGAATATCTTCCACAAATGTTAGACTTACGGACGCATCACGTTGAAACATGGGTTCCCGTACGATCATGGAAGTTAAGCAACATCGAGGATAGTCACTACCTAGGTGGGTGACCGCTTGGGAATAGCAAAGTATAAATTCATCTCTTCCCCCAGAAGCTATGACTTAATACTTGTGTCACTAAACTATTATTATCTACAAAAGATTTCTTACAATCTAAAAATATTTTCCGGCTTTAAATAACCTGCAAAGGGTTGATAAGCCGTAGAAAGCTTATCAATAAATCAACCACAAGTGTCATTTGTCGGTTTAGGGAGCAGTTAAGAAGAGCTTTTAAATTCTTTTCTTTTTCAATAGACATATGCTACCACACCTGGATAACTGATATAAGATAAGCATTTAAATTCTGTCTTCCCCTTTGGCCTTCTCTTATGTACATACCGTTTTGGATACGTAGAGGTGTGTAAAACTCACTGACAACGGTTTGGGAGAAAAAACCGCGCTAAGCACTGCACAAGAGACGTGCCCTAGTAAAATGACTAGTCAGTGATATATGGATATTTATTTAATGGGAGATAATAAAAGAAAGTAAAAGACATCGTTGCGTAGAGATTTGCATCACCCTTTCGTCATTTGTTATGGGTGATCTAAAAGAGGATAGGGAATTAGTGGAAAGTGGAAAGGCCTTCCGTCTGAAAACATCTCCAGTGTGAAAGGCACTTTATCTTTCCGACAGCGGACAAGAAGTAAATCACTGCTTGCAGCCGGTGACGGTTCTTGCTGTGAAAATAAATAAATCTGTTTCAAAATGTATATAAATTATCAACAAGTCCGAGTCCGAGAAGAACATGCCTATCGACGCACAGGCATTCCCTTCTAGTTTTCTTTTTTTTTATTGCGCGCGTTTGATAGATATTTGTATCTATGCTATATACATACATACGTACACACACACACACACACACACACACACACACACACACACACACACACACACACACACACACACGTGTGTGTGTGTTGATGTAAACTCATACTCAAAGTTTATGTGGAGAGAGAGAGGACAGAGAAAAAGACACATAATACACTCACGAAATTTCTTACACTTAAAATAATTATATTTAGAAAAAAGACATGGCGAATAGCCACATGCGCATATAGGTACACTTCTTATTCTGTGTACAGTGTCCCTTTCAGGACGGTTTGTTAATGGCTCTCCACTGTTTCCTGTTCTTATTTAATCTTGTCTTCTCGCTCTCTCTCCTAAACGCTGTCCTGCCATCTACTTACTCAAGCTCCCTGGACAGATTATGTGTAGTTTTCTTCACTCACTATTGACTTTAATATATCCTGTGCGTATCAAATATCCCAAGCCCTGTTTCCTCATTATATGCCATAGACATTTCTTCTGTCTCTTCCTAATGTTGAGTACAAAAGTCATTTTCGTTTCCATTTACTCTAAAACTTCATTGTTGTACATATTTCCACTCCATGGTATTCTCAGCATCCTTCAGTAGAACCACATTTCAGTCACTTCAATATCTTCTTCCTCTGTGAAGTCATTGTTCAACATTTACTGCCATATAGGAGGACTGATATTACGTAGGAGTACAGTAGACATTTCTTTGTTTTATAATGAGATTTTCCTTATTCATAATACTTTGCCTAACTTTTGAAAATCATCGCTATCCCTCCCGTCGTTAAAAACACGTCAACGGAAAATATATCTACAACACCCCGAATTAGAACCTATTAAAATTACACATAAATATATTACTTAGCAACACTCAACTTCAAGCGATGTCATCCTGTTTAAGTTTTCTTATCACTGTTTCATTAATTTGCATATTGCGCAACAATTTCTAGCTGAGTCTATTTAAAATTAAATACACAGGTAACATACCGGGATTAAAACAACGGCCACGTAAAAAAAAATCAGTAATTTTACAGGTTCCAGATTTAAAAAAAAAAAAAGTATATCAGCTGTACTCTGTCTACATACGGTATATCCTCCTCTGGATCTACATCAGCATTGTATTCGATCGTAACTATAGCATTTACCGTCTTGAATTGACTCACCGTATAAGGGTAAGACTAATCGGCTCGATAAGGTCAAGCAGGCAGCTTATCTAGGAAAAATTGATCACGAAATGTGTTGTTAACGGAGGCAAGAAATGGCTCTTTTTTAATCGTCATGGAGAAACTTTGTTTTTGATTTTTTACCTTCCATCAGCACGGTTAATGCTAACCCTTCAGGAGAGTGACTAATTGCATCTTCTCGTTTTAACGTTTTCCGCTGACATGGAGTAGAAAGAGTAATTATGAATCAACTGATAGGTCTGCTACAAGAATATTTGCTTCACAGTGTCGTGCGAGGCAATTTTTCTCGCAAGAATCTACCTGACAAATTTACAAGTCAACCATTTGACAAAAATCATTGAATATTTCTGTCACATCAGATTCTGCAATGTCTTCGATGATTCTTGATAAAATCCATAGAAGAACCTGCAATTTTATCGGTCCTAACCTGATATCTCGGGTTCAGTTACGTTCCCCACCGACATAAGGTAATGTATCTGTTTCATTTATATAAATAATATTGTAATCATTCTTCTGACGAGATTTCGTATTTGGTACCTCGAGTTTACAAATTTAAGCAGAGTACTTGATTGACAGATAATTTTAGTCATTTTATATTTTTATTTGGCATATATAACCGTAAGTTCTATGCTAAAAGTTTCTTCACTCACAAATCTCATTTGTGTGTATCTCTTTCAGTTTCTTGCTTTCCAGTCAACTTTAACTTTTAAGAATTGAAATTCAATAGCAAATGTTAGCTTCTGTCTTTATAATTCCTGTTCTTTTATTGCTCTTTCTCCTTAAAAGAAGTTTTTCTTTTTGCCATATTCTTTCTCAATCAGCAGTCCCTTGCATACAGGCGGCTTTATGGATTTTCTTGATGTGAAAGGTTTTAAAAGATATGCAACGACTTGTACATGGGCTAACAGAACAAGACAAACATCGTCTCAACATGTCTCGTTCATGTTGGAGAGGTTTGCTGATCGTAACGTCTATAAAACTTACCGAACATCTTTGAGTAACATGAGTAGCACGGGTATCC
>OZ038482.1:52673749-52676249 GCA_964036315.1 Acanthosepion esculentum | reverse complement strand
AACTGTTATCATAGAAATTACGGTTATATCTAGCCAGTTTAAAAGTTATTAAGTTTTATGTCTTTATTTTTTGTTTAATTAACTCTTACTGACTTAGAATGCTGAAATTATTTAACCATTAGTGCAAAAATCTATTTTCTTTCTCTCATATTCAGAACCCCCTTGCATTCTAGTGGTCTATAGACTTTCTTGATGTGAAAGAATTTAAAAGATATACAACGACTTGTACGTGGGCTAACAGAACAAAACAACTCGTCTCAACACAACACATTCATGTTGGAAGGTCTGTTTCATTTAGAGAGAGATTACCAAAAATGAGCTAAAGTTTTAAAGGATTTTTCTTCAGTAATGCATTTTAATTTTTTACTTTTAATTTTAATTTCAAATTTTATAAATCTTTTAATATCTATGATAACCTTGCTTAGTTGTCAAATTTTTCGAATCATCATATACTTGTATTTTGATTGGTCACTCTAGCTTATGTAACAGCGTTTACTCCTAGCTAAGGATCGTTAATTAATTTGAAACTTTTAAAACCATTTATTGTATATTCAACATCATCACTTGATAAGACACCAGAAGTGTTGAAACAAAATGGCTATTTTCGTAGTGATTTTATAACATATTTGTGTTATAATATTTAAATAAATGTTTATATATATATATATATATATATATATATATATATATATATATATATATATATATATATATAGCATAATTATAACTCTCACAAAATGTTTAATATCTAAAAAAAAGTTCTATACTAATTGAGTTTCTTTTTTTTTCTGATTTTCAGTTAAGACGCTTAGCCATCTTGACAGCATTTTTCGTAAAAATCACTGAAGAACCCTTTGAGTTTTCAATTAAAAATAAAACAGGTTAAAATCGTTTCGTTTCAGACCTACTGTATTCCAAACTGGACAATGGTGAGAGGAAAAAAGATCATTTAGGCCTTCAGTAAATTTACCAACATTCATAACCTGGCTTCCATTTTAAAATCCAATCATGAACCATCCAGAGAACGGTGAATAAGTTTGAAAAAGAGGCAACAGTAGAGAGGAAAACTGGATCAGGAGGTCACAACAGGAAGAGCGATCATCATTTAAATTTAGAGCTGAGGAGATCAATTAGAAAATATCCAACTAAATTAATAGGACGTTCGTCACGTGAGAGAGAATTGAAAATATACATAAAAATTAAATCATACGTGAAACCTGTCAGGCTCATTCTTACTCCAGGGCAGAAAGTTTGAAGATTAGAGTGGGGGAAGATCATCTTGAATAAGTTGCAAAATCATCCGGAAATAACACACACACACACACACACACACACATACACACACACACACACAAACCCACACAGACATATATATATATGTATGTATATATATATATATATATATATATATATATATATATATATATATATATATATATATATATATGTGTTTGTATATATATATATATATATATATATATTTTGAACGATAAAAATTATTAAAAAAATCAATTAAAATCTTCAGACATACTGGGTTGTAGAATATATATATATATATATATATATATATATATATATATATATATATATATATATATATATATGAACTTTATTTCAATTCTTGATGTGTTTCCGATCCTTAGCCAAACATTTCATTTTCGTTTATGATCAATTTCATTACGATTCTTCAGTTAAGATTGGGGAGTAATTATACATTGTTATTGCTCAATGTAGAGCCCAATAATATTATAAAAACCGCGAAAAATTCCAGTAAGATATCTTTAATCATTTCTAAGAAACAACGGTTCGAATTATAATCAAACAATTGGACAAATTTGCTGTTACACATGCTATATATTATTATTATTTAATATATGATTTTAAAATCATTCTGGATTGATGCGGACCAGTAAATTAAGCTCGCAACATTTTAGACGATCGTACGCTTCATCATCGCCTATCGGACATTGAACTACCACGAGTCACGATGAATTGATATCCCCTTGAGGAGGTTCTGTGCCAAGTGGAACTCATACTTACGGTCCATCGCTTAAGATGCAGGAAAATGGTCGGTGTTTTGTACTACTCCAGTATGTACATGGATCTTCATGTTGTTCTCTAACTTTACAAGGACCAGATCAAACCTAAAATGAAGTAATGATGCCATACCAGCAGGAGCTTCGCGGTATTCACTTTCCAGTTCCTCCGCGTCCTTGTGGGTGACAAATTATTTTTCCTGCTGCAGCCCCTCTCTCACAGAGGCGAAAATTTCATGGAAAGTGCTCGGACTAATTGCATTCGTTGGTTACGTCAGTTGTAACATTGACGGCAACGCCACACATATTGTAACAAATCACCCCCAACCATTCCTTCCGCGTTCAATTGGTGAGAAGTAAGATCCATCCCAACAGCTTCTTCCCGCGAACGAAAGCTATCTATCTATCTATCTATCTATCTATCTAAAAACACAATCGTGATCGCGGAAAATTTCGTGGTCCGA
>OZ038482.1:52643749-52671249 GCA_964036315.1 Acanthosepion esculentum | reverse complement strand
TGTGATTTTTTCCAATTATCCATTATCTTTTAGGAATCAATAATAAATAACAAGCAGCGCTATAAAATACCTAAAAGTTACCGGATTCAAATACAATTATTTATACTCAGTAACCTCTAGAATAATTTGAAACACAACCGTTACGCCCCACACAATAATTGTTAGAATAATACAATGGACTTTACTACCCATAATGCACCATAATAATACAATGGACTTTACTACCCATAATGCACCATAATAATTTAATGCACTTTACTACCCATAGTGCAACATCAGTACGTATTCCATACGTGGTCTGAAGATTGCGCCCCGAAATGTGATAGTAGTAAATAAAAGAAAAAAATGTTCCATATATTCGATTTATATTCTGTAAAGTGCAATTAAAAGAAAGATGTCAGAACGAGGAAAAGGTCCCTTAGTTCAGCAAAAGACAGGAAATCGTGGAGAGCCATGATCGCTGTCGTACTGAAAAATGTTAGTAAGGAAAAGGAAAAATGTTCGATATATTCGATTGATACTCTCTAAAGTGCAATTAAAAACAAGTATGTCAGAACAATGAGAAAGATGTTTGGTAAAAACTGAAAGGTCACTTAGGTCATTAAAAGACATGAAATCGTGGAGAGCCATGATCGCCAACGTCCCGAAAATGATAGTTTAGTCAAGAAATGGAAAAATGTTCGATATAGGCGATCAATATTCTCTAACGTGTAATTAAAAATAAGGTGAAATATTTGTTTTGTTTTTTTAAATAATAAACGCTTTTTTCATACTTAGGCTAACAATCATTGATGTCCTTCGTAATATACGCAACCAGACACAAATCGCGTGCACACCCATGCACAAACATACGCACATATACATAAAATCGTAGATATACATATTTATATTATGGTGTATGTCTCCTTCTCTTTCCCTCTCTCTCTCTCTCTCTCTCTCTCATCCTCTTACTCTCTCTCTCTCTTTCTCCCACATTCTCACTTTCTTATTCTCTCACACACACACACACACACACACACACACACACACACACACACACACACACACACACACTATCTCTCTTTCTCTTTCTCGCTCTTTCACTGTCTCACTCTGTGTGTGTGCATGTGTGTGTGTTCTTTTGACCACGACAGCGACTGTTTCATTCATGCCTTCTCATAATTAAGCATCGGTTGGTTCCCAAGAGGAAGTAACCGAAAAGCTGCACAAGTCTATTTATGGTACGTCCTTTCTTCCTTTCTTCCTGCCTCTGCTTTTGACCATTTCCTCCAGCAGAGGGGCGGTTTCAACAGCTGGAATAGCTAGATCCGTAAACCGACCGGTTTAGTGTGCTCTCCGGAAATCCTGCTTACGTCTTTCACGCCCACGATAAGGGAGTCGAAGCAATTGTTGTATCTGCGTGATGCAAACATTACATATGCACACACGTATAATTATGTAGAAGAGCAAGTACACACATAGGCACACACATAGACATATACTTGTGTCCGAATAATTTAAAAAATCCAGGCATAAATACATCAGTAACGACAATATCAATAAAATAAAAGACAAGAGGAAAACTTTATTTTATTTCAACGCACTTATTTAGTAATCTTTTATTTATATACATTATTAACACGTAGAAAAATTAAATAACATTATTTTAGAAGGTTCACTAATTCGGAATTTGAAACAAAGTGACCAACTACAGACCGATCACATGCCTACAGCAAATTTGGAAATTACGAGTTGAAAAATCACATAAAAATCAGTGGCTTTCTGGAAAACAGATATATTTTAATAGAAAAAATAGAAATGATACAGCAAATGAACCAATGGATCAGGCCTATATTGACTTTATTCTTTTGAACGCTGTTAAATTGAAAAACTAACTCAGAAACGTATAGGGCCTAATCCCCGTTAGTTAGGTGCTTAAATGTAGGACATCTTCAAGTTTAACGAAGAAACGTTATAATCCATGTCTATGTTCATGACAGAAGTATACATACAAGATTTATGTATAGGCCTGCTATTGGCATCGTCAACATGCTAATGAATTTAAGTTCCAAAATAATTTTACGAAGGATGCCGAACAGTCAAAAATGGACGCATTCTCCACACGGTTAAATGCACGAATTCGGAACGATAACCAACAATAACGAATGAAAAACGCCAATATATAAATTAACATGATTTAATTACAACTAGACAAGACATGAAAACATTTAGGCAAGAGAATGTGTGGAAGGATGTGTGCTATACATTGTTTTGTGTGGAAAGATGTATGCGTTATATTCTGAGGTTAAAAGTTGAAACAAAAACTTAGCTTCAGTCTTTCTTCTGAAATAAAATAAGATATTCTCTTTTCCCTTTTCTCTCTCTCTCTCTCTTTCTCTTATGTTTCTCTTTGTCCTTTGTATATTCAGATCAGTGTCTTTCGCTCGAGCAGACGTATCTTTTGGTCTATTCTTCTTTCTTCAATGCAGCATTCATTATTCGGATCTGAAGATTCGGCGGTGTTTAAGTCGTATCTTCAGCAAGGCAGAAATCATTATTCGAATCCTTCATCAAATTGAGTATGTCACATTTGTCTGCCTCGGGTGATTGTCACGTTTCGCAATTCACCTACGCATTTGATGTAAGCAGCATAGTGTGTTGAGTTGAACTGGAATTCGTCTTTTATTGTGTGATCTCATTTGCTTGACTGAAACAATAAAAAGAGGTGTTATTCGCATGAGACACGATTCTGTGCTTGGAACATATGTGAGTTGGGAACATCATTCCTTCTCTTCAGTTCGGCAATTCCAGTTATACGACTATTTCATAGCCGGTCCGAATCTTCGAGTTTCGTTGCCCAACTGGCTTCTATCAATCGTTTCCAGCTCAACGTTCGTACATGATCACGTGATTCTGTACGTGTGTGAGAATTAACTACAACAAGCTTTAAAAATGTTGGATGATTGAATGCGATTCCATAAATCCGAAAGAATTAATGGGAGAATAGGAAAAGACGCTTAAGAAAAAAAAAACTAAAGTGTAGAAATATAATAGCAGGTCACGTGGACCGTAAAATAGTGAGTTACACGGGAAGTTTTATAGGTTTGCCCAATCGACGGGGCATATCGACTAAAGACAATGCAAAAACTTAAAATCTCTCTCAATGGTGATACATTCCGAGTGGAGATTCATGTATAAACTGGACCAATGCTTCTCTTTTTACTCAAGTGTAAACCAGATCGTATAGACTCAGCTATTACTTGAACCTATCTTTCCGTTTTTAATATAATCTACCATTTTTAAGAAAATACTCCAGATCTAAGTTATGTTTTACTCTAGTTATATCCGGTCCTATATGTACCTTTTATAACTCTAATGTAAAACGGACCTATGTTTACCTTTTGAAATTTTTGTGACGTACGGTGGCCGTTAATGATTAACTATAACTGAAGACTTCAATGTTAACTAAAACAGTATTTAATTGCAACTGCAAATAAATACTTAACAACAACGAAGAAATAAAATTAAACCAAAGATAATTAACCATTTCAGTGAATACCCTGTTAGTAGAGTGACTCGGCTTAACGTCCGGTAAATCCTAAATCAAAGCCCAAATCATTGACGCACAATAATTCACAATAATTCGACTGGATAGTTCCACACAATTGTCACTCAATAATCACTGCAGTCAGTAGCCTGGTACCGCTATTTATACACCTGACGGAAAATATATATTCTTAAGTCCAGAGTGTGTCAGTAGTTACTCATTTTCTATATGACAGAACTGGACCTGTTTCTATCATTTTTATTACTTTAATGTAAATCCAGATCCTTGTCTATCGTTTTGACTCTAGTGTAAACCGGGCCTAACCTTACTTGTCTATTAAAACCATGTGATTTTCTTTTTACCGATAATACTTTCTACATTATTAAATAACCAATCGATATATCGTTAAATTAACCAACGGAAATCAATCGTCCGAACAAAATTCCAACTCAAATCGTCAAAGACAATAAGGATCATATAGTTGGCGATACTTTCGATGATAATAGTGAAAAACTATATGTAAAAAGAGAAGACGTAGTAGAGGGCATTTAAAATATACAAAATACTAAGAAAATTGAGAGTAAAACAAAAATAACTCGAAGCACTATAACAAGAGATAAAAGGACGTCAAACGCAGAAGCAGGCAAGAATTCAGTAAGGACAAATTGGAAAACATAATTCTCTTCTAACAATGTAAAATACATATAGAAATATAGAAGATGAGCAATGGTGGTTACGCTGAGGACATCTGAAATGAGAAACATTATCTAAAATCATTATAGTTCAAATAAATGATATCAAGAATAATTAAATCACGACAATAATAAGCATACCAAATCCAGAAAAATAACATGTAATTTGCATAGGAAACTAAGATCAAAACTAAAGACTAATATTAATATAAAATATAAATGGTAAGTGATTTCAGCTATATAAAGAAATGTAATCTAGGGCCATAGGCTGACTTAGAAAATAAATTCGATAATATATTTCTGGTTGGAAACTGGGGAAAGAGAAACTGTCATGTCGAAGTTACTGCTCCATTCGCCCCTTGTGTGAAGAAGAAAAAAGACTAAACATTGGACAATTACGAAAGATCTTAGAATACATTAAAACATGAATAGTATAATTGTAGGTATACATTTTGATTCCATATAGAACAGAGGTTTGCAGTCTAGACCCGTGGTTACCAACGTGGTTGCACGCCTGAGAGCGGGGCAATTTGATTATATGGGGAGAGGGGCATTTGCTTGGGGTGGAGGGCAACTAGAGAATGAATTATTAACGGTGAATCTTTTTCTAGATAATTAAGTAATTCATTGAGTGTGAAAGAAACCTCAACAGAATGCAGAAAGCACTGGACGGCCGTTTCGTCCTATATTTGGGACTCACCAGCAGTGCGCATCCATTACCGAGTATTGAAACCCTGACAGTTGAGTTATCAAGCAAACGTCATACCAACTGCTTCGAGACCCGTTGGACCAGTAGGTATGACGTTTGCTTGATAACTAAACTGTCAGGGTTTCAATTCTCGGTAGTGGATGCGCACTGCTGATGAGTCCCAAATATAGGACGAAACGGCCGTCCAGTGCTTTCTGCATTCTGTTGAGGTTTCTTTCACACTCAATGAATTACTTAATTATAATTATCAAATCCTACTAACAATATTTATCATATATATATATATATATATATATATATATATATATATATATATATATATATATATATATATATACCTAAAGAGCTTGAACCTATCTACCTAGGTTACACCTACCGGATCATCAAGATAATTCTGACTCTCTCTCTCTCTCTCTCTCTCTCTCTCTCTCTCTCTCTCTCTCAGAATTATCCAGATGAACTGGGAGGTGTAACAGGTAGATATCTTCTGGCCCTTTAGTTAATCTAATTTTGCTCTAATTAGTGTATTGTGCACTTTTACACATCAACATAGGTAATTCTCTCGCTGTTTTTTTCCCTTTGGATAGAGAGTTCGGTGCTGGTTGATTATTTTCAAGCAGTACGGATTTTTTTACTCTTTTCTTTTTGTATTGAATTTTTTCCCAAATATCAGTTTGTCTCATATTTATTATTTGAAAATTGCATTATCATTGCTTTTTCACACCGCCAGAGTTATAGTAGAAGTAAAAAAAAATCATATATATATATATACATATATATATATATATATATATATATATATATATATATATATATATATATATATATATATATATATATATATATATTACTAACACAATATTTTTGTAAATATTATAAAATTCTAAAATTAAATGATAATACTATTGCACATATGCAATCTCTCTGTTCTTTGGAAACTCGTTTAGACCAAGCCATTTCGAATTTTGGATAATAAGAATTATATATTACAAGTGGGGGGCATCAGGATCTTATAGATGCTTAAGTGGGTATGGCTCCAAAAAAAGGTTGGGAACCACTATTATAGACATAAGCATTTCTGATGAGGCCTCAGCATCAGATGGGCTCTTTTACTGGAGTAGAGTTACTAATCCTATCCCAATCTTTTTCTTTTCTATGTGCCGTGTTCTTTCAGAGCGTAGGCGAACATGGCTCTCCACAATTTCCTATCCTTCGTATCCCTTAAAAATTTTTGCGTTTTTTTCTATTTCTCCTAATCCTTGTTTCGCCATTCATTTATCAAGCTCATTAAGTTTGTTATGCGTTGTTTTCTTCTGTACCTCCTAACTTCAAACTGTCCTGTGAGTATCAGATTTTCCACGCTCTATTTCCTCATTTTGGGTCCTAGAAATTTCAACTGTCTCTTCTTAGTGTTAAGTATAAGTTTCCGTTTTGTTTCCATTTTCCCTATACATTCGTCATTGCTCCTATGTTCAGTTCATGTCATTCTCAGCATCCTTCTTCAGAACATTATTTCTGTTGTTTCTAATCTCTGCTTTCTCTGTGTGGAGATTGTCCAGCATTTACCGCTATATAGAAGGACCGATATTATGTAACAATTCGGTATTATTTTCTGCTTTTTTGTTTCTTTTTTTCTTTTTTCTAACGTGATTTTCGTATTTTATACGTCACCGACTAAATCATCATTCCCCTCCAGAGATTCTTTCACTTACCCGTGTACTGTCATGGCTTTCTGGGAAATAGAATAAATTTGTTGTTGGTTGACATATCTCCATGTTTAAATATTTGATTATACATTTCTGAGACAGGTGCCCACACAAGGATAAGAAAGCCCAGGGTGCACAAAAACTTACTCCTAACTTACAAGGAGAGATGATACGGATTCCTACCTCATCCAATTTTTTCATTCATTCCTTATCTACAACTTATCAATACTTTGCAGGTTATTCAAAGCCAGAAAGGAGTGTAAGAATTTAATTTTTTAGAGATAAGAATGATTTAGTAACTAACTAAATTACTAACTAACCCATAACATGGGGAGAAGAGGTGGATTCATACCTTTCCTAAGAGTATTTACGGGTAAGTGAATATAATGAACCCGACTGGAATTGTAACTTGATTCTCCAATTTCCAGTTCCAAGACGTTATCCCTTACGCCAAGTGCACATGCAAGCTTACAGTTCTTGTATTCTCAAACGGTTATCCATCTCAATGCTGACCATAGAGTGTTTCAACTTGATGTGGCCGTAAGTTATAAAAACACAACTTTAGTACAAAATAATGTGTGCACAGTGCAGATTGAACTGCAGCAAATTACGTACTAGTTCAGGCATCATTACTCCGCATCAAGATACGAATAAGATTTTACTGATTTCTTTATATTAGAAGGGAAAAAAACCAATACCTGTCTCTTTTAACGACCGCGACGTCAAATGTAAATGAAGTATTCACAAAAAAAGCCCGTGTTACAACCGATTCGTTTTGGTTTGACGACTGGGCAATCCCTGTCGACTTCTGGCACGCCAACGTAGTTAATGATTAATCTAATCTCGTTAATTTACTTTCTTATCGAATTGGTCACAGCAAAACAAATCCAGCATTTTCGATCGGTAATTAATACATGTTTAATCAAGAAATATTTTTCTGTTAACCATTTTTTCATGCCTTGTTACTTTATAAACTGGAATGACGGAGAATTTGAGGTTCAGAATTAGCTATTTCTAGGATGCATGACGAAGATAATAACAACATAAGGAAATATGGGGAACTTGAAATCTTAAATAAAAAGACAAAATTGCAACTAGATTCAGGTTCCGATCTAACGATAATTAACCTACAGACATGGAAAAATCTTAACAGACCAACCATGCTATATACACAAAAAATTGCTAAGTCGGTGACAGGAAAGCGTATAAAGTTCGAAAGAGAAATAATCGAAAATGTTAAATTTTACGGGAAAACAAAAAAACTCAGGATATACGTAATGGAAGATACAGAACATCTAGTGGGTACAGACTGGATGAAAAAGTTCGACGTATGGGATTCACCTATCAGCTCTTTCTGTAAGTATGCAGCTAGAAGTGAATTGAAAAAAAAAAAGCCCAACCAGTATGTAAAAAGAAGCGAAACGCGCCATTTGTGGCCAATTCGATAAGAAAGTAAATTAACGAGATTAGATTAATCATTAACTACGTTGGCGTGCCAGAAGTCGACAGGGATTGCCCAGTCGTCAAACCAAAACGAATCGGTTGTAACACGGGCTTTTTTTGTGAATACTTCATTTACATTTGACGTCGCGGTCGTTAAAAGAGACAGGTATTGGTTTTTTTCCCTTCTAATATAAAGAAATCAGTAAAATCTTATTCGTATCTTGATGCGGAGTAATGATGCCTGAACTAGTACGTAATTTGCTGCAGTTCAATCTGCACTGTGCACACATTATTTTGTACTAAAGTTGTGTTTTTATAACTTACGGCCACATCAAGTTGAAACACTCTATGGTCAGCATTGAGATGGATAACCGTTTGAGAATACAAGAACTGTAAGCTTGCATGTGCACTTGGCGTAAGGGATAACGTCTTGGAACTGGAAATTGGAGAATCAAGTTACAATTCCAGTCGGGTTCATTATATTCACTTACCCGTAAATACTCTTAGGAAAGGTATGAATCCACCTCTTCTCCCCATGTTATGGGTTAGTTAGTAATTTAGTTAGTTACTAAATCATTCTTATCTCTAAAAAATCATTCTTATCTCTAAAAAAACAGATGAAAACATTTATACAAGGCAGTAAAGGAACTACCTGTGACCTTGCGGGAGATAAGAAAAGAAGCAAAAAAGGATGAATTTATTCAGAGGACGAAGGAAAAAATAAATAAAAACCGGTATACATCTACAGTGCTCGGGAGTTCATTCAAACAAGAATGGGTCTATTTCAGTAACAATATCGTTTATGAGGAACCAAATACAATAATTAACAGACAAGGAAACGTGATGTACACAAAATGAGAAACATTTACCCACAGAAAACATATTGACCAAATACAAAATAGACGGGTTGAAGAGCCAAGCTCGTCACCCGCAGAAAATGACGAGTCGATGGAGGAGATCTTTGAAGTTTTTGAGATTCAAAGACCAAGAAGACACAGAAATTGGAAGGACTAGCAGGAAGAGAAAATTTACAGTGCTTCTAATTGTCGACTATAAGAAAAAGGAAAAGATATTAACTCCCCCTAAAAGGAATTTAAGAAGTGTGTGTTAAGGGGTCTCCCCTTTTTACCCAAATGAACTCAACCGAGGTATAAATATACTACCACTAGTGAATACCTGGGAGTACGTTAAGACAGTCGAGAAGTCAGTAGGCTGAGTAGTATCAGTAGTATTAGAGGAGGGTAACACAAGAGTCACCGTCACAGCACCTAGACTCAGTAAGGAGTCACACCGCGATACTTCAATACCAAGACTGTATATATATATTATTGCTACTAACCCGCATTCCTGGATCTACTAACCCGTATTTCCAGTTTGTATTATTACGTTAATACATTTATTTTCCTTATCTATTCCTGGCCTTTGTTAATTATTGATATCGGATTTCATCCCGGAATCCACAACAATAAGTCTCTAAAATTCACTCACTGATGTTCAAGAAATGATTCAGTGAATAAGTACGTTGGTTGAAGTAATACAAACACCTGAGTTGAGTCAAAGAATTGTGAGTTCAATAGTCAACAAACTTGGAGAGTTGATTTAGTAAAAGGCATTAACTGAAACTGAGATATCCGGGAAAGGCATGACACGTGGAACTAGAAAAAATTATCCCCATGGGCTAAACAAAGGGTTCGAATCGAAACTCCAACGTATATCATATGAAGAAGACCGGAGCGTACAGCGGCCGAAACCTCGTCAACATGAAAATAAAGATGACGATAACTGTCCGAACAATGTAACAGTGTAAATAGTGATAAGAATAGTTCATCTCAGAAATATAGATAGATATTACTTTTTCTGTTTATTTCGGTTGTATAGTTATTTCCTTTCCGGGCCACAATAGAGGCCTAAGGTTAGAAATGACATATAAGACGCTTTCATGGATAAAGCCCTTCGTAATGAGTGAGCTTTAATTGTGAGTACAATTAATTTACAGTTGAATTTTATAATTTTGTTGGAAAAATTATGTTGATTATACCAACATACGAGCAAAATATTTTTCTCATTCGAAGCAGAAACTATTTGATATTTTTTCATTTCTAAAAGTGATTTTAATCAACATCAAAAGCAAAATATAATTATAGTTCAGTTCTGTGTCAATAATCTATAACCACGAATGTGAAATTTATGTCAATACAAAAATTAAAAAGAAAAAAGAGAAAAAGAAATAATATACCAACTAAAATCCTAGATACAAAAGTGTGAAGATAATTACCTATTCTACTGAGGTAATTATTCCATAATGTGTCTGCAACTAGTCGGAATTTTCGGTAAAGTACAATCAAATTAACAAGTGGAAGAAAGTTTAAACAAGTACTACATTTTTCCGGTCGCATCTATACCAAAATTCCTTAACATATCAAAACCAATTCAATCAATGTTTTTTTACAATACATTTCGTTAAATTTACACCTATATTAAATTACTAATACTCATTTGAATTAATTAGGTGTACTTTTATATATTTTATTCACATTGCAATACAAGTGAATCATTTTAGGTCATATTTTCACCTCTCCGTACGCACACATATACGCGCACACACATTCAAGCCCAACAGGGCTGTCATGAAGTGTAAAATCTCTTTGGTTTAAATAAACTGACACCATTTTAGCGGTGATTACTGACACTGGAACAACAATAGTTCTGTTAATGAATATATATTTTTTTCATATGAAGCTATTATGCAAATAAAAGTAACTTCGATAAATTTAATTTGCTCTGATTTTTTTTATCTTTCCAACGTTTAAACAAAACTTTAGGTAGTTTCTATTTATTAAAAATCTCTCTTTCCAGTACTGATTGGTGTTTCCTTCCTAACAGTTTTTTTTTTCAAAGTGATATGGAATGTCATTATGTAATTATTTTCTCTTGGATTTACATGTGGTATCCACTTTACGTGTCGCTGCTGTTAAAAGATCTCAAGAGATGTGGTTTCTGTTAATTGGTACAGTTTTTGTTCCTGCTCCGTACAAACGTTATTTGGATCAATGGCTAAAATTCGATTTGAGTGAGTAAAGTCTACCGGCCTTTTCACAGTGTTCGAAAAACTGTGATCTTCACCAAGATCCATAAGCTGCACTCACTTACAACGAATTTTAACAACTGATCGTAGAATGCGTTTGCACACAACAGACAGTTTAGATATTTCTGAACAGATTTGGCGCCATACATGATATCCATATAAATGTCTCGATCTAATTTGTTTGATTTGTTTTGTTTTACGGCATATAAACCTCAATGGGTTATTTAATGCCGACAAGATTTTTATTACTGGTAATACATTTTTATTTTTCAAATTTATTGCTAGTAAAATGTTTTCTTTCAAAAGTGTATTTCTGGTAATATTTTTTTCTTTCAAAAGTCTATTTCTGGTAATATTTTTTTCTTTCAAAAGTCTATTTCTGGTAATATTTTTTTCTTTCAAAAGTCTATTTCTGGTAATATTTTTTCTTCAAAAATGCATCGCTTGCAATTTTTTTCAAAAAAATTATAGCTGGTATTATATTTTTTTCAAAAATGCCTTGCTGGTAATAATTTTTTCTTCTAAAACATATTGCTGGTAATAACCTTTTTACAAATTATTTCTGGTATTAAAACCTATTTTTAAATTTCCATAGTGTTTTAACCCTAGTTTGAGGGTTAACTATTTGCCTACAGCTGGGGGCCAAACAGGTGCTACCACCCCGAGTCAAGATGGACCTGGGAACACCAGCAATTAAGAGGTGGTTCCATGCTCCTTAAAACCTCCTGATCACAGGCCTTGCTGTTGGGCGTAGTTCATCGTCTTACCCATGACGCGGACCTAGTTTATCGTCATACCCAGGACGGCTTGATGTGATAACTCAAGAAAATGTTTTGGTTTTGTAGCATTTTGCGGTCTTGGTCTAACTCAGTCTATTCTATGTTCAATATTCTTAACTCTTATACTAAATTTATTATAACTAATCCATACAGCGAGGTATTTTTTCAGTGTTTCCTAAAACCACATCCTGATTTATTATAATGGATTCAGTGTAATTGTCATCATTGCTTTCATTGCAATTCCAGATTATAGTTTTTGTTTTAGAAAGGTTACCTTGAGTCCTATTTCTTGGAACACATAGTAGAGGATGTTGACTTTCTTTTCAAGATCATTCTTACCTCAGATAGGAAAACTTATGTCATCAGCATAGTTCGCTTCATCAACAGTACATTGGCATCTGGATGGAAAGAAGGATCGTTTTCTTTTATTTGTCGCTTCGTTTAGGATGTAGTATGGAATGCTTAAATGATCAGTGCCCATCTCTTTGCAGGATAAACAGAAAAGCTTTTATTCTCCAGTATGATAATGTAAGGACAAATTCTGTAAAAAAAAAAAGCCATTGTTTGTATTGAATCAATACCAACTGATCTCTTTCTGAGATTATACGAAACGACAATAACTCGATCCCGAAAAACCACTAGTCACGATGAATGGATGTGTCCTCGGGTAGGCTCCATGCCTTAAGAGACTATTGGGGATTAAACTCACCCCAGAGATCAATTGGAACTCCTACATACGATCCATGTTTAAAAATGCGGGTAAAATGGTCGGTACCGATCTAGTAATTACCTGACTCCTCGTGCTATTCTCTACTTTTACAAGGGCCAGATAAGGCCTATTATAGAGTACTGGTGTAATATTTGTATAGGAACTGCTCAATCCTTACCTTCCAGTCTAGATAGAGTCCAAAAGCGTATCCAATTTCCTATAGGTGACAAATTATTTTTCACATTCTAACCCCTCTCTCACAGGTGGTGGGTGACTAGGCTCTCACTGCTCTATCGAAACTTCCATAGAAAGTGCTTGGACGAATTGAATTCCTTGGTTCCGCCAGTTCTAACAATCACGTGTAGGACTCGACATGCAACTAAAATTTTCACAAACCACCCACTCCATATTCCATTAGTGAGAAGTGAAACTGTTAGATGTAGACGTTTCTTCTACTCCAACAGCTTCATGTCTCGCAAATCTCGCCTGTGGAACTCCCTTCCTTATTCCTGTTTCCCTAACAAATGCAATCTCCAACTATTTAAGTGTAACGTCAATCGACATCTCTAGTTGCCTTGATCTATCCACTTTCACCTTTCATTCCTATCTGCTCTCGCTCCAAATCTTCTGTAACCCCCTTGCCTTGATCGACCCACTATCTTTCTCCACATCCTCTCCTTTACCACTCCTATCTGCTCTTCCTCCAAACCTTCTGTAACCCCTTGCGTGCTAGTGGCTTCCAGCCTGGCTTGGGGTGATAGGCTTAAAAAAAAAGAAAGAAAGTAAGTTCCTTTCGCAGAGCTTCATCCTGGGAACCAGTGCTCTGTGGAAACAACTCCCAAGAGGATGTTTCTCCAAACACTATATTCTTAACCTGTCCAGTTCTAGCGTTTACCTCTCTTACCTACCTGTCCGTATAAACTGCCTCTTACACTGTAACCCTCTACCACGATTGTCTCTTGAGCCTTGTGGAGGATGAACTTCAGTGTAAAAAATATCTTTAATCAGAAGTGTTATTATTTGGATATCCTCCATTTTGCCTGGAATTTCAGTTTCGAAGTTTTTCACTGGATCTTTATCATCCCAAGAACTACGGTTTCATATATACACTTCAAGATCTAATATATGATCAGTTCTTTTGCGAGACTTCAAATATTTGGTGTTATTTTCTTTAATTCGTGTACTGTTGGTTCATCAAAAGGCACAATGTGATATGATTCTGCACCTTGTTTGCAATGACCATGTAATTCACTAGGTGATCAGTTTGAATATCAAAAACACCCGGAGTTATTTGCACAATTCTCAGTAGACGCCCCCTCTCCACTCAATAATATCTAATGCTGTGTTTTCTTGCATTCGGCTATTAGAACTTCTATGAAAAGATAATGATAACAACACTGGGGATAATGAAATGCTGAAAAGCGGATTAACGCGTTAGGGGCTAGTAAAGCTTTGAACTGAGAAACAACTTAAATCTGCCTCGTAATCAAACGGAAGAGGAAGCAAATGCCAGGCGAGATCGACAAGGACGCTACTGGCATGAACACTTCTCTGTTCGTTTATTTGCGGCTGTCTCAACTGAACATCCCCAGCTGCACACCGCTTGATCCATACAAACTAACTACCTTCATGTAATCCACAAAGAGCTTAAACAATTGGCGATTAAGACAAAATCCATTAGGATAATTTGCGCACATAAGATGTTTGTAATCCCGCAGACGATCGTCATTGTTTGTGACCGTATTTATGGCTTTTTTAGCAAAATAGTTTTTGTCGCAAGTTATACTTTGATCAGGATGTAATTAACCACACACACACACACACACACACACACACACACACACACACACACACACACTTATATATATATATATATATATATATATATATATATATATATATATATTGGAGCAAATGCATGACAAATTGGAAAAATTTACTTGCGACGGGTTTCGACCTTGAGGACTTCATCAGATTAAATTTGTTATGTTGGTACGATTACACATGCGCACGAACGAGAGGTGCTGGTGATTTTAGAATTTATAGAATTTAAAAAAAGTTTTTTTATATATATATAGCCAAATTCATTTAGAGTCTTTTTCGTTTCCTTCCAAATCCCCAGCACTACTCGTTCGTGCGCATGTATAATCGTACTAACATAGCAAATTCAATCCGACGAAGTCCTGAAGGACGAAACGCGTCACAAGTAAAATTTTTCCACTTTGTCATACAATATCCCCAACACTGTTCTTGATATATAAAAATACATATAGTTATCTCGTATATATATATATATATATATATATATATATATATATATATATAATAAAAAGACTTAAACACTAATATTCCATGGTCATAATTTATTCCATTGGAATCGTAAGAACGATCCAATTGATCAGACCTACTGATTCAATCTGTAGGTCTGATGAATTGGATCGTTCTTACGATTCCAATGGAATAAATTATGACCATGGAATATTAGTGTTTAAGTCTTTTTATTATATCCTTACTCTGTCCTGGACATCGAGTTCTACCTGGATCATATCCTCTTGGAATTATTTTTATACACATATGTGTATGTGTATATATTATTGCATATGTATGTGTATATTCACCACTAATATTGTCTCTCTCTATCTCTCTCTCTATATATATATATATATATTAAATATGTTGTGTTGAATGTCAAAGACAACATAGTCATGTATATTCTCATTTAAGAAAATTAAAATGAGAATATACAGGACTATGTTGTCATTCAACACAACATGTTTAAAAGAAAAGTCGCTGCCAAATTACGCATATATATATATATGTATGTATGTATGTATGTATGTATGTATATCATTGAATGTGACGGAAAAGATGAGTTTTTATTCAATTTTTATAACGTTCTTACAGGTTTTTTATGGAGATTAAGAATGTATAGAAGTTGACCATAGTGATTGTTGTTGATACTTGAAGGATTTGATGACCACTCTTTATTTATTTTCAAGGGTGGGGGTCGTAGTTTGTATATTTCCTATATTTATATTCGAAGATGCATTTTATAGAAGGTATAGTTAAGTGTTCTTGTGCAATGGATAACGGATCGGAATGAGAAATTCGAGAGCTGGGTTCGAATTCCATTCGGGTTGGTTACTTTCCCTTATGAGAAAATACTGGTGGGAAATATATAAATTCATCTCGGGTTGAATAGTCCTATATCCTTGGTTGGCAACCAGTCTACTGTAGGAAAAAACGGCAACCTACTGCGGGAAAATCTCCTACTTAGAGATTTTCCAAGCGTTTATCACGTAGTAGTAGTTCTAAGCTGAGTTATAGATTATTCCCATTATCCCCAAAGTCATTTATAATCTGTGTTTTTTCTAGACTCTTTTGTAAAGAAAAGATGCCGTTCGGTATGCTTTTTCAATCGTATTTTCTGTCTACTCAAAAGATTAATCCTTGACTAATCGACCATTGTCAGATTGGAACTCAGGTCTCATGATCGTAACGCTAACTATTCGGCCACGCACTTCATATCAGTTATGTGCCAGGCGTGATTTGTGAGTAAAGACAAGTAGAAAAATGGAAGTAAAAAAAAGAACACATACTTAACATCAGGAAAAGGCAGTGGAAACTTCTGGGGCAAGTAACGAGGGCTTGGAAAACCTGGCAGAACAGATTGGAAGAAAAATGAACAGCGGGAAGCAGCGCGTTACATACTTGAACTTGAATAAATGGATAGCAGAAAAGAGTTCGGGATAAGTACAAAAATACAAGACTTATTAAGTGCTACAAGGGACAGGAAGATGTTGAGGCCCATGATCGCCTACGTCCTGAAAGGACTCGACACATAAAAGAAAAAGAATGAATGACTACGTAAAGTAGAGAGGACTGTTTATAACTTAGTAAAAGATACTAGAACTTATTGTCTTAAACCTTGGCCGGGTAAACGAGAATATAATTTTTATAAAACAGAGTAGGTTATATATTTTGCTTACATTCAGCATGCAGAATATGACAGATGATTTCTTCTTGACCATTTTCTTTTACTAATTCATATTTCATTCCTTTATAATTTACTGAACAAGGACACGACTAATAACTGAACAGTTCTAAATAATAACACCAAAATTTCCTATACCTGCGGAGCCAGAGAAATCTACCTAACTTTATTTCAGTTCGAAATTCTATAAAGGCTAATCGGATTTACAAACACCTGTAGACACCCGGTGGGAACATTGGTTGAATCTTTGAGTAGCTGTTAACTGTTCTAATATTTATGACAATTCTGTTAACCTTCATTTCTTTCAGTTCGCTAGATAATGAAATATCCGTTGGTAACTGATGATTCGTTTTCCAGTCAGTAGCTTCCAATTAAACTAAATGGTGTTCATTCGGAGATATAATTCATAAAACCGATTGATTCCGACTTGAATCCAGTCCAGGAAGAAAAAGATGAAGAAGAATCTTTAATAAAGAAAAATAAGAAAGAAAAATCCTGTCGAAAGGAACATTTTCCTTAACAAGACATTCTCGAAAAACAAAGACCGATAACCTACTAGGTTCACTAATGTGAATAATCATCGAGATTATCACCGAAATAATCATCGAAATATCAGTCAAATCAAGCTAGCTTCTTTTCCCCAGTAAATAACGATTACAAGAAAAACAAATGATCATCGGAGTTACTTTCTTCTCTTATGTTTTGAAATTACCTGAAAGACAGAATGACGGGACATGAAGATAAGCAAGCAGATACAAGAACTGGCTGGACGGTTAACAACTTTCGCAGTGACAGGACCAATCCCTGAGAGGTAGCCTGGTTTTAGGTTTCTCTCTGGGACAAGTCAATCATACATCTGACTCCATCCTGGAGCCATTCCTGACAGCTTACGGCTACAAAAAATTTGCATCCTAACGAAAACATTCCTCAGATTCAGAGCTTGTGAAAAATTATTTCGAAGCAACTAAAAAGTCTTTTAAATCATCAGTTTGTCTTTATTCAAAAAGACATATCGAAAAAGCATATTTGATTAAAAAAAAACTATATATGAGTATATGTACCTGATTGTTGAATAATTCAAGCTGGTAGTAACGCCTGGATTTCGAACCATGGTAAAATCTTGGATTTCGAAACTGATACTGCGGGAAGACTGCTACTATATATTTAAAAATGTATTTTCCTACTTCTAAAACATAATATTCACCCCTAGGCAAGGCGATAATGCCACTAAGACGCAAGGGGGCTTCTGGAAGTGAAAGAGAATAAGTCTTTCGAAGGAGCCGGAAGACCAATTCTAAACAAGATAAAAGGAAAAACCTCTGCTACTATTCAAAAGATCTGAGTATTCAAAATATTTTGGGTTTTACGCAGGATGGATTTGAACTTGACTAGTCTTCTATTTTCATTTTCACACTAATGTCCTTAGTTAAAATATTATATAGCACTCATCTCGACCCCAGGTATGAGTTAAATTGCACAGAAGATTAGGGTCTTTGGCTGTAGATTGCAACCAGTCTGCGTGAAAGAGAGCTCTGAATTTAAAACTATGGAGAAAGTAACGAGAAATCATCCCATATTTCCTATGAAGTTATTATATTCCTGAAATATAATACGCCACACACACACACACACACACACACACACACACACACACACACACACACACACACATATATATATATATATATATATATATATATATATATATATATATATATATATATATAGAGAGAGAGAGAGAGAGAGAGAGAGAGAGAGAGAGAGAGATTGTGTGTACGCACTTGTGTGTGTGATTACAATTTGAAATATTTAAGGGGAAAGGTTATTCAATATCGGAGACAGTGTTTATAATTATAAATACTGGATATATCAAACAACACTGCATCTTAAGAAATCATCAGACCATATGTATTCTACACGCACATATATATATATATATATATATATATATATATATATATGATTTTTATTAAATACCTCCATCGAGGTTTCCCTGTTCAATTTTTTATCATATTTTACAATTTGTTTCGCATTCTATATATAATAGTTTGAACATATCTATCTATCTATCTATCTATCTATCTATCTATCTATCTATCTATTTATCTATCTGACTATCTATCCGTGCATGCAAGTGTGAAAAAAAATCAGAATTAAATAAAATATAACTGTGAGAGTTTTTTGTGTGTGTAACAATTGAGGGATAGTATGCAAAAGACGACATTCACGTCCACACTACATAAGCTAACGCGCTGACAAACTACAAATGAACGCCCTTCTTTCCATCTCTCTTCGCATGAGGTGGCGAGGCAAAGTGCGGTGAACTACACAGAAAACTGCTCCCTGGGCTGGCACAGTTCACAGTAAGAACTTAATTGTATCAAATCTCGACACTCAGAATTTTGGCATTTAACAAAATCCCAAGTAGAAGAATAGACAGCTTTACTTTATTTTGCTTTGGGAACTTTTGTTGTAATATAAAGTTTCGTTGTAAAGATCCGTCCTGGGTCTGACTGTAAACTACATCCGCGTCCTGGGTAAGACGATAAACTACATCTTTTTTTCTTTTTGCACATGTACAGTGTCCCTTCTGTACGTTGGCGATCATGGCTCTCCAGAATGTCCTATCATTTGTAGCTATTAATAGTGTTTTTGTCATCTCTCCTTAACCCTGTTCTGTCATTCATTTACTCAAGCTCGGTAAGTAGAGTATGCGTTGTATTCCTTCTCTCTCTCTCTCTCTCTCTTGTCTTCCATCTGTTCTGTGAGTATCAAACTTTCCAAACCCTCTTTCCTTATTATGCACCCTTGACATTTCAATTGTCTCGTTTCGATGTCAAATAAATATAAGTGTTCTTTTTGTTTCAATTTTTTCTAAAGCTTCGCCGTTGCTCACATGTTTGGTGCAAGATATTCTCCCCATCATTCTGCAGAACCAATTTTTTGTTGTTACTTCTTCATCTGTGAGGAGATTGTCCAACATGCACTGTCATATAAGAGGACTTGTATTGCAGCCTTCAATTTAATTTTAAATATCAATAAATTTATTTATAATATCAGCGAATTATATATTCCAACTGCTCTCACTGGTAAAAAGACTTTTTGTTGGAATTTCACTATTCTTGATGAAGTGAATGAAGGAGAGTGTTACTGATCACGTGACCAAATTACACTTTTATCATTAACTTACCCGCCCGTGAGGCAGCGCAGAAAAGATGTTCAAACTATTTTTTTTTTTTTTTTTGGTGGGGTGGGGTCAAAAATGAATATTTCCATGAAAAGATTTGGTTTGTATATATCCGTACCAGTGAATTTAGGTGTCATTGCAGAAAGGTCTTAGATCCAAAACGTTTTTATTTTTATTTTTATTTTTTATTTTTCGTCATAAACTGAGGAAAACGCGACACATTGCATCGGCGAAGCTTTAATACAGACGAGAACGACACCCCCGAATTCGTTCGAGAGGAAGAAGGAGAGAAAAGACCAAGCGAAATCTCCGTTACTTGCCGATAGGTAAAATCAACTTACAAACGAAATCCGATTAAATAAATCGGAGCCCTGGTGGTGTTGGTCGAGTCGGTGATGGGTGTACCAACGTAAAGAGTGCTTCAGGGTTCGGTAGCAGGACGAAGGGCAATTGAGCCCTTTCGCCGCCACATTCCACTCTCTCTTCCGACCAGCATCATCAATCATCTGTCTTATTCAAATGTTCTCTTAGTAAGATGTGCCTGACAGACCAAACAGTGAAACGTGTTCCAAAGAGGTGCTCTTGATTTCGCTAATAAGATTATGACGTAAGGTGAATGAGAAGAGTGCGCAAATTTCATGGAAAAGATACTTTCTCAACAAGGGATTATTCTTAAGCAGTATAACACAAAATCTACTTTAAATAAAGATTGTTAAAGTGAAAAAAAAACCGTGGCAATAACTAAGAGTCTTTATTTTCAGATCGCTGTTAAATTATATATTCCTCGATTTCTTCTATTTTTCTCCTTTGCCAATTCTTATTTTAATTAGAAAGTTCAATATCGTTATTATAACATTAGTAATGCGTCCTATGATATGCCTGTGGTGTTTTGCATAGCGGCCTGGGAATGAGAAAGCGGTGATCCGTGTTCGAAATCCAGCCGAGTTTGTTACATTCACTTACGCGCAAATACCCTTGGGAAAGGTATAAATCTGTATCTTCTCCCCCACACGGGTTAAATAGCAGGACATACTGATCTCTATAGCGTTGGTTGGCAACCAGTAGACCAGTGGTTCCCAACCACCGTGCCGCAGCACATTAGTGTGCCGCGGAATGATTACTGGTGTGCCACGAAAAGATAATACCTAGAAGCCATTTAATTTCATTTTGTTTAATAAAGACATTCAATTTCTTAATCAAGATGACACCGCTCAATTCAAAATCGCCGAATTTCTAGATTTATCAATCATCAACCTTTTCAATTTCGAGTTATGTGAAGAGGGATAATTAGCAAGCCTTTCCAGTGATCGTGGTCTCAAATTGAAGTACACGCAACTGCCATTGGACGCCTTTTGGATTTCTGTTATGGAAGAGTATCCAACTCTAAGTAAAAAAGCCATTAAAATTTTAATGCAATTCTCAACTTCGTACCTATGCGAACTGGGATTTTCTTACCTAAACAACATTAAAAATAAAAAACGTGAAAGACTTAAAAATATTGAAGAAGAGTTAAGAGTGTGTCTCTCTCACATTCGCCCAAATGTTGCAGCAGTAGTCAAGAAGCACTAGGCACAACTGTCCCACTGACATTCACCATTATTATTTTATACCCGATATTGAATACCTGTATTTAATATGTTGATTTATGTGAATAAAAATTCTTCTTATATAATATTCTTTGTTTTTTATTACTTTATTGTAAAAAGGCTTTATGAGTGTAAAATATTATTTTTTTGTGATAGGTGTGCCGCGAAAATTTAAAGAACTCAATAGTGTGCTGCCAAGTAAAAAAGTAGATTCTAGGTGAGTCGATAAGATCACCCATGTGAGTCTGGGCACTTGGACATGTATTCTTTAGCAAGCTTGTCTCGCTAGATCAATTATGACTGAGTAGTAATTTCGATCCTCACTGGGTGCCCCATATTTTTGGCTTTGTGCGGCAACTAAGCTACGCTTAGTAAATCACTATATCAGCAAGCCTGGGAAACGCTTCAGTCAGTCCTTGACAACGCATACTGACAAAAATTCTTCAGTTTTGTGATTTACACATTCTGCCGCTGTCGGAGAATAGGTTTAAATTTTTTTTAATTTTTCATATTGTTTCATAGATTAATGAGCTGATGGTAAAATATGTTTGAAAATTCTCAATGTCAGTATTATGTGAATGCTTCGATCATATCTTATGTGCCCTATCCATTCAGGACCTGGATGATCATGACTTTCCACAACTCCAAAGTTCTAAATCTTGTCTTCTTACGATCACATCCATCCCACGGACCCTGTTCTTCCATTCATGTACACAAGCTGGCTAGCTACGCGATATTTCTCTTTGCCCCTCCTGTCTTCAATTTGATACTCAACAGATAATTTTTCTCCAAGCTTTCTTTTCTCATTAAGTGTCCCAGAATTATCCACGTTAATAACAGGTTCATGCTCCGTCCGTCGTATTCTCAGCATCCTTCTGTAGAACTATATCTTTCTTCTACTCTGGGAAAATTGCACCGCATTTACTTCTATATATAGGAGGATTCCTACTGCGCCTTCGGAGGTTTGAAACACATTTTTCGTCTTCTCCTGTCATAACATAGTCCAGAAAGTTAAATTTCTATTCATGCTTGACTCTGACATTTCTAATTCATAAGAATCATTTTTGAGTCATGGTAAAGTGATAAATAACGGCTCGGATTGAGGAATCGGAGAGCCAAGTTCAAATTCTAGTCGAGATGATTACGTTCAATTACGTGCTAATACCTTGAAAAGGATATGAATCCATCTATTACTTTCAGCTATGAGTAATTAGAATAATATATTGGGCTCTATAGCCTTGGTTGGTAAGAGAAGGAAAATATTGAATTCAAACCAACCTGGTGAGGACTGGGTTACATCAGGCTATCTTGCTCAAGAGACACCACTGCTGCTGTGGCTGCAGTAGGTTTGGAGCCTCGACTCTAAGGTTTACGGGATTCCTGATCGCAAGCACGCATTTTGTGCTGTCTCTCTTTCACTTTAAATTCTTGACAGTTTCTAATAACTCCTTCTTCTTCTATTTCCTTTTTTTGGCGCTAATCTAATTAGACAACGCTATTTATTGTCTATCAAAATGATCTTTTACTTGCTTGGAGTTTGTAGTTTTAGGCCGAGGTATAAGTTGCTTAACGTAAGACTTAATAATTCTTGTTGGATTATGTAATGACGAATATACATCTCATAACGGAATAATCTCAATGAATTAGTATATAGGAAGATATAAATCGGATTTACAATGGAGTCAGCAGGCAGGCAACTGATAATGGCAATGGTAATATCAAACGGCTCTCCGATTCCTCAATCCGAGTAATGGATAGCGGCTCGGATTGATGAATTGGAGAGCCGAGTTCAAATTCCATTTGAATCCATTACATTCACTTACGTGTGAATACCCTTGGGAAACGTGTGAATCCTCTTCCCCCCCCCAGCTATGGATAAATAGCAGGACAGACCGGGTTCTATAGCCTTGGGTAGCAACTTGTCTACCGCAAAAAGAAATGGCAACCTACGGCGGGGAAAAATCTGCCTCGTCAGTCATATATCTTTCGATTCATGATCGCGTAAGCGTGTATCACGCAGGACACGTAACTGACTGAATATCAAACGTTTTCTCATGAGGAATCATTCGGCAGTCAATGACCGAGAAACAAGTGACACCGTCGTTTGAATTTTATAAGATATTTTTTTATTAAGACGATTTCTCAGGAAAATAAATTCATCAACACCACTGTTGTCGCTGTTTCCGTCATTAATGGCGGTTTCCTTCCTAATCCATTCTGTCAAAGATGTGTGGATGGTTAACATCTTGATTCTGCCATTATTTTCTCTATATGTGTTATCCATTTTAGTTGTTGCTGCAGTTGGAAGTCTTCGGTTGCGGTGTAGGTATCAATCTGAATAGTGATCCCTTCTAATAAGGAACCTTAAAATTCTGCTGGAAATACAACTGGCGTATTCTATGCCCCGCCGTGCGCGTAATTAAATTTGTAAAGCATTTGGCCCATCATAGAATATTAACAACCCGGTCAGAAAGGAAAATAGTAAAAAACTGTCTACCAGCATACGATGACAAACTTTAGTGTATATTATACATTTTTATTATAAATATTTACATATTTGTTGATCTTACATTTTTCTTTTATGTTATTTGAATCACAGGTTGTCAACTATGCTATTGGATAGAGGCAAATATCGCCCAGTTTTACAGATTGTGCTACTAGGACGCCAACGGTACTTACACGGGTGCTGATCAGAATATGAACATCCAGGAGCTAGGTATATATAATTTGGTTTTAGGTCTTGTAATTAATTAAATGCTTCTTACATTGTTTTAACTAGATTACCATTTATATTCCAGAATCTTCCTAATTAGGATTAGTGTGATTCTTATTTCCATGAACCACACCAATTCATTCGCGAAAATTCTACCTTCGAAATATTAATATGATTAAAATAAGGAAAAAAGCCTTTAAATAATGAAACTATTGTTGAACATATCAAGAAAAAAAATTGCGCAGTTCCATGTGGTGTAATGGTTAACAATCTTATTTCAATAGGACAATTACGAGTGAGTAGTGAGATCGATACTCACTGGTGTTACGCTTAGAAAATAACCATGGCAAGAACAAATTTCAGTTTGTCAAGCTAGAATAATTGTCAATTTGAGTGTTTATAATATAGTTATTGCAATGCTACCCGAAGCAAGTAAGTCAATTGCAAGACATTTTGAGTTAGACAACTGCTTAGTGTGAATAAGTCTTCAAGTTGAAAAATAAAAAGGGTTGAAATGATTAGCTTAAAAGAAAATTATAAAAAAATAATATTTCATTTCCTAACGACGTGATTTCCAGTGACGCGTGTATTGTCCAATGGAACATCAAAAAATAGATAATTAGGCTAATGAATTTGCGCAAAAATTCTTTGAATTCTCGACAGTAAGTTTGCATAGCAGAAATAATTATCTTTCATAAATTGACGTAAGGTTACATTTTATCTGTTTCCGTCTTACATAAGTAGAACAGACAGCTAATTCCACTAACACGATATAAATGTACTAACAAAAAGCTATATATATTCCCGTCAAATCGTTTTTCTATGACTAGTAAAATTTAATTTGCATAATATCTTTAAACGCATATTTTATGTGTCATATATTTTTAATTAAAATTAATATATACACCTTTCATAAGCAACGTTTCAGGCGATAAAATATTTCTTTTTAAATTCATCGTGTTTGTAGAGAAATAATTTATAGTTGTTTGCCAAAATTCAGTGGTATTAGACTAAAACCAATGAGTTTACAATTTAACAAAACATAAAATACATGTACATCTAAATATAACATTTTTCTATTATGAAGCAAAAATACATTATATATATATATATATATATATATATATATATATATATAGTCAAACCTAATGAGCCAGACAAGTGAAACCTTGGTAGGATTGTCTGGCTCATTAGGTTTGACTAGGTTTGCTCTACGTTTGTATCGAGCTCTTTAGTTAGTTGTTTACTCGTATCGGGGTTTTTTCTTTGGGCCTTGAACCTGTATCTGTGCGATTATTTTCGACAGACTTTCATGTTCCTGGCTCTTTCTTTTTTAAAACCTTTTTTTCCCTTCGTGATTGATTTGGCTATTGTTAAATCAAGAATTCGAAGGTTTTTCGACGTGAGTATAGTTACCTATATATATATATATATATATATATATCAAACAGTAAGTACAACAGAAAAGTATTACACGACTAGTAAGTGTGGGTCGGTTGACCCAGTGTTCAATCTATTCGACTGTTTCCCCCAAGCCTAATGTTATAGTAGGCTGAAGAGTCCAACATAGACTCTTTAGAGGGAGGACACCACACCAATAAATCAAAATAACCTGATTAATTTAAATTGCTCTCATTTAAACACCATAGAGAAACTTTTCTGTCTGCCATCATCATAGCTGACGCTAGACTTCTGGACAATATTGCACCTTTTTGGCCTCACGTTTTCAAATAACTTGAACTAGAGCAACTACATCGAATCAATAGCTGCATTTACCGGATGGGATGTTGGGTCAATGTGTCATACCAGAAAACTTTTATCGTCAGAGTCAATCATACACATTTACAAACCCACCACTCATCTGTGTATTAAATACTGCTGCCACATCTCGTTTGGTGCTCCTACCATTCATCTCAACGTTTTTGACAAAATTCAAAGAAGTACGAGGGTCATTCAATAAATAAGATGAATTTTTCGGTATAAGGACTTCTAATACAGACAGAAGCTTACTCTTTTTTTTTTTATTTACTTCTTTTTCACATGGATTTAATTTCTTTTGCAGATTAAAATAAAACTTTGAGAGTTTTGGCGATTAACAAAGATGGCCGACCAAGAAGCATGCTCCAGGATTGAACAGCGTCAGTTATCAAGTTTTTGGTTGCTGAAGGGTGCAAACCAGTTGAAATTCATAGGAGAATGTCAACTGTGTATGGTGCCACATGTTTCAGCCGAAGAAATGTCTACAAGTGGGATAAATTGTTTAACGAAGGCCGGAGCTGTGTTGAGGATGACGACAGGCCTGGGGGGCCTACAGAATTGAGATCTCCTGAGGTGATCAAATCAGTCAATGACTTCATTCAGTCTGACAGAATTGTGACAGTGGATGACATTGCAAGGACTTTGAGCTTATCTGTTGGGACAAACGCAGGGGTCATCAATCAGAAGGAGTCACCTTGCATCATGACAACGCAAGGCCTCACACAGCATCACAAACGATGCAGACCATCAACGAGCTGGGCTGGGAACTGTTCCCTCATCCCCCTTACAGCCCAGACTTTGCCCCTTCAGACTTTCACCTGTTTGGTCCCTTGGAAGCGTTCACGAGAGGCATGAATTTTAAAAGTGACGATGAAGTCAAAAGTGTTGTGAGCGACTGGCTGAGACATCAGTCCAAAGATCTTTACGCTGAGGGAATACGGAAGCTTGTGCACAGATGGGAAAAGTGTGTGACTGCTGGGAGACTACGTTGAAAAAAAAGTAAGCTTCTATCTGTATTAGAAGTCCTTATACCGAAATATTCACCTTATTTATTGAATGACCCTAGTATTTCTAATGTAATCGATCCTGACATGGCATCTTGATTTCAGCCATATTTTCACCGACATGGTGTCTCTTCCCTCTCTTTTCTCCAAATATTTTCATGGCAATTAATTTTTACGAGATTTTTTTATCTTCTTACCTCGACTATACGAATTTACGTGTGCTACTAGAATGGCATGTAGGTCCCTCACATTTACATTTGGAACAGCTAAATTCCACCGCCACTTCTATTCCAACAGTTTCTTTTCTTACATTTCCCGACTGTGGAATTCCCTTTCATCTACTTGCTTCCCTGATAACTGCAATCTTCAAAAAATGTAAATCCAACGTCTATCGCCATCTTCTATCTTCTTGAAAAACGTTGATCTTTTGCCCTTTCCTCAATCTTTATAATCCTGTTTTCTCTCACTTTCACTCCCTGTAACCCCCCTGATTATTGATGGTGTTCCCGCCTTTCTAAGGGATAAAATGATTTAAAAAATATTAGATTTTCTTAAAACTGTATTCAATTATCTGAAAAAACTTAAAATATTAAGTTTGCTGAATTAATT
>OZ038482.1:52616249-52636249 GCA_964036315.1 Acanthosepion esculentum | reverse complement strand
ATATATATATATATATATATATATATATATATATATATATATATATATATATATAACGGACTGTGATGCTCATATTGATGGAAATATAAATAATATATATGAATAGAGAGTATGTAGAATTGTGCATATATTGTGTGTGAATAATATATACAGGGTGACCCAAAAAACGGGAATATTTGAAGTGCGTATTGCCAGACATGAGCAAGTGGCAACACTGAAAGACAGTGACCTTGAGCAAGTAAACATTTCGCCATTTTAGTAACGAGAATGAAATTCACAGTATCCCAGCTGAGATGTTGCAGCAGTCAATGAGGAATCTCAACAGCAGATTTTAAGAATGCATTTGTACAGGAGGTCGCCATCTACAGGACGTAATTTTTAAAAAAATGAAAATTCCATCATTGTTTCTTAAATGGCATGTTTTAAAATTTCAATTTGTATGAATTAAATATTTTTCTTTCATCACTCTTGGTTTTATTGGATTGTTAAAAAGTTCACGTTTTTTTGGGTCACCCTGTATATATATGTGTGTGTGTATATACAACAGTTTCGTTTATAATAATAATTTTATAGTAGACATTTGAACTTAATTAATATCGCAACATATGCCGAAAAATAATCTAATGAAAGAGTGCTAACTTAAGACTGAGAAACATATTAATGTATATATTAAAAGCTGTATTTTTAGATCACCTTAAAAGTATTCTGTTCGCGGAAAAACCGTGTTTTTGTTGGTCCTATTTTGAGAAAGTAGGTAGCAGTGAGTCAACAGTTCTAATAAAAATGAACAACGTTGTTTTTAGCAAGAGGTGAATAATAATATGGAGCAAGATGGTGGAAAAATAGAACAGCGGCAATGACCTATTTCTTCTCCTACGATATAGTGCGTTTGTTATTTATGTTTATAGATTTCCCTTCTAGACGTGTGTGTGTGTGTGTGTGTGTGTGTGTGTGTGTGTGTGTGTGTGTGTGTGTGTGTGTGTGTGTGTGTTTAGCTGAAGAATTTTCTTAATACAAGTTTGATTAATGATCGGAGACTAAGGTTTTACATTTTTTTTTACCTAAATTTTCTTGTTCATGAACGAGAGCACGATTCATTGGGTAAGTTACAGGTTCTAACCCGTTCAAAAGCGAACGCATCGTCTGCAATTTGAACTCGATATATCAATACAATTATCCGTGTTAATAAACACTACGCTACACACACATTCGTATTCTGTGACGTCTTCTTCTAGGTGCCGTGACTCTTGAGGACGTAGCCACTCAAGTCTATCTATGGAATATAGCTGTCATATATACATCAACGATCCGACTTTGCATGGAATATTTCTGTTATATATGATCTGGTGCTCCCGTTGTACGTCTCGAGGTCCTCGGCAAAATCCAGAGACGAATATGCAAGATGATAGGTCCTGATCTGGCATCTAGTCTAAAATCCCTATCCCGCAGACGTGCCGTGACCTCCCTCTGTCTCTTCTACAAGTATTTTCTCGGTAACTGTTCCAACGAGCTATTGCGTTGTTTCCCGGACTACATGAATTTAAGCGAGCTACCATGCTGGCATTTCGGTTTCACCCTTCCACTATCAAAACGCTCAAATGTAACCATCTACCTTCTAATGTCTCTTCTACTCAAACAGCTTTTTCTTCCGCACTTCCCGTCTGTAAAACTCCTTTACCCCTACTTGATTCCCCGATTACTATAAACTTCAAATATTCAAGTTTAATGTCAATCGACATCTGACTGCCTGAGCTTGTTCCCCGTCCTTCTCTCTGTGTCCTTTCCCCAAACATGACTCTTTACTCTTGTTCTCAATCATCTGTAACCCGTTGCGTGCTAGTGGCACTCCCGCCTTGCTTGGGGTGAATTGCTTTACAAAAAATCATTTAATTTTTAGCTGTTAATTAACATTGTATTTTATGTTTTGTTTTTTTTTCTGTCTCACATAATTACTGATCGGCCACCCATTTACACAAAACTGTTAGGTTGCGCGTTGCTCTCCTCTGTCTCTTTTTCAATTTGTCTAGTGTGTCAACTTCTCTAAGCTCTCTTTCCTCATTATTTGTCCTAGAAATTTCAATTACCTGTTTCTCATTCTACATATAAGTGTCCATTTTGTTTTCTTTATCGCTAAAACTTACTCGTACTTCACATGTTTAGTCCATGTCATTCTTCCGTAAAACCACGTCACTGTTGCTTTAAGCCACTTCTTTATTTGTGAAAGGAATGCCTGACTTAAGGACTGCGCTTGTAATGTATTTGTGCGAATATTTTGGAGATTTAAATTTGTAGATAACAGTGACGAACAAAGTTTTATTTTTCTTAAGTTTTGTATAAAGCTTTTCAGAATCTTTGAAGAAAGACTGAATACCGTAATTGCCACCCAGTTTTATTCCAATAATGCATTTCTTAGAACGTCATCTGAAATCATTTCGATATTTTTATAGGATAATTTAGAGCGCTATTCTGTAATAAATTTACAATAGATCATCATATTGACAAGTGTTTGTTTTTGTATAGTTTGAACACTGACAAATGTTTTAATTACAACATTGGATTCTAATGCGTTTGAAAGCAACAGAAATTATTTGATATTTTTAAATGTCTTTTCAACAACGACTTCATATAGTTTTGTGTAAAATAAAATCGTTATCAGCAATTATGTGATATCACATAACATGCAAAATAATGGTCACCTGAATATGAACAGGAAGTAATTGGCTGGAACGTCGTATCTATCACGAGATATACATTAATCAATATGATAAAAATATTTCAATTATGTCAAAGTGTATTGAAAATTCGTCATCTGAAATATAAAAAAAATGCCAATAATGTCCTGCGAGAAATATATTCATATTTGCATATTTTGTGGTTTCATCATCCACAAAGAATCTCCAAATTATTTTAGTGAAGTATTTTTATACCGCATAAAATTAAGTCAGAAACAGAAAAAAAAATAAACAAAAACCAATAAAATATAAATAATAAATAATGTTACATTGTTTTCCCAAATACATTGTACATCTTTAATTGTTGCATCAGTTTTTTGTTTTAATTTTCATTACTATCTATTATCACTTGATATATATTCTCATTTTACAGGACAAAACAGCCAGTAGTTTACCCTATTCTAGGGACGAAACATTCATTCAAATGGTTACCATAGTAAGAGCGTTCTTTAACAACACTTATCGTCCAGGAGTGAGCGACATTAAAACTTGCACATCTATGTATGCACAAAGTCATTTATATGGCCTTTATGCAAATATCAATATATCGGAAAGAGATTACGTTTTCTTTAAGTAATACTTACCTCTTCAAACTTTAATATTATTATCTGTTTATATTTTAGATAGAAGCAATAATAACAGCAAAATTGCAATATGAGCTCTCGTAAAAATTGTTACTAAGACATTAATTTTTTAAATCCCCAAAATTCATACGCTGATGTCCGCAACGACACATGGCCCAGTGAATAAAAGCGTTAGTCTGATCCAACGACTTGACCCAAGTTGTTATGACTTCAATACCTGGCCGTTAGAACAATCTACCTCTGTGGACGAAATAAAGGGTTCAGTTCGAAATTCCAATCACCTGAAGAAGGCCGGAGCGTACAACGGCCGAAACATCGTGAACATAACAGTAAAGATGAGTACAACAGTCTGAATAATATATTTAGTTTTAATGGATACCAGTGTTTGAAATGAGAAAACTTAATAAAGTATTTTTTGCGCAATACGTCATATATAATAAACACTGTCTAGAAAATCCACTTTGTGAAATTTATCAACGTGGATCGATCAGTTTTTAGCCTTACATGTACTTGATAACTGAATATTGATTTGTCGATTTCACGGCATAATATTCGATCAATGGGATTAATATTAACCACTGAATTTATTGCTTTGAAAAAGAAGGAGATTATGTTGAAATTTAAATATGTTTGATCATTAGGCAACAAACTTTATGGTGCAACTACATTTTTCTTATACTGACAATAAATGTAACTTATATTTATATATTTAAGAAGACTTCGTTTCTTTAGTTTTCTTTTTCTGACTTGTCCCTTCAGCTCTTCATCACTTACTCTCCTATTTTATTCTTTCATTTTTTTTCTACCCATTCGGAAGGATTTCCATCTCAAAACCTGGACTCTTAAGGCGCAGAATATAAAATGTTAAACATTTTTTTTTTAAAGACACTCATTTTCTTTCTCTTTTTTAGTCTCGGGCAAAGCAGGCTTAGAAAAAATATAATATAAGATTTAATTATTTTAAACACACACACAAATGCATACAAACACAACACATTTCTCGTCATCCATCTGCTGAAGCCATATAAGTGAAATGCATTATCGGATATTATTTTCGAAATAAACTTTCATGAGCGTTTTCCCAAGTGTCAATAACTTATAACTCTGTCGGGATTACATAGCCAAATTTATTACATTACTCTCCTAGGCAACTCTGCCATTTGTTTCTCCGTACTCTCCCTGGTATTCCCTGTTTTATGAACCACTGATGCAAGTACGTTAGTTAATGTTCTCGCTAATTGTCTCCGCCCCAATTTCTTTCAGGGTGTACTGTGAGTATCAAATTCTCCAAGTGCTCTTCCCTCATTATATGTCCCAGAAATGTCAAATACCTTTTATGGTTATAATGCTTACGGTCAAATAACGCATTATTTCGTGACCATCGTATGTTTTTCTTTCGGAATAACAAGACCACACAAATATATATATATATATATATATATATATATATATATATATATATATATATATATATATATATATATATATATGTATGTATGTCAGTAAAGAAAAACTTGGTAATCAGTATGGGTAATCCCATCGAGGATGAAATCCGGAGAGCTGAATGTTAAATCAGAGCGATTAATTCAATCAAAACAGACAACTATAAGGGTTATAATTTATTTCCCCAGGAAATTTCTTTTTCTCTGGTTCATCAGACAACACTTCCAAGTGTGAAAAAATGAATCTTGATTCATGATGAATGATTCATTTTTCTCATAATTTTTATGATGAATTATTCATTTTCTTCACTCTTGGAAGTGTGGCCTGATGAGCCAGGAAAAAAAAAGAAATTCCCTGGGGAAATAAATTATAAACAATGGACCCTTAAAGTTGTCTGCTTTCATTATATATATATATATATATATATATATATATATATATATATATATATTAATGACATAATGAATGGTATACTTAATTTGACTACCAGTTATAACTTTTGGAAATGCACCGCCACAAGTTTGTTTTTTTTTTATACCAATACTTTTCGTATCTTTTCTATAAGTGACTGATCCGGTGACACAGCTTCTCTTGAACTGGAATATTCCAGAAACAATATTTTGTCACTATTATGCACGGATTTCTTTTTAATTAATTGTAATTCTTGCATTTCTTAATCTACTCAAGAAAAATGTCAGTTTGTTCTTTTATCCTTTGTAATGCTCCCAGCATTTTGGTTGCATTACTTTCTTTAGGAAATGTTGAATTCATTTATTTTACAAGACAATAACCTCAGCCGTCACAGAGTGACCCTTCCCTGTAACAATACACTCCAACAGAAGTGTCTACACATTCTTCTCCCGAGAATGTCTCTCGATGTGTTTTCAAAATTTAGCATATAAGGAAGGCGACCAGCAAATGATCGACGGTCAGGAAACGACAAGGACCGTCGTCAGGGGAGAAGAGAATCGAACAGCTTTGTTCACCTGTTGAAAATGAAAACATACTGTTTAGTAGGAAAAGAAAGCAGTGCAATGTAAGTGCTTTCATCAATACAGGTACAGCAATTGCAAATATGAATGCATTTCTCGCGGGAGATTATTGGCATTTTTTTATATTTCAAATGATCAGTTTTCAATATACTTTGATATAATTGAAATATTTTTTTATCATATTGATTAATATATATCTTGTTATAGATAAGACGTCCCGGCCAATTACCTCCTGTCCATATTCAGGTGACCATTATTTTTCTTGTTATGGGATAACTGATAATGTTTCTTCCGATTGCAACTTCTGTGCTATAGTATATATATCGTCCATTTTCTACTATAGTATGATATCTACTATTCATTTTCTACTATGGTGTGATATTTACCAACTTTTGGAAATATTAAATATGTTAGGAGTAGGGGTTAGGGGATAGGGTTAGTAAAGGCAGTGAACAGTAACTGATTATGTATTAAAACCATTAACAATCTTTTATACAAAAAAATAAAAAAATCATCATCAAATAGTGATTTTAATGTTTGTAAAATGATTTGATGTCATAAAAAAAAACAGTAAATAGGTCATTGTTTTTCTTGAGCATTTCCCAGCAATAATGAGTGTCATCCTCATTTTCTGTATGTCGAAAATGCCTCGGTAGATATCATACACCGCCTCTTCTATAAATATTTTACGGTAGCTGTTCTGATGAGCTGTCCACGCCGGTACGTCGACATTACGAATTTAAGCGCAGTACTCGATTGTCAGTTATGTCTCGTGATTTCACTGCTGAAATTTCGAGTTGTAAACAAAAGTTTTAAGCTCGTTATGTCTTCCAATGCACTACTCGTTTGTGGGACTCTTTTGGTTTCCTTCTTTCCAGTAAACATAATCTTCAAAAATTTAAATGCAATGTTAATCATTACCTTCTCTCTTCTTGAATTCTGTTATTCATTCTCCTATATATTTCTTTAACTGTCAGTAACACCCCCTGTATCTTAGTGTATTTTATCCCCTTGATTCGTGTGAAATGATTAAACAAAATATTATTATATTCTTTTGTCTCTCTGATACAGTAAATCAAACATATAATAGCTATCAGTAAATATAAAAGATACTTGAAGATCATCAGAGAATAATGGACTAAAAATTGGCTCTCTAATAACATCTATAATAATTAATTATGTATCAGTAACCTTAACTATATGCGAAAGTGTAACCAAAAATCTTGAAGATAGATTAGCCGAAAATGCTTGGCGGACAATATCTCCATATACTATACCAATAACTTATTACTACTCTGTCGGGATTACATACCCAAATTTATTACATTACACTCCTATGTAACTCTTTGCCATATTTTTATCCTAACTCCCCTCGGAATCTCTGTTCTATCATCCATTGTCAAAATTCCGTTATGTAAGGAAAAATACAATAAAGAAATTAAAACGTCCACAAGTGACGTGAGGGTCATTGTCAATTAGATATGTATTATAGAGCAGTTGCCTCCAAAATACACATTTTGTGAATATTCAAGATGAGAAAAACGCTTTCAATAATCGAATCAGTTAAAAAAATAGCTTTAAAAAGATTTCTGTGATTAGATAATTAACTAAAGGGATATAACCTAAACTCTTAAGCTCCAATATTTACAGACGGGATATTTCAGATTCATTCCGAGCAAAAAGTGAAAAGTGCAACTTGGGCTATCCAAATCTATATATATATATATATATATATATATATATATATATATATATATATATATATATATATATATATATATATATATATGTATATATATGTATATGTGTGTGTGTGTGTGTGTGTGTGTGTGTGTGTGTGAGAGACAGATACACAGGGTGGTAATAAAGTCACTATACATTTACTTACAATAATAATTACGACAAAGCAATTAATCAACAGTCCAGATATTTATTATTAAAATGGTTAATTGTGGTTAATAACAATATAATCCTATGGTAAACAATAGTAAATTGATTACTGATACTGTTCGAAATGCAAGCCACCTGCATCAATGCTTGCTTTTTTATTATTAGAAAATGTATAGTGGCTTTATTGCCATCCTATATATATATATATATATATATATATATATATATATATATATAATTATTTATTTAAATATTATAACATAAATATGTTATAAAATCACTACAAAAATAGCCATTTTGTTTCAACACCTCCGGTGTCTTATCAAGTGATGATGTTGAATGTAGAATAAATGGTTTTAAAAGTTTAAAATTAATTTTTAAATCTTGATATTTATATATATATATATATATATATATATATATATATATATATATATATATATATATACAGAGAGAGAGAGAGAGAGAGAATTATTATAGTTAAAATTTATCACTTGTTGGTGATTGATTTTATATTAAGAACCTTGTCTTTTCACCTTCCTATATTAACGTTTTTAATTTTTCAGTCCACTCCTCAGGAGGTTTCAGTGTCTGATTTTGTATTTATCGTCACTCCCCTCTTATTTCGACACATATAAACCTAGCACATCTGGTTTTAGATTTGAACCGAAATGATGACCTGCACATATTAGAATATTTTGGTGGAGACCTGTGTAGAAACCGCGACACTTTTCAGTAGATAACCGGGAAATATTGCAATGTCACGATGCACCTAAACCGCCCTCCTCCGGTTTCAATTCTAATATCTCATTCTCCTAGACAGGTAGCCAACCAAGAGTCCGGTGTGCTTTTCTCATTAGCTACTATTTGTGGAGGGATAGAAATGTGTTCGTCCAAAATTGTATTTGTGCGAAAGATAATCTCGTCTGGATTTGAACACAGAAATCTTTCATTTTTTGCAAATTTATGCACCAGTAACCACTACCCTACGCTTACAAAACTTACCTGCCAAACGCTGCTGCCAAATTCTGTTACCTGTTAATCGTTATGGGTTCTTCAATTCTGGAATTCCTTGATCCATTGTTGCCATTTTGAGATAAGATCAGTCATGTTTGGAAAATTTTATTCATAATTTTATTATTATTTTTTGTGTATTTCATGTTTCCTGAGTTGTATCCTGTAGAGCTGGGTCGAAACTGTGGTTCTTAGACCCTAACGGAGAATTTTCAATTAATTGATAGGAATTTTCTTAGTATATGGGATGTTCCTAGTAGGGCGATCTTCTGGGCAATTTGTATATTGATCTTACCTGAGAGACTGTTACTAAAATTGTCCATTCGATTTCTTAAGAGGCTCAGTGGTCCGATTACTATTGGTTCAATCTCAGTCGTCATTTCACACGCCATGTTAATCTCGATCTCCATGTCCTTGTTTTTGGACAATTTCTCAATTATAATTTTTTATGTTGGTGTTTCTCCCAGATGCTACTGCTTTGTCAATAAGCACTACCTGAATTTCTTGTCTTTTCTGATAATATCGGATCTGTTGGCTTTTATTTCCCTGTCAGTTTGAATTGGCATGTCCCAGAAGTTAGTTACATCGTTAATTTGGGTAATTATTATTATTATCATCATCAATTCATGGGTTTATAAATCTATATGAATATGATTTAAAAGCCAAAAAACTAAATTTTCATGATATTCTTAAAAGAAATTTTTCCTTGCGAAAGTATTGTCAATTTTGTACTTTAATTTTCTGTGACTGTTACATCGACACTTGTGGAACCTTTTGCTGTGAGAACATATATGCAAATGAATACCAATGGAAGGAACATTCCCCTTGCCGAATCTTTGGCGTTGTTCTTTATTCCGTGTCTTTAAATTTATTTCCATTTAGCATTCTGATATAAGGAAACGGTTAAAGCAAAATAAATGAATTCAATATTTTAACATAATTTGTTTCTTAAAGGAGTTGTGAGACGCGGAAAGAAAACTACACAAACTCCTACAGCAGGGAGTGAAAGAAAGCGAGAAGAAAGTATAAAACATCGCCTGAATAAAAAAAAACAGGATGCATGGTTGTTAGAAAAGGATGAGCCGAAGATGAAAATTACAAATCGGAGATAACAAATTCAAACAAGTAAAAAAAATTTAAATATCTGGGAAGTGTTTTAGCAGAAATACGAAGGTGCATTGGGAAAGCAAAAGATGCTTTCCAAAAGCTAAACAAAGTATTAAGAAATAAAAAAAAAACTTCGTTAAAAACAAAGAAAAGAATGTTGAACTGTTACGTGATATCTGCCATTCCATACTACAGTGAATGTTGGACAATCTCTTCAGAGATGAAGAAACTTGAAGCAACAGAAATGTGGTTCTACAGAAGGATGTTGAGGATGCCATAAACCGATTATGTGGGCAACGAAGACATTTTAGATTAAATAGAAAACAAAAAAGAAACTCACAATTAAAACCTGGAAAAGTTAGTCGAAATTTCTAGGGCACATAATGAGGAAAGATGGCTTAGAAAATTTGATACACACAGCGCAAATTGAGGACAAGTAGTACAAAGGAAAACAACGCATAACCTACTTGGTGAGCTTGGGCAAATGAATGGTGAAACAGGGTTTAAGACAAATAGCGAAAAGACAAAATATATTAAGAGCCAGAATGGACAGGAATTTGTGAATGGGCCATGATCACCGACGTCTTTATGGGACACCGCATATAAAGACCAAATAAAGATAATTTATAGATCCGTGTGCAATAAACTAATTTATGATAGAATCAATTTGTTGAGATGTAATGATACAAGCATTTAGAAAACACATCCAAATAAAAGGGCACGAATAAACGTTTCCATAACTAGACAAATACAAATAAAAGAATAACGAAAATTTAACACCTAAAAAATTTGGAGTGGGCTAGAATTTTAGAAAAAATGAATTTTGAAACATAAACCCTACTTAGCAGATATTTCTTTGACAATTTCATTTCATTTTGAGTTCATTTCTTTTTTTAGAAAACTTCAAAAAGATCGAAGACAATCACTATAATGCATAATCAACCCAGTAAAATAGCTTAATATTCTTTCGAGTTGCATACTGATCATTCCACAGTCGAGGACTCGGGTCATGCTCGTATGAAAGTATACGTTAGTCTTGTTTTATGTGCCGTCTCCTTTCAGGATGGAGGCGATCATAGCTCTCCACTTCCCCTTATCCCTTTTAGCTCTCAATAAGTTTTATCCCTTCGCTACTTCTATACCATGTTTTATCATCCATTTGCCCGCTAGGTATGTCACACGTCGCTTTCCCTTGTCTTTCTTTCCTTCTATCCGCCTTGTGAGAATCAGAATCTCCAAGTCCTCCTATCTCAGTATGTTTCCCAGAAATTTCTGATTTGTCTTCCTGATGTTAAGTATAAGCTTACTCCTTGTTTGCATCCTCTCCAAAAGTTCATCCTTGCTCACACGCACAGATATACTTAGCATCCTTCTGTAGAATCATACTTCCGTTGCCTCGAGTAGCTTCTTCATATTTGAGGAAACCGTCTAACATTTGATGCCATAAAAGAGAACAGATAACACGTAGCAGTTCAGTACTCTTTCCTTTTTTATCAACGAAATCCTCCTGTCTCGTAATACTCTGCCTAGCTTTTGGAATGCGTTTTTGGCCATCCCAATACGCCTTCGGATCTCAGTGTCGCACTTACCGTCCTCTGTCAGAACACTTCCCAGATATTTAAATTTCCGCAGCTGTTTGATTTTAGTGTCCCCAACTTGTAAATCGCATTTCGGGCTCTTTCCTTTACTGATGACCATGCATTCTGTCATCTTATATTTTATGCTTAGTCCCTTCTTCGCACTCTCGTTCGCTACCTTCCTTAACAGGTTTTGTCATTTCTTTTCAGTGTCTGCTATCAGCACGGTGCCATCTGAGAATGGTACCTGCGTGTAAGAATATGTTAAAATAAGAGCACCAGCTGTGCCAATTTCTTTGTCGGTCTTGCAAGTCATTGACAGAGACATACATTTCTCAAAAAAAAAAAGAATCGGAAAATGTCTTTCTACTAAAATTGATTTATTTACACAATGTACACACGATCGATTGTCTACGTGTTTGTTTTTGTTATCAAAACATTTCGACCGTTATGCCATACGGCCTTCCTCAAGTGTATATTAATCCGTTTAACATGCAGGTAATTCTGAACTGAGCTATTTATTTAATCTAAGATGACATACTGTTCTCTTTACACTGCCCATGTCTAGGAACATCTCGTCTAGTTTTTAGTTTTTAGTACTGCCGAGTTACTGCTCGTTTCTTTTCAACTAAGTACAAGTATACGGTGGCCGACCCAGGGATTGATCTCACAATTACTACGTCACCAAATCAACGCTTTAATCTACTAGGCTAGTGTCCCATTAGTGGATTAAGTCGTTGGCTCGTGAATATGGTGGCATAATAATGGGCCGGGCAGTGTATGCTTGTACTGATTGTAAACGAAGCTAGCAATAATTTATCATTACTAAAAATATGAACTACGCGAGATCTCCCGAGACATTCTAGCCCTGCAGATAAAATAAAGGGTCGAGTTCGGAATTCCCTCTAGGTTACCCGAATTGAGATATTCTTGATGAAGGCTAGACGACACAACTGTCGAAACGTTGCGATAACAGAAACCAAGAGAACAATAACCGACATGTAAATAGTGTAAATAATATTAACTCCTCGTCGCAGAAATTCAGACAGAAATTAAAATTGATTTAATTCAATGAACAGCCATAAATATCGCAACGTGTTCATGCGTGATCAAGACACGAAGACAATCCTATTGTTACCAAGAACGTTTTAAAGTATCAACAGGGGCAGAGCCTTTGTTTCGCTGGGGTGACGATTAACATAATACGAGCGAGGCTAAGCCCCCGGATCCCTGGTAAATGACATCAGGTTGATCAGATAATATACAAGTGACGTAAAATTTAATCATTATAACGCATGATCTACCGGATACAATGGGTTAATATTCACTGAACCACAAAAACGATAAGTGTGCGAGCTTGCTTGTTTGGGCGCGTATAGATTTTCTAGAATTTTCGGTTCAGAAAAATGAAAAGAAAACGGCTGATTAAATTGTAAGAATGTTGTAACCTGTTCGATAAATAGGATTTTAGAATAATCATACTCGTAGAAGGCAACTTGATGTTCACTCTGTGCAAGGCCCAAGATCCACTCGAGGTAGAAGATTACAGAGTAAAAGATACATTTTATGGGGATATACTGTTAAATCTAGACTTGAACACGTTAAGATTGTAGTGATCTGTGAAGCATCCCCTTAAGAGTCAGTGTCACAAAGCACGTGGGAAGAATCGGCTCGAGTGGAACTCATATATCACCAATGGAATTCAAAAAGAATATGGGTGGATCACTACAATATGTGCGCCATGTTGGGTCATATCCGTGATTGTTAGAACTGGTGGACCGAAGGAATGTAATTCGTCTAAACATTTTCCATGGAAATAGCGATAGAGCATAGAGTGGCTTCCGACGTTTCGTCTATAGCAATGGGATTGTAGGGGGGGGGGGTAAAACATTTGATCACCTACAATAAACGAAGAGACGCTTTTGGAATATCAAGACTGGAAAGTGAGGTATCCTCTTGAGAGTGCCCCAAAGGAGCTGTTCGTGGGAAGAAGCGGCTCGTGTGGAACTTATATATCACTTCATGTAGGAATGGGATTGTAGGCGGGTAACACATTTGATAACCTACAATAAACGAAGAGACGCTTTTGGACTCTATCAAGACTGGATAGTGAGGACCGGGAAGCACCTGTGCATATATGGCAACAGTACCCCATTTTCGGCCTGATCTCGCTCTTGTAAAGGTTAAGGATAGTAGCTGGAGTCAGGTACTTACTGCGTCGGTACAGGGAACCGACCATTTTCCAAGTAACTTTAACGATGGATCGTATGTACGAGTTCCACTTGATGTATGGGCTGAGGCGTCTAAGGCATGGTGCCACCCTGACAGTACGCCCGTTATTCGCGATAGGTGAAAATTCAGGGTCAGCTCGGTAATAATGAAATACCACATGTTTGGCTTTGTAGGCATTAAATATGAACAACTTTTGTTTTCCACCACTGAGCTGTTAAAACTAGGTCACAGGGGAGACCAGCTGTCAATCGCTGGACATCTAGTGTTTTGGAGGTGCACCATTGTATCATCAGCATAGACAGTCACAAATGATCGGAGTATATACTCAATCAGAACATTTATATGAATAGGGTTGTACTGAGAAGCGAACCCTGGGGCACGCTTGCGTGGTCGCTTGGGCCTCGGACGATTGGCCGTTAGCAACTACCTTGAGGGACTTAACCCGTTAGGAAAGGCTTAACAATTGAGAAAACTCTTCCGGTGATTTTATAGCTTCAGGGAGATCTTACATTAACTCTCTTTGACACATCTTAACTCGGCGTTTCACAACTAGTATGCCGGGGCATACAAATGCGTCCTGAATGGTAACCAGGTGCTCTAGAGTTTTAACAGGAAAAGTAATTTATGAATTATTTTCACATTTGAAAAATATCTATTTTTAACAAGCTCGAGATACGGCTTTCGTTTCTACGTCGAGTGGCGTTTCAACTGACGGCCTTGGATGATCGTTAACAGAAGAAGCAGAGTTGGTCACTATTTCTGCTGATCGTGGCTTACAAATCAAGCATAAAGAGGTGCCTCTTGATCAATGATAGATTACTATTAAAGAAGAATATTCTTCAATAGCTAGTAAAGAAATACATATTTTATTACAATTTTCCACATCATACCTCTGTGAATTAGGATTTTCTGCAATTACTAACATTAAGTGCATAAACAGATCAAATATTAATGTATTGATGACGGAATGAGAGTATTTTTATCACATATAAGGCATAACATCCAAAGAATTGCCAACGCACATCAAACACTAGTTTTACAAAGCCATGATAAAATTCAAAGAAAAAAAAAACAGCAATATTATTGGTCCTGATCTGGCGTTTCGGCTCCACTCATTTTCCAAACGCCGTAAGGTTGCTTCCCTGAGCCTTTTCCATAAATACTTTTACGGTAATATTTCGAATGAATTTTTCGTTATGGTACCTTCACTGTTTTAACTGCATTACTAAACTGGCGTCGAGATCTCATGAATTTAGAGTTGAGTTGGCTAGATGTCACCGTAAATTCTATGCTAACAGTTTTTCTCGCACTTCTCTCTTGTGGAACTCCCTTCTGGCTCCATGCTTTCCGGCCAACTTTTATTTGCAAGAAAATTAATGCAATGTGCTCGGACCAACAACATCCCCTGGTCCAGCCAATTCAAACTTCACGGCAAAGACACACCATGCAACTTACATAGTAACAAGTCACCCACATTACCTATGTATTCCATCGGTGAAAAATAACTTGCACTGTAACAGCATCCTTCGGTGAAACACTGCTATGCGAAACCGACACCTAAGAGGATGTTTCCCCAATCCCTACAATCTTGATAGGTTTACGGCTAGAGTTAACCATTATCTTCTACTTCTATATGCACAAATTGCCTCGTAACGTAACCGTCGTGTAACTCGTGCCCCCCACCCCGGATTGTAATGAGTGAAACTTACTGTAAAAAAAACAACAACAAATCTATCTACTTATTCTTTAAGTTATCGGTCATTATTAATGCTTCTGTTTTTAATTCTTCCACACCCAATAACTTCTTGTGTCTTTACTGACTTGCATGGGGTGAATTCGATTAAAAAAAAAAAAAAGGGAACGGAAAAAGCATACTTAAATATACAATATAACGTCTTAAAATAAATGCTTATTTCAGGAGATCTCTTTATTATTTTTCTATGTTCAAATTTCAACACCGAGCGACGACAGTCTGTTTCATGCTTGAACTGAATCTTCAGGCAATCTAGCACACCTTAAAATCATTAACAGTTTAAGTACATACGATGTAACGTAATTATTAATGGATAATAGAACACGCGCATTTTTCGGATTTTTAAGCGGTGCGTATTATATACAAAGGGTAATTATTAAATTCTTTCCAGCCATGTGACTCGCCATATTCGGACAGTATAACCAAAAGTAAATTATTTCTGTCTTCTAATGAACTAATGTGTAACAAAATGTTTAAATCGCAAAAAGATTTTTTTTTAATATTCACATAGGTATAAAGCGTATTTTTCTCTGAATTACCGCTGCCTGTGACATGACTGTTCTGTCCTGATTTTCAATAAATTACTTGGAAACTGAAAAAAAAAAACAAGAAAGAATTAAAAAGACAATTTGGTACAATTTAAAACGAAATTATTTACACGTATACTTGGAGCCGAAATATATCATATTTACGTTGTAGTAGATGTGTTCGTCATCTTCAACGTCGTCCATAGAAACAATGTCCTTCATTCCTTTCAGTACATTTACGAAATAGCAAAGTCAATAAAGAAAAATACTATGATTGCTTCATGAAAACACTGACAGGCTTCCTTACAGTATCCATGTACATGTAATGAAGAGCTTCGGTCGGCCAGTATGGTGTGATATATCACAGCGTATACCTAACTAGATTGTATGAATCGATGGCAGAACAGGCTTTAGGAGAGAGAACAAAAATAAATAAAAAATTACTACGAGTAATAAAAGAAAGGACGTTATGGAGAAACATGATCGACAACGCCCAGGTCAACAAAGACAAACATTTAGAGAAAATGGAAACAAAATGGACACTTAAAATTTCTAGGGGAGATGGCTTGGAAAATTAATAACTCACAGAATATAATGAAGCCAAAAATGGACAGACGAAAACGGCGAATAACCTACCTAACGTGCTTGTATATATGTTTGGCTGAACATTGATTAGAAGACATACAAAAGAAGAAAATTTACTATTTACTAAGAGCTACAAAAGAACAAGAAGTTGTGAAGAGCTATGATCGCCAACGTCCTGAATATACATAGCACATAGAAGATTTATTATGTGTGTTTATCTCTGTGTGTGCTTGTGCGTACATTATTCTTCTATTTGTCGTGTCCCTTCAGGACGTAAGCGATGATGACTCTCCACAATTTCCTGTCTTTTGTAGATCTTAATAAATTTTGGCTTTTTATTATTCGCCATCTATTTAATCAAGCTCATTAAATTATTCGTTGTTTTCCACTATTCCTATTGCCTTCAGTATTTCCTGTGAGTATAAGATTTTCCAAGCCCTCATTCCTCATCATAGGCCCTGGAAATTTCAACTGACTCTTCCTGATGTTAAGTATAATTTTACATTTTGCTTCCATTTTCTCTAAACATCGTCGTTGGTCCATGGTACTTCAACATCCTCCTGTGGAACCACGCTTCTGCTACCTCAAGTCTCCTCAAATATATTCTGAGTCGATAAAAATTACTTCAAAGGACCACAATTTTGGCTGATGTTCTTATCCTGTTATCCAGGGGTTGTTGCTAAACTGAAAGGAAAGTTAGACGTCATGACACAGATTCCCATTTCAATTTCCTTCACATCGATTGTATATGTGCTTTTTTTGCGTGAGAGTTTGTATATTATATTCCAAAGTCTAGATTATATGTGTATGTGATGTGCTTCTTTGTACATTAAATGACACAAGCGCGTGTAAATTACTAACGCACAACATACACACATATATATGCATATGCAAAATCACAGGCAGAGTGTTTATTGGACGGACAGAGAATCGGCTCGTTATATATATATGTGTGTGTGTGTGTGTGCCTTATATTTTCGCTGCTTCAGTTATTTACGAGTTTCGTCAGTAAAGCAGTGGGTGACAAACTAGTATATATTAAGCAAACGTCAAGACGAGATGTTTGTTGGTTATCCAGAAAAGTGTGAATATCGGATTGAATTGAGTCGGATTGTATTGGATAATGCGTTTTTAAAAAGCAGATGTTTTTGCTGAAGCCCCACAAATAGAAAGAAAATCATGGAAAGGAGGAGAAAAAAATTACAGTAAACTGACAGCTGTCTCTCTGGGGTGTTTAGCAGCGGAGGGATACATAAGCTGATTTTAAACATTTCTGCCATCAATCGCTTCCAAACACGCAAACTATTATGGGGTGTCATCATAAACGCCAACCGTCACCGACCTTGTCTATTAAGGAAACTTGAATACCACGTTATATGGGCTGGAATATTTATATTTGCAATTCATTAATTTTAAACGTTTCATGTTATTTATGTTGTTTATGATTTGTTTTTATTAAACATTTTCTTCAGACTAAGAATTTTTTATTTTTTTAAAATCGACTATTTGGAAAAAGTCGATCTAAAAAAAGAATAATAGAATATAAAAAATAAAAGAAAACAACAAAGAATAAAAATAATACAAAATTAAAATTCTACCTATTTTTCCTTAAGTTCGTTTAGATAGTGTGTTACAAACTTATATCACTTTAGATAAATAATGAACCATTGCTTTTTTATTCAGAGGGGGAAAAGATATGAGACGCTGTCTTGAGTAATTGAGAAAAAGAAAGTATGCATAATAAGAACAAAAAACAAAGAAAGAAAGGTAATATAGAGTTGGTGATAACGCTCTCATAAGATTTTTGTCTGCTTCATTGAAATGGAAGATCTTGTCAATTTTGAAATTTTTATTCGTACTCTGTTGCTTCTTTAAATAATGATCAGCTTTCGTGATTCTTGATGCAATGTTTCATTAAATTTGTTAAAACCCGAATGTTTGAACAATGCATTGGGATATTTCTACGTGTGTTTTCGAGTCGTAGACCTTACTAGAATCTAATTCAATCATTATTCATCAGATAATTAAAACAAGCGAAACCTTGAAATCTAGTTGCAAATAGTTCCGTAATTTAACATTTCTTTATCGGATCCACGTAATTTAAAATCACATGATTTCCATCCGATAGAAAATATTAACGATTTCATTATAACTTCCATTTGTAATTTTTTCTGAGATATATTTTTATTTATATGTAAATCTAATTATTTATATAGATAATATATTTCTTATTTCTAGGGTATATTTTATGTCAAAAGATCCGTATCATATCTATATTTAAACAAAACGAAAAAAAGAAGAAAAAAAAACAATTATCATTAACAGTGACTAAATGGTATAATTTTCGCTATGAAGGATACACTGAAATTTAGTAACCAAATTTATTTACCGTATTTGACAGCATATAAGACACACGTGTGTACAAAACACATCCCAATTTCAGCAGGGAAAATCAAGAAAAATTAGTAATTAGTAAAATCAGTAAACCTACATATGGCATATAAGACGCAGGGGAATTTTGAAAGATATTTTTAGTTAAAAAAAAAGAACTGTGCCTTACATGACGTCAAATACTGTAAGTTTTTATGAGTAAAAATGCCATAAAATTCGTAGTAATGCTTTAACAGCTAAATACATCATCTGACATTCTAGTGTAAATAAATCAGCAATGTCTGCACCTGGTTTAACCAATTAAAAAAAAGTGCGCCTTATATGCCGTTAAATACGGTACACTATTTAATACGGTCTGTTGTCTTCATCTTTGATGTTTTTATCACAACGTTTCGGCCGTTATATACTCGGGTCTTCCTAGAGTGTATATTGATACACATCTGAAAAACGTCGTTGGGTATAACAATAAAGATGGGGAAAACAGTACGAATAAAATAATGTATATAGGGATAATTCCTCATCTATGAAACTCAGACAGAAATCATGGTGTACATTTTGTATTTCAAGGTCCTAATATTATATATCAGCAGTTTGCGCTATCTAAAAATTATGCGAAACGTAACTAACCGCTTAATCGAATACTCGATTTACCAAATACTTTTGTTGGTTCTGGAGAAGGTTAATCATTGATTTTGTTTTTCGGAATTTGTACCAATAGGCATACGTGTAAAAAAAAAAACTGTTGAGAAGCTTAATAAAGATGACACAAGCGGTTGGGGTGATGGGGTTTCTCATATTTCCTGACACATTCCCAGCGAGAAAAAAAAGAAAAGAAATCACTTAAAAAGTAAAGTGACACGCAAACCTTCCTGTTTGAAACACTAATCTCATGATAAACCTAAAATGAAATATTAATGATTAGAAATGATTAACTTATCGATAGAAAACAAAATAATAATTATAAAACAATTTGAAAAAGTTTTATTTTGTTATATTTCGAAGAAACGTTTTAAATAGATTAAAAAATGTTGACCAACAGAAAAATTTCCAGAAAAGAAGAAAAATCACGAACTAGAAAAGAAAAAAAGAAAAAAAGGCTAAAAACTACCTACACAGTGAAGAATAGTGCCCGACACACAGATTATCTATATAAATCAAAAAACGCTTCAAAGC
>OZ038482.1:52601261-52606261 GCA_964036315.1 Acanthosepion esculentum | reverse complement strand
TAATAATAATAAAAATAATAAAAATAATAGTAATAATAAAAATAATAATGATAATAATAATTAAAAATAATAATAAAAATAATAAAATAATAATAATAATAATAATAATAAAAATAATGATAATAATAATAAAAAAATAATAATAATAAAATAATAATAATAATAATAATAATAATAATAATAATAATGATAATAATGATAATAATAAAAATAATATTATTGCTCGTTAATGAATGCAGATTTCTTTTTTATTTTTAAGGTTTATATTTTTGCGACATTTGAGCATCAGATTCTAAATTAATGTCAAATTAAGTCGTCAGATCCTCCAATAATGACAGACACACAGACACACGCACACCCACAATGTGGCCGTGCACACGCAAGCATTTTTGCCTTTCTCAATTTCTTTCTTTCACTCACACACGTACACTTCCATTCTATCGCTCTCTCTCTCTCTCTCTCTCATCCTTCTCTTTATCTACTTCAATTTCTCTCACACCATCTCACTTAATTTCGAACATAATCAAGTCTTCTACAACTTAAGCTTTATATCTATCTATCTATCTATCTATCTATCTATCTATCTATCTATCTATCTATCTATCTATCTATCTATAAATCTGTGTGTGTGTTTGTGTGTGTATGTGTGCGAGTGCGTGTATACTTCCCTTGTACATACGACAAGTTTAAACACTATAAACACCCCCCACACACACACACGCGCAGATGTGTCCTGTAAAAAAACAACTCCATCTGTAGATAATTGTAAGTGAAACTCTTCCATGGTAACCCGTTGTTTCGTGGTTTTGTGAGAGATAATATTATGCTGGGGAAAAGGTCCTATATCTGTCGATATCTGCATCTATCAATTAAGATTTGGAAATGATCTATCTATCTATCTATCTATCTATCTATCTATCTATCTGTAGATCTGTCTGTCTGTCATTTCTTCATAACTATGAACCTTTATATTTATTTTGTTTATTTATATCTATTTATTTCAGTCCATTCATATATAGTGATTTTCCAAGTGTATGTGGCACAAGGCCGAACGTATGGGGCACACAGTAAGGATCAAACTCCCTACTCAAGTTTGCTAAACATTACACCACCTCGAGTTACCCCAGTCCATTCACATATATGTTTCAATCCATTCACATATATTTCAAATCGTTTCCTATCTATCTATCTATCTATCTATCTATCTATCTATCTATCTATCTATCTATCTATCTATCTGTCTGTCTGTCTGTCTGTCTATCTATCTATGTGTGTCAAACACGTAGTGTATACTTGTTAATCAGTACTGTCGAACTGCTTATATTTTCTTAACAATAAAAATCCATGCAGAAAGACATTCATATTTATAACGGCAGTAAGAACCTGAATGTATTTATATAGTCAAACGTGTATCGAAAAGTTTATCCTATTCAATATATATGCTTTATATAAGTCCATAAAATATATGTTTATAGGTCTTATATCCATGTGATACATTATTTATATATTTACATATTTATTTGCATACCTTTCATTTTGTAACAACGTATTTTTGAATCTGTGACAAATATTCTGAATATAACTATATTCTATATTTTAATCTCTTATAAACGATTTCGTTAAATTAATATCGAGTTAAAAGAGCGTAAATTAATATATATATATATATATATATATATATATATATATATATATATATGTGTTAAATATATATATATATATATGTTAAATATATATATATATATATGTTAAATAGACATACACACGTTTCTTTTTCTCGCACCTCTCCAGATAACATATATATGTGTTATATATTTATAGAATTTTATCTACGTAACTTCATTTTCTAATATTAGAAAAAAAAACATCCATTTTGCAAAACAAATATTCATATTTCAGCACAATCATTTGTATGGTGAATGTATTTAATTGACCGTCTCACCATTAATCATAGAGATCGAACGATATACAGTAAAACAAAATTTCACTCAAATCTCAGTATCAGGCTACGAATTTATTGATCGAAACTTTGTATATGTTAAGTTTGTGCAAGGCTTTACAGAAGAAAAAAAAACATTACTTAACTTTTCATTCTTACTTTTTTTTTAATAATTCACCCTGAGCAAGGCGATAATATCATTACGACACAAGGGGGTTCTGGGAGTGAAAGAGAATGAGAAGACTTTAGAACTTTAGAAGGAACCGGAAACTCAGTCCTAAACAGGAAACAAGGGATAAACTTCTACTCCTGTTCAAAAGACGGGGAGGAATGTAAACCAGATGATAGGCGACCCTATCTAACCTTATTAAAATTTCAGTCTTTATAATTCAGAAAAGAGGAAATGTTGCATAAATCAAACCTCTCCCTCTCTCACTCCCATATATATATATATATATATATATATATATATATATATATATATATATATATATATATATATATATATATAGAGAGAGAGAGAGAGAGAGAGAGAGAGAGAGAGAGGTTTGATTTATGCAACATTTACTCTTTTTGCATATATATATATATAGTATAGTATAGGTAATCGATCCATTGGTATATAATCCGGGTGTATCCTCGTAATATTAATTATTAAAACTTCTCCACAAAGAGCTCGATGTTATTTTTTATTTATTTTAACAGGGTATATGTATTTTTTTACAGCAAAAAAAAAGTACCACTACAGAGAGATAGTCTATTCCAAGCCGTTCTTTACACGGCTATCATCAGCTCCTAAGTGTCTGTCTCGGAGCATTCTTTTTAATTAACGTTTAATGTCATTCCTCCTCTGATAGACGCCTTATATATATATATATATATATATATATATATATATATATATATATATATATATATATATATATATATATTTGTCATCCACAGACAGACTGTTTCGCTGTTTCACAGCTCATCAGTGTGGCTAGACGTCTGGTTGCCTCTAGCTAGGATCGAAACCCAACTGAATTTGCGTCAGTCCGAACTTCTCCCACTAAGCCGTCAGCGTACGTTACGGGATGAAGGTGAATTTTAGCGTGTTTATTTTTAGATTCAGATAAACACACAGTGACTGACAGTGACTCAATTCTGTCGAAGAGTCGTGCAGTATTAGCTTAAATAGTCACTGTTTACAAATTCACACCTCAAACCGAAATTAATTTTTCAGGAGCTAATATTTTTGTCATCCACAGACAGACTGTTTCGCTGTTTCACAGTTCATCAGTGTGGCTAGACGGTTGCCTCTAGCTAGGATCAAAACCCGACTGAATTTGCGTCAGTCCGAACTTCTCCCACTAAGCAGTCAGCGTACGGTATGGGATGAAGGTGAATTTTAGCGTGTTTATTTTTTAGATTCAGATATATATATATATAAGGTTATCAATCGCAAATATTTAAGCATTATCTCATATCCTGTAATCATTTATGCAACAATGTGAATGAAAATTTTATGGACTTCTTGGACATTTATATCGGTTCATATGTTTATCTAAAGACAAGAAGCAGCCAGGAAAAATTATTATTTGTCTTCTTTTATGTGCCGCGTCCATTCATGGCTCTCCACAATTTCCTGTCTTTTTAGCTCTTAGTTTTGTATTTTTAATATCCGTTCCATTATCTGCTCTGCCATCCTTCTAAGAAAATTCTTTAGGGATGTTATTCTCTGTTTGCCTCTGCCGCCTCACTATGTCATGCCAGTATTATATTCTCCAAGCCATTTTATTCAGTATGTGTGCAAGATATCTCAACTGTCTCTTCCTAATTCCAAATAAAAGTGACCTCTGTTTTTACATTATCTTTAAAACATCCACGTTGCTCATATGTCTTGTCGATGTTATTCTCTGTATCTTTCTGAATCACATCTTACTTGTTTCATGTTTCCATTCACTGTCATAAAAGAAGATTGATATTACATAACTGTCCAGCACTAATTTCTGTTATTTCCGACAATATTCTCCTGTTTCTTAATATTCCGTTTAGCTTTTGAAAGGCATCTTTCGCTATTTCATTGCACCTTTGGATTTCTATGACAGAATTTGCTCCAATTCTTAACGGCTGTCCCTCTTGCACGAGATAAAATAACCGTAAGTGTGTTGATTTATTCACAAACAGAAACTATCTTTGGAAAGTGTAATTGAAATAAGTTAGAATTATTTAGGACAATCGTCGACTGTGATTGTCAGCTTTTTACAAGTTTCTTGTACCAATTCCATCGACTCCAGTTTCATCCTTGAATCTAAACAATTTCGCTCTACGTAAATATAATTATTTTATAACTCTTTGCTCGGGTTTTTTCTTTCAAATATTTTTTGAACGGATATTAAACTAAAAGAAAAAAAACATACAAAAATTTCTACTTGATCAATTTCATACGGAAAAGAATGACAAATAAACAAAAACTAATTCAATTTGCTTACCAACACCGTAAAAAATGACAGCATATTATTAAATTGATATTTTCTTAGGTCCTAAAGATTATTAGATTTTCATGGGTGAATCTTCAGTAACATATTTCCACTTAATATTATGTACTTTGTTCTTTCACGGCATCGGGCTTACCCCATCCTGATTTCAGATACGTCCGAACAAGAGGGTATCGTCACGAAAAAACCTCCACCTCGCGTCGTTAATGCAAGAACATTTCTTTAGTACATAATATAATATTCTAGTATATTATTCTAGTATATTATAAAGTAACAGACATTAGAGGCAAAAAATGATGAAATATATATATATATATATATATATATATATATATATATATATATATATAGAACCGTCACTCTGAATTTGAAAAGTATGTACACACACATACACACAAACACACACGTGTGTGTACGTGTTTGTGTGCGCATGCATATATATTTACAATGGAGTGCTGAAAAGTTTTTGGTGTGACACAATTACCTAATTGAACTGCAACGGTCACCGCAGCCGAGGAAACCAACCGGTGGTCTCTCCTACAAGAAGAGACGCAGGATCAATCCCTGGCGTACTGTGCATT
>OZ038482.1:52588761-52596261 GCA_964036315.1 Acanthosepion esculentum | reverse complement strand
GTTATGTGGATATAGGGATCACAGATAGTGTATCTGTAAACGATTTAGCCTCGATTTGAGCACTTCCCCCCCATAAATATAGTATATTTTAAACAATATATATATATATATATATATATATATATATATATATATATATATATATATATATATATATATATATGCATATTTACATGTATATATGTGTGTATATATACACACACACTCTCTCTCTCACGCACACACACACATAAACAAACATATATATATATATATATATATATATATATATATATATATATATATATATATTGTGTGTGCTTAATTCCGTACCTTTATGCGGATCATATATTAGATTAGAATAAACCTATGATATACCATTTAGCGTACCATGCAAACTTTTAAAGAACGCTAAATTTAAATGTGTGTGTGTGTCTGTGTATGTCTGTGTGTGTGTGTTCTTTGACCTTTCTATGTCTCTAATTTTATTTCTCATCCTAATGATTCGGATCCTTTTTTTCAACAAGTGGAACCAAAAGTGTATCTATTTTTTATTTTATTTCAGTGTATGATGCCATCATTCATTATTATTTACAGTCATAAGTTTCAGTATAGTGCGGGTACAGACAATCTTATCTATCTATCTATCTATCTATCTAATATTAAATATGAGGATTTGTGCTGAAATATCTCGGACCGTCTTGGGAAACAAAAAAAAAATTATTCTTCTTTGGTCAGATTTGGTGTATGTAATAGGATAGTTATAGAGAGGAATCGGTTAAATATTAGCAAGAAATTAATAATTATACAACGTCCTATCTATTCGGAAATTTCATAGATTCCAAGGCGAGTTTGTATATTTTTCGTTAACATCAATTTAGGGTACTTCTTTTCTACTTTATCGTTACTGGGCGTAAGCGAATATTCCACTCTTGCGCGATGTAATTCGTGCCACTTTACGGCTCGTCATTGGGTGAATAGTTGTCAGAACAGTGACAAACGCGTCAAGTAGCTTCCCCGCTGGTTACCGTCACTAGGCCCTTCGAGTGTTACATTTTCCAGTTCCTCTTTCCTCATTACATCTCGCAAAAATTCTGCATTCTCTTTTTGATAATTGAATGTCAGTTCTCCTCGTAGTTATTAAATTTCTTTAAAATTCGTCGTTGATGATGTTCTGTATATGTTATACTCAACTTTCATCTCTGATATCGAAATGTAAAATGTTGCCATGTTTTCGCATTAACGGTCTTCTGATGAAAACGGGAAGCCTAAAGTTTTATTTTTATTACATAATTTATGTAATAATAATATAATACAGTTTTTTTTAAATATATCAGTGCTTTTTTTCCATAAATAATAATATTTAAATATATATCTACACAAATTATATGAGCAAGAAACCTCTACAGTGATGAGTAAAATAAGTCCTATAAACAATATCATGATTCATTGTTGCGATTGTAAGCATTATTTCGGATTTAAGGGACTTATTTTACTCATCAATGTAGAGGTTTATTGTTGGTATAATTTTATATAGATGTATATTTAATTATTATTATTTCTTTCTGAAATATACAAAATATATTCAGTTCTACATATCTATATATCTATGTATCTATATACCTATATATATATATATAATATATATATATATATATATTTGTGTGTGTGTATATATACATATATATATATATATATATATATATATATATAGTAGTTTCTCAGAAATTATTTTTTCTTATCTGACATTATTTCCTACTACACACTATATCTATCTATCTACATCACATCAGTATCTATCTTGTTCTGTTCAGTATCTATCTATCTATCTATCTATCTATCTAGATTTGTTCAGTATCTATCTATCTATCTATCTAGATTTGTTCAGTATCTATCTATCTAGATTTGTTCAGTATCTATCTATCTATCTATCTATCTAGATTTGTTCAGTATCTATCTATCTATCGATCTAGATTTGTTCAGTATTTATCTATCTATCTATCTATCTATCTATCTATCTATCTAGATTTGTTCAGTATCTATCTATTTATCTATCTATCTATCTATCTATCTATCTATCTATCTATCTATCTAGATTTGTTCAGTATCTATCTATCTATCTAGATTTGTTCAGTATCTATCTATCTATCTATCTAGATTTGTTCAGTATCTATCTATCTATCTATCTAGATTTGTTCAGTATCTATCTATCTATCTATCTATATTTGTTCAGTACCTATCTATCTATCTAGATTTGTTCAGTATCTATCTATCTATCTATCTATCTATATATCTATCTATCTATCTATCTAGATTTGTTCAGTATCTATCTATCTATCTATCTATCTATCTATCTATCTATCTATCTAGATTTGTTCAGTATCTATCTATCTATCTATATCTGCTCTCTATCGATATATCTATCTATTTATCTCTCTATCTATTTACTGCAATGTTTTGTTAGAAAATCACATTAACCTTTCTTGCATGCCCAGTGAGTTATATGCCCCATGCTTGACTAAATTAAACACAATATCGCTCTGTCTGTCAAATTATCAAATGTCGGTATGTACGTAACACGAGTGTTAGTGCTATATTTATTATATCAAATTTTCGCTGATAACAAGTAACTGAGACTTCTCTTTGAGTAGCAACCTACAACTTGTAAAAAGCTAATTCCATAATACTTTATTGTATCTAACTAACGTGGAATGTTCTGGAGCAGTTGGTAACACCACTTATCAGTGCACAAATTCCTTTATATAAGGTTTTTGAATCTTGTCCCTGGACACCTCACTGGTAGAGATGCACTGTTGAGGTGGCTTAGCGTCTCTGTAGTAGAAAGTTCACTTTTCTCATCGAATATCTCCATATTACATAAAATTATATAATATACAAGGGCATTCTACTTCCAAAAAGAGACAACACATAAGTCTTATTCTTGGCATAATAAATGCCTTTGTCATAGATTGTTTCACATTATGTAAGATTTTATTAAGTAGATCAATGATTTTTTTTTGCAATAGAATCGGTATTTATCAACGGATATTGGTAAATTGTTTAGGATATGTGTATATGAACAGTAGGAGGAATTTTCAACTTACGATATCTATGCTTATTTAAAATGTTGAGAATAAACTATTGGTCGGGGTGTCCGATTTTCTCAAGCGTACAAAAACTATTAAAGAGATTTTGAAACAGATAAATCTAAAAGAGAATGACCCCAAAAATATGTATTTGTTAAAATACAATGTCCTATGTACAGGAATAAATTTATTTTCTCATTACACATGAAATATCGAACTTCAGGATTTTCTATAACATTCAACAATGTTTCCTACATAGATTTCGTTACCTTACTAATGGTTTTGCTCACCAGAAATCTTTTTTTGGTTATAAATTACCTTACACACACACACACACACATATATATATATATATATATATATATATATATATATATATATATATATACATATATATATATGTATGTATATTTCATAATATATATATATATATATACATATATATATATGTATGTATATTTCATAATATATATATATATATATACATATATATATATGTATGTATATTTCATAATATATATATATACATATATATATGTATGTATATTTCATAATATATATATATATATATACATATATACATATATATATATGTATGTATATTTCATAATATATATATATATACATATATATATATAATATATATGTATATATAAATATATATTTCATTAAATAATATAGGCATATTATGTCATTTTTACAATAATCTGTTCTAATAGTTTATCTTCTTGATGTTTATATTCAAGGAAATTCATCAATTTTAACTTAACATCAAGAAGATAATTGGAGAACTAGAAAAGATTATTATAAAATTAAATAGACATATGTCTATATTATTTAGTGAAACATACTTGAATGAAGATATGCTATATATATATATATATATATATATATATATATATATATATATATATATATATATATATATATATATATAACACTCCTTTCCCAAGCCAAGATACATGGCCCAAATATTTTTAATTAAAAGGAAACTCTTAAACAAAAACCTTCTATTATTTAAAATAAATAAATAATTTATCAAAATTAAATTTGGTTTTAAATATATAATAATTACAAAAGTGGACACCTCGAGATGGTGTAGTGGTTAGCAAGCTTGTCTCACTAGAGCAATTACGACAGACTAGTGAGTTCGATCCTCACTGGGTGTCCCCTACTTTCGGCCTTGTGCCACATCTAAGGTACGCTTCGAAAATCTCTGTAATAATTGCAAAATAAGAAAACAAATAAATACATACAAACTGATGAGAAAGTAAAATAAATTCAACGACAATCACGACATTTAGTGTATTTCGCTTGTTAGACATTACATCACTTTGAATCGCGCTCGTGCGCACACACACACACACACACATAAAGACATATATATATATATGTGTGTGTGTGTGTGTGTGTGGTAATGGTGCAAATCTTTAGTTAGATTTATCCCTGGAGATAATAGTTTTTTGCAAGGTGTGCAATAGTTATTTATACAGCGTGCGAAAGAAAAAAAATATTCTTTAGCGGATATTTTTGGGTGGGGGGTATGTCCTGCACCGCTCGGAAAACATCTTGTCCGAAATATTACAGTCTTTCTCTGCACTTATCTTGACAACATCAAATTACCTACAACCTTAGAATAAAATATTACCCCACCATCCACCTGTTGTCTTCTCAATCATGTTTGCTGACATTTTCCCTTAAAGGACCTAGCTACTAGACCAGGCATCAGTTTCAGCAATTGTATGGCTGCGTTAATTAGTAAAATTTACTCAGGAGAAATCTGTTTTTTCATCTACTGCTGCGCTCGATTTAAACGTTTACATTGTGATACTTTAAAATGATATTTTCATTGTTTTCATTTCTTTGGTTAATGTTATTTTTTTTATTTATTGCGTAACGTTTCCATTTGTTTACACTTGCAACATCAGCTTCTTTAAATATTTTCTTTGTTGTAGGACCCGCTTTTCTTGCTTATTAGCCCTTTCATATTTCTTGATATATGACATTCTTAAAGACATTTTAATTAATATTCTTATCATATTTCAATTTAATTTTTCGTTTCTTTGTGACCTCTGTTCAAATTTTGCAATTTCCCAAAATATGGTTCCATCAATCAGTAAAAGCACAATACTTTGCTTGTATTTGTTGATTGTATTTTTCTTATGGTAATCTTCTTCACTTCCTTATTTGCTGCCTCCCGTAAGGAGGTAGGCGATCATGGGTCCCTACAGATTCCTGTCACTTGCAGCTCTAAATAAATATATTTTTTTATTCCTAAACCCAGGTTCTCCAGCTTTTTTTGATCAAGGACATCAAGTATGTTATGCGTTTTCTTGTCCGTCTGTCCCTGAATCTGTCTTGTGTATAACAGATTTTCCAAGCCCTCCTTCCTCATTATGTGGCCCAGAAATGTCAAATGTCTCTTCCCGATGTTAAGTATAATTTTCGTGTTTCCATTACTTTCTCTAAAACATCGTCGTTGCTCACAACTTCGGTCCAAGGTATCCTAAGTATCTTTCTGTATAAACACATATTTGATGCCTAATGACCATACCAATTTCAGATATCTGAAATTACAAACTAAATATCAACAACTATATCATAAAACACACACACACACATAAACACAAACACATACACACACATAAACACACATACATAAACACACACACACACACATACACACATAAACACACACGCATACACACACACACGCACGCACATAATAGTTAACCTGAAGATTGTTTTTAAGTGTGAAACAGACTGTTGCCGCTGAGTGTTGGCATCAGTGTCCACTTCTGTACTTATATACGTTCTACTATGTTGAGCACTTTAACAAATATTTATGTCTTTATCACACATATATATATATATATATATATATATATATATATATATGTATATATATATATATATATATATATATATACCTACACATATATATGTATATATATATATATATGTGTGTGTATATATATATATATATATATATATATACGCACACACACATATGTACATATATATATATATATGAATGTATATATATATGAATGTACATATACATATTTATATATATATATATATGTAAATATATGTATATATATATATATATATATATATATATATATATATATATATATATATATATGCACACACATACATTTACAATATGATGAACAAACAACGAATTGCAAACTAAAATTGCCCAACACCGAAAACATTGAAAATATTTTTAATATGAACAACCTGAAATTCAAATCCAAGATGCCAAAGTCAAGCCAATACAAAAATATCTAGGAATATTTTAACAGAAGATGGAAAGTGCGACAGCGAATTCCGAGCGTGAATTGGGGTAGTGAGCATATTCATGCGTGAATGCAATCTTTACAGCCTGAAGATTGCGTCCAAGCATAAAACAGACTCTCGCCACTCGTTGTTGATCTGTGTCATTTCTTACATATCCACACGCTATATCCCTGATATTGAGCACTATCACAAATATATATATATATATATATATATATATATATATATATATATATATATATATATATATATATATATATATATGTACATACATACATTATGTGTGTTTGTGCATATATATTGACAAAATAGGAAAGAGGTGTGAGATTGATAATCCGAAGTTCTTTAGAATTTTATTTTTTTATTTAAAAAAAACGGTGCTCGATACACAATTAGAGACTAAATTGTGTATCGATGGAATCCTATTTTTTTTAAATTATGTATATATTTATATACACACACACATATATATATAACACAACTTAAAGCTATATTTTATCACTATATATATATATATTATTCATAATTATGTATATATTTATATATAATTATATTTATATATAATTATATATATTTATATATAATTATATGTAATTATATATTAGTGAAATTATCATTATATATATATATATATATATATATATATATATATATATATATATATATATATATATATATAAATATGAACATTCATCATTATATAAATATTGCTAGAAATTAGACAAAACTAAATGTAACTTGTAATTTTAAATATGTATGAAAATTGATACGAACGAAACTAATATTTAAGCGTTTTAAATAGAAGTTTACAGAAACGAATTCATGGCTTTTATTTAATAAAATATTCCTTCCATTTTATTTCTATTATACTTTTTGCAACAATTATTAAATCTGCTAACTATTATTAAAATCATAACAGTCGATTGTACGATGTTTCATTTACAAACTTTAGGCAAGACTAATTTGTTGGCGAACAGCTAACTACAAATTGCCAATATCTAAAACTCTCACGTGTGATTCTATATGTGATCAGTTTAATTTGCTGAAAAAAAATCACTGACGTATTAGGAGTGCTTGCCTCACTCTAAACATTTAGGTATAAATAGCCACATCAAGAATATATATATAT
>OZ038482.1:52561261-52581261 GCA_964036315.1 Acanthosepion esculentum | reverse complement strand
TCTGGGACACTTCACTGTGGCGTAATGGTAAGGAAATTTATTATGCTAGATTAATTATGCCTAAGTATTGAGTTCGATACTTACTGTGTGTTCTATGTTTGTAGTATCGTGCCACATCTAAACTATGTACATTATTTACGTTATTCGGACTATTGTCCTTATCTGATAACTGACATCCATTAACAAGGCACATGGAGCTAGAACAGTCTAGCCAGTGAGCGAAATAAAGGGTTCAGTTCAGAAGGCCGGAGCGTACAACTGCCGAAACGTTGTAATAAATATGGCGAAAAAGATGAGGACAATGGTCCGATTAATGTAAATAATGTACATAAGACCGCATCTCAGAAATATAAACTATGCTTAGCAAATGATTAATGAAATGAATTGAGGAAATAATGAAATGAATTGGGAGAAAATTACAGGTATATTTTTTATTTCCTTGATATATAAATAATAAAAATAGCTGGCCACTCGTATTCGCGGATGCCCGTGTATTAGGGCGGCTAGCGAATCCCTATTGCAGACTTTCGCTCAGGCACATTTGTTTTTTCTTCAACACGCACAAAGCCAAGCTGTGGTTTAAACTGCAGCTATGCTGATCAGCCCTTAGTTTGTTTCAGCCAGCACGGTTTCTGGGAGATAGCGTATTATCTAGAATGATCAACAATCTGAACAACAGTCGGTCACAATGATTGTGACTTCGTGCTAGCGCAGCTATCGACGAACGAAAGTGTACCGTCTACCTAATTTCACTCACAAGGCTTGGGTCAAGCCGTGGTATGGTTTCAGGCACTTAGCAAATGTTCAGCACGCTGGGATAGTGCTCTCCAGACCTGACAAATCGACCATCGTTAGATTCAAACCCCGGTCTCGTGGACGAACGTTCTAACCACTCGGCCACGCGCACTATCTATCTATCTATCTATCTATATATATATATATATATATATATATATATATATATATATATATATATATATATATATATAAACATTAAAAAGTTTTTCAATTGCCTCATGTTTACATCAAAGATTCGGGACCACACAGACGCATCCACTCGTCAGAACAGATTTGAACTTCTGATATTTCTCGGTTCTTTTATCATTAATTCAACACTTTCTGACGAGTAAACATGAGTTATGTGAAAAAAATTTTTTTAAATAATTCTCTTCACGCTCTATCCCTATTTTCAATATTGAGGAATTTACACAAAACATGCTTGCTATGAAAGCCTCCTTATCAGCAAACCACTGAAAAGTCAGCAACCAAAAGTCATTCAAATTAACACTGTATATATATATATATATATATATATATATATATATATATATATATATATATGTATATATATATATATAAATGAACTGCATTTGTTTATTTATATATATATATATATATAAATGAACTGCATTTGTTTATTGAAAATTTATCATTGTGTCTATACGCTTTTATTTGCGTTCAAGATATTTAATCAAAATGATTCATATTCATAACTGAATTAAATATCTATCTATCTATATGTGTGCGTGTAAGAGAGTAGATATACTGTTATGTTCTCGCCCTCACTGAGAAGATCCTTAGAAATATCCATATGTTTGGTCATTTCTTGAGATTATGGGAATTGGATGGGCTGAGACTTTTTCGACACCACCGCAATATATCTGTCAGTATATATATATATATATATATATATATATATATATATATATATATATATATATATATATATATATATATATATAGACATATATATATATATATATATAGACATATATATATATATATATATATATATATATATACATATATATATATATATATATATATATATATATCTAGACATATATATATATATCTAGACATATATATATATATATCTAGACATATATATATATATATATAGACATATATATATATATATAGACATATATATATATATATATATAGACATATATATATATATATATATAGACATATATATATATATATACATATATATATATAGACATATATATATATATATACATATATATACATATATATATATAGACACATATATATATACATATATATACATATATATATATAGACATATATATATACATATATATACATATATATATAGACATATATATATACATATATATACATATATATATAGACATATATATACATATATATATACATATATATATATACATATATATATACATATATATATATACATATATATATACATATATATATACATATATATATACATATATATATATATATATATACATATATATATATATATATATATATATATATATATATATATATATATATACATATGAGAGATAGAGAAAGAGACAGAGAGGAAATTGATAGGATAAAATATAATTTCAATGTATGCTATAAGCTATGGGTAAAAGTGATCAATATCATTTATGGAGCGTATGTAAATATAAAAGTAGATACTGATGTCAACATCGAGCGGTGACAGTGAAATCGTAGCTGATGTAGTCCAACTTGAAGGCTCACCGTGATCACCAGAAAGCCTCCGCCCCGGACGTTGTGTTCCGTCAAGGGAGACCACCGTCCAGCGATGCCGTGCCATCAGCGCGCTGGCTTCTTACATAGCCACGAAGCCCAGTCTACCCTATTTTGCTAGATGCCCGTTGAAACTGCAAGAAGATTTCTCTGCCTTTTGACTTTTCTTGCTTTCATCTTGCTGGGTGTCTATCCACCTTCCTCACCAAAATATTCTTGGCGATTTCTGAAACAGTTTAGTCATCGATGACGCGAGAATGTTTCATATTGTAATTTCTTACATAGTACATATAGTACTGGTATTGTGACCTAAATTTCCTTTACTTTAATGTAAATTTTTTAGCAGATTTCAATATTCACAAGATTATACTTAAGAAAATATCGCTGGGATTCAATAAATGATTACATATCCAGATTTAGAGACGGGTTCCAGCTGAAATAAATATCAGATACGATACGTTAATCCCGTAACAATGTTGGTTAAAACATGACTGTAATCCCACATTCATACAATCGGTAGACACGACGAATGCCATTCTGCAATACATTATTCCATGATTCTTTATAGAGATTGAGGCTCTATTGAAAAAGCTATAGGTTTGTTAAATGAAAGTGCCATCCCATCATGTCTCGTACATGTTTAATGGTGACAAGTATTGTGACTGTGCCTGATTTAAAAGATTTCGAACACTTCGCAGAGCATGTTAAGTAGCAAGGACATCGTGTAGGTAAGCGTTATCTTGCTGCGTGTGTACATCACCTTCCTGTTGCAGGTATGGTAACAAAACGGGTCAACTATTATTCTGGACGTAATAGTTCCTCTTACAGACAAAAATACCGAACGATAATTGTAGCGTATGTGGTTAGCGGTTGGGGCAAGTATCGAGGATGAATACTCGCTGTAAAATGACGTTCCTCACGCCCAAGATGCGCAGGAAAATTACGATCAATTCGATGGAGACGGAACACTTCTGGACACTACAAAATTTCATTAGATTTCCCAAATAAACCTAACTCGTCATCGACGAAGATAGAGATTCACAAGTGTTTTAAATCTTAAAGGGAATTCTGAGTTGCGAATTTTGTCTTCGTATTCCTGCTACAAGTAAACTATTCTCAACGGTTTTTTGACAGACTTGATGCCATATTTGTTCTGAAACATGCTGTGGACGACGTGTAGCCTGTCACAGCTGATCACACAATGCGTTGATTTTAGCGATCGTTTATATTACGTAGTCATTTACAACGTTGTTTACGTGTGTAGGGATGATCATTAGAATATGGCTGCACACATCGAAGCAACACTGAATTTTCACGTCCACCATGCGCAGCAATTCTCCGAAAGGATCATCCAGGCAATCGAACGCCCACAACCCGTTCCCTCTAGGGCAGCTGCGATTAAACAAAAGGAACACGCGTGCGTCTCCGTCTACTGACACCTGCATATACCGGAATCTTTTAACACGCTGAATCTTATCTCAACATGCATCCCAGTCTAAAACTTAGACGCACACCGTGAACTGATATGAGGGTTATTATGACACAACATGACTGAAATCATTGAAAATTTGATCAGAATATCTATTACCCAATACTACTTTGCTACTATGTCAAAATAAGTAAGCAAGGCAATAAAGGCACTAAGACGCATTTGTTACTGTGTGAAAGAATATTTGAAAAAGAAACGCATTGTTAAGGAGTAAGAACAATAAATGAACAGGAATTAAGAATACAAATATGAAGATTAACATTAGCATTTAAGTATTTGAATATCAAAATTAACCGGAAAGCAATAGGCCGTCTGTGTGTTTCATGCGCGAGAAGTTCGAGAGACGGAACTCTTAGCACAGAAGTTTACATGGCTAGATCTATTCGTAAGTTCTACGCTAAGAGTTTCTTCTCACCGAACCAACACCCGAATAGATCTAGCCATGTAAACTTCTGTGCTAAGAGTTCCGTCTCTCGAAATTCTCGCGCATGAAACTCTCGTCCAGCTTCTGACTTCCCAGTCAATAGTGATATTTAAAATTTATATGCAATGTCAATCGTTATCATTATGTCTTCTTAATTTCTGTTCTTTATTTTATTTTCCTTAAAAGTATTTCTTTTTTTTTTCTTCTTCTAATACTCTCTAACACTCAGTACCGCATGTGTCTTCAATAGTGGCTTTATTGTATTGCTTAGGATGAAATGATAAAAAATAATCCAGCTGTAAAATAATGAAGCCTAGCTGCCAGTCTAGCACTGCGCATAAATTCGCACATACAAAGGTCCAAAGAGGAAAACTGATCAGAATAATTACCATGAAAATATTTATAGAAAAGGTACAGCGAATATTTATAGAAAAGCATGGTGGCGGGAAAGGGACTGTAGCTGAGATTCCAGGTATGAACCGATAACATTGCAGATTCTTCTTAGTATTACATCTAGAATCTCTGAATACATAGCAGAAGCACAAGACAAGCGGAAATATTCATGGCATGGGCGAATTGTAAACTTATAAATGTGTAAGATAGATTCTGGCGTTAAAAAAAAAAACACGACACAGTGGACCAACTTTCCTAGCAGTAGAACTAGCAGTAGATTCAATATAATCTTTCCATTTCATGTCGGTGAAAACGTTCGGCCGAGAAGGTGCAAGGAATCACTCTTCTGTCGATTAGCTATGCTGATGAAAGGCAAAACTAAGACAATTTAGAGATAACAATTTCGTTTTGAAATCTTTAAAATTAACAAGCCATTTTTTACCCCGGTTAACAAGAGATTGTTAATTATTTTTTTAGATCATCTTCTAATTTGATCCAACTGAGCAAATCAAACTTACCCTACACTACAATTCAAAGGTTTCAGGCGACCCCAGATAATTTTCAAATTGGTCGCAAACGTCGTTGTTTTTTTACGAATAAGAGAAAATTATTATACATGGTTAAAAAAAGTAAGACATGATTTTTTTATTAAAAGTTTTATTATGACAAAAAGTAGAAAGGATATTATGATTAAATTTTGCTCTCGTCAAAATATCCTCCTTTAGCCTTGCTTACTGTAGCACAAATTTTTGGCATTCGTTGCAAAAGTTTCCCAAAGTATAAGTTTCATAATTGATTCCATATTTTTTTTTAATTATTCTAAGAACTCTCTTGTTCACTTTCCTGTCAAGTTCATCCCATACAAATTGGGGGGGGGTCAGGTGGCTTTAAACTTTTGAAATGTAGTAATATCTATCTATCTACACACACACACACACACACACACACACACACACACACACACACACACACACACACACACACACACACACACACACACACATGAAAATGTGTAAAACTTTCGTGTGACGCGTTTCGTCCTTTAGGACTTTCTCGGACTAAACTGACGGATGCTGAGAATTTTTAAATTAATTAATTTTAATATCTGTTTATTTCTTTTGAATATGTAGTCTAGCGTATTCCATTTAGTTTATCTTATTCTTTAAAAAGTCATGAGAATAAAAGTTGTGTGTGTACTTATATCTGGAGTCTGTAAGTGGGTTCGAATCCAAGAAATTCGAAGGATGATTATTTTTGCAGTCAGGAACCAATGAAGATAAGCACATTATCAACTCTCCCCATAAAAATTCACGCAGCCTTTTCATTTGTATACTTGTAAAATCTTCACCGACAACATAATATTCTAGATCTTGCATTAATGCATATCTTTCATGAGGCATGTATGCAAATGTTTATATAAAATATCCTTTGCGTTTAACCCCAAAATATTTTAGTGTCCCTAAAAATTTGTGCAAAATAAGCACACCCAATCTCAATAATACGCGCGCAAACACACACGCCTCTATCTATATAATTATGTTGTGACGAGTGTATATATCGCTCTCTCTCTCTCTCTTTATATATATATGTGTGTGTGTGTGTGTGTGTGTGTGTGTGTGTGTGTGTGTGTGTGTGTGTGTGTGTGTGTGTGTGTGAGTGTGTGTAACGTCGAAAATGGTCACTACCCACAGGTTGCTATGGTTATAATATCGTCTGAATTACGCCAAAACGAAAATAACTCTGAGATCTCATTTTAACAGATATATTGACCAAAATTACACAAAAATATCTTGAAATACTAGAGAGTAAATCTATTCAATAAAATTGACATTGCCTTCAACCACGGCCTCCAGACGACTTGGGAATCTCCTTCAACTATTCTGGACGGTCTCCTTGTTTAAGTTGGTGAATGCCGCCATAATCCTTGCCTTCAGTTTATTTTTGGTGTTACAGGGAGTGTTGTTGTTCTCTCGCTCAACTGCGTCCCACGCAATAATAATGAAAGGGGTTGGAAACTGGGGAGTTAGGTGGACAGATGTAAGAGGTCCCGGAAATTTCTGAGGGCCATAACTGTGTTCTCCTGCTTGTGTGGCACGGTGTAGAATCTTGTTGCCAGACATAATCTCTTCCAGTAGCCTCTCTCTTAAACAAGGGCAGCACTACCTCCTCAAGACACTTGATGTAGGCCTCGGTGTTGGGTCTGATGCCCTCATCATCAAATCCGGGCTCTCTTTTCTTATGAGAACGATCAGACTGATTTTTCCGAGCTGCCGTATCATCGTAATCACCATTATACCCAGCTAACTTTTTTCAAATCCTCTGTACTGAAATCAGATTGACACCCAAACATTCTGAAATGTTCGTATTGGAACTACCGGCGCGAATGCCAAGCAGTATTGCAGTCCATTTTAAAATTTCTGACGGAGTGTATTGCGTCATAGTGCTAAATAAAAATGCACACAACGCACATGCTCATACGTAAAAAAAAAAAAATAAATTGCGACAATTTACCCATCGCACCAGTAGATGGGTGACCCTTTTGGAACGCCAGGTGCTGTACGCTTGGATATGTGGGTAGCGTAATAGATAATGGCTCGGGATTATCAATCGGAGAGACAACTTCAGCTGGGTTCGTTATACACTCCTACGCACTATTACTCTTGGGAAAGGTACGAATCCACCTCTTCGCCCCTTAGATATGGGTTAATTTGGAAGATTTTTATCACTAAATCATTTTTATCTTAAAAACAAAATTCGCTAAAGATACATTCTGACATTAAATAACCTGCAAAGTGTTGCTAGACCTTAGAAAATAAATCAGTCTTCTTCTGTGTGTTTCTACACACACACACACACACACACACACATATATATATATATATATATATATATATATATATATATATATATATATATATGATTTACTAACAGTAGTTTAGATTTTGTACAAGACGGCAATTATGGTGCACCCAGAGATAAGCTTGCCAACCACCCACATAATGCTATATTATTTTTCTTTTTTTTGCGAACAAGCCTTTCTTCTTTGGGTTTGAGTGTAGGACTTTTCTAAATGTTTAGTCGTTCGAAGCGCTTTCGGTTAATCTGTTAGTAATTTTCATTGTAAATGGTGTGTAACTGCTAAACAAGAATAGTACAATAAATAAATTGAGGAATAATCCTGTTTGTCGCTTTTGAACAAATGTATTTTACCAATTTATTAGAGGGAGTTTTTCGCAAATACACATCTCCGACTCCCCCTCTTTCTTTCTCTCTCTCACTATGTGTGTGTATTTATTTTTAAATGAATATTTCCTCACCGACATTAAACCTTTGTTACTATGAACATTTCGGTTACAAACAGAAATTAGAAGACACATATCTGTGGAAGTGCCAAAGAGAAATGTGCTTTCCTTAAATAGGTAACTGGAACCTTGCTCTATCAATACTGCCTCCGGGGGCGAATAGATAAAAATGCGTTTCAGCATTGGAAGCGGCTTCCGTGACAGGGCCGGCTCAAGGTACTGGCAACTCGGGCAGTTGCCCGGGGCGCCATCAAACCCGAGGACGTCATTATGCCTCCATGTCAAGTGTTTGAGTTCATACTTGCGGTCGTCCATGACTCAACACAGATTAAATTCTCTGTTTATTCTATCAAATTGAGCTTGCCCGGAGTGCCAGTAACCTAGGGCCGGTCCTGTTCTGTGATGAAAATGAGTATGCAGGTTCGATTACGGTTGGAATAACAATTTGTATTTAGTAGGACTCCCCGTAAGTAATTTATTATTAATTTCGGTTAATGACCCATTTAATTCATATATATATATATATATATATATATATATATATATATATATATATATATATATATCAATTATTTCGTAATACGAAAACGTTATTTCTAGTTGGGACACATATTTGAATTGTTGCTATTTTTCTTAAACTGTGAAATTAATAATAAATTACTGAGATCGGGTAGTCCTACTAAATACAAATTGTGGCTCCGACCACAATCGAACCTGCATCCTCATTTTAATCACAGAACAGGGCCGGCCCTTGTTTTGTTTTCCCCCATATCATTTCCGGTGAGTTGACCGATTAAATAGGTCAATGACTGATCTTTACCCCCTCCTCCTCAATATTAAGTATTATAATAAAAATAAAAAATGTAAAACTCTCCCTTCCCTCTCTAATTTCGACCATGTCTCTCACACTATCTCTCACCACACTCTATGTCACCTTATATAAGCTTAATAATGGCCTTCAAAAGTGTAAATTTTAAATTCATTTTTTCACCCTTGAAATTGAAGTCTGAAGATCCAGAAAAAATAAAATCTCTGGTGAAATAAATTATAACAATGGAACTTTAAAGTGGTCTGTTTTTTCCATAAATTAAATTGTTCGCACTGACGTAAAATTGAGGTCAACGTATTTCATCCTCCTTGGGTTTATCCATACGGATTACCAAGATTTTCGATATTTAAATATATATATATATATATATATATATATATATATATATATATATATATATATATACACACACACACACACACACACACACACATACATACATATATATATATATATATATATATATATATATATATATATATATATATATATACACACACACACACACACACACACACACATACATACATATATATATATATATATATATATATATATATATATATATATATATATATATATATTGTTGGCTTGATGTGAGTTTGTGACCCTGGGTTTCACGCGATTTGCGATCTTCAGACAAACTGATTAATTCTTTAAATTTTGGATTTATATATGGTTGCGTAAATCGGTGTTTTTTATGTTAGCTCTATCACTGATATTGAGCGTATTCCAATAAGTACCGCACATATATAATATATAAATAATATATATCAAAGTTTGCATATATATATATATATATATATATATATATATATATATGAAAATAAATAAAAAGAACAACTTTAATTAATAAGGAATATGTTTGTGCCGGCAGGGAGAAAAACAAAGTAACATTTAGTAAATTTCAATCAATCTGAAAAATAATATCTTGTTGGATATGACATAAGAAATAGTTTAAGGACGTTTCTTCATTGATTCATCAGGGGGAAAGTATTTGATCGTCTTGGCCCATTGGAGTGTTACTTTCCACAAATCTTCTGAAGAATCATATTTTCAGCAGGAGATCGTGCCTGCAACATTGTTCATGTGTCACCACAGAAAATTTTATAGAAATATGCCAAAACGATGTTTTGAAAATATGAACCGCTGCTGCTTACGCCGAGGATCTCTGACATCACACCACTAGATATATGTTTTCTAGGTATTAATTATACAGCTTAGAAATGAAAACCTGAAATAGATTCAGATTTAAGGAATTTATTTTAAATGAAGGGTTCGATAAAGCGTGAAAATCTTCATAATATTATTTACAGTTTTCATTGAAAATGGTAACTCATCTGTTAAGAAATATTTCACTTGCTTTAATATAATACATTTTCTCTATATCTCATTTTGGTTTTTATCTATGTTGGGTTTCAAAGGGCCTAATTAGTATATGTCTCCTCTTCATCACACTCTGTGGCTTACAGACTTGTTATGTTGAATCACCGGATCTAGTACGATCACCAAAGTTAAGCAACGTCAAGTCTGGTTAGTTCCAAGTGTGACAGTTTGGGAATATCAGGTGCTGTAAGCTTGGATACTCGGGTGGTGTAATGGATAATGGCTCAGAATTTTAACCGGAGTCGCGAGTTCCAGTTTCAGTTGAGTTCGTTAGATTCACTTACGAACAAATACCACTGGTAAATGTATGAATCCACATCTTCTCCCCTTATCTATGGGTTCATTTGTAAGACTTTTATCACTAAAACGTTATTATCGGGAAACAAAATTCTTACAATCCCTAAAAATATTTCTGGCATTAAATAAACTACAAAGAGTTTATAACCCGCAATCAGTTAATCAATCAATCAGTCAATCAATCAATCACTCAATCTCCTATTACATATATATATATATATATATATATATATATATATATATATATATATATATATATATCTTGTATCTATCAATGACATTCTGTTAGTGTGTCTGTGTGTGTTTGTCAACTTGTTACCTCATCCTGAGCAAACCGTTCGTCCGATTGGCATGAAAATTCACACACAGATCGGTAATTAGCGCATTCGTATGTGAGAATTTCGGATTGTTCGATTGTTCCTCCGATTTTTGAAAAAATCGATAAAACCGATGGGGTTCGAATATTGATTCGAAAAAAATTCACCAGTTTTTTAGTGATAGTTTTCACAAATTACAAGTGATATCCACCAAACTGACGTTGAGCAATGTCCTTACTTATAGTTTTGATGTGCTGATCCTTTGTAAAAATTGATATCAGTTATCGGAAAATATCGATAAAATCGATCACTTTGGGACATCCGATTCAAATCCAATGTAGCTGATTTTTTGCTCTGTTTTTCGCAAACTGCAAGTAATTTTCACGAAAATCATGTTGATCATTAGTTTTATCAACAGTTATTAGTTACAGACCTTTTTCTTCAATATCGGTATCAATTATCGGAAAAAATCGATAACATCATGCCACTTTTGACTTCCAATTCAAATCCAGTCAAGCTGATTTTTGGCTATATTTTTCGCAAATGGCGAAGAATTTCCACTAAAATTACGTTGAGCATTGTTTTTATCAACAGTTATGAGGTGCTGACATTTATTTTCAATATCGATATCAATTACCGGAAAAAATCGATACAGTCAATCACTTTGGGACAACCGATTCAAGTCCAGTCTAGCTGATTTTTTACTATATTTTTCGAAAATGGCGAAGAATTTTCAGCAAAATTCTCGTTTAGCATAGTATTTACCGAGATTATTCATGTGCTGACTTTCGTTTCCAATATCGGTTTCAATTATCGGATAAAAATCGAGGAAATCACACCCCTTTTGACTTCCCATTCAAATCGAGTTTACCTGAATTTGGCGAAGTTTTTCGCAACTTGCTTGGGATTTTGATTAACTTTATCGGTTTTAGTCGTGACAATTAAAAACTTCTGCTCTGTGAGCCACTTTGTGACCAACGAATACCTAAGAGAAGTCGATACAATCATGTCTTCATCGGAATTTGCGAATACATCAATCAAATGTTCAACTGAGACGTCTACACTACAGACTCTACAGCTGATTGTTATTCACACACGCGTGAACGTGTTTCACATAGCGGTAACTCATCGGCTGAGTGCAGTACGCGGTTGCTGATTGGTGTTTGAGACCCTAGGACGCTCACTGATTGGCACAACCGATTGTCCAGTAATACTTCGCATTTGAACCTGCTGTGCACAGCTGTGGGACGAAGGTCTCACTTCTGCTCCTGATACGCCGCCATCCGGTTGATATGATAGGCTCTTTCAACTGATCATTTCTCCTACCGCAAGTTGCTTCTTACGCTTTCGTTTCTCGTTTTCCTGTTTAGCTACATTTTTCCAACTACCATAAACAAGGAGCAGAATACAATGCGACTATCACATGTCGCTCAACGCAGCGCCCTCACACAGGCCTCTCAGTCACAAGAGGAGCGTGCCACCTGCTTGACTGGGATAGCTGCCTACAGGGCTTCGTTGCGATCAAGGCTCAAGAATGCACAACGGTCGAAAATGAACGCACAGGCTGTAGCAACCGTCTCTGCATCTCGGGCTTACGAGACTCATCATCAAAGGCTTCTTCGTAACGTAAGAAACGCTGTTGCCATTGCGAAATCAAGGGCAATAGAGACACTTGACTGCAGGCGCTCCCGTCAATCCAGGGACGCTGCTGCAACAGCGAGTGCTAGGGCTGTTGAGACACCGCTCCGTAGTTCTGTGCGAAATGCTACAAATGCTGCCACCACTGCCAGGTCGAGGGCAGTAGAGACACCTGTCCGCAGTCGCGCCCGACAATCCCGAGATGCTGCTGCAACAGCGACTGCTAGCGCTGATGAGAAACTGCTCCGTAGGTCTGTTCGAAATGCTAGGAATGCTGCCACCACTGCCAGGTCGAGGACATCTGAAACATTCGACCGCAGGCGCGCCCATCAATCCAGGGACGCTGCTGCAACAACTAGTTCGATGGAGTCCGAGAGAGAGAGAGGGAGGGAGGGGGAGAGAGAGAGAGAGAGAGAGAGAGAGCTGCAGCGAGCAGCCCGCAACGCTGCAGTGACTTCTGATGTCAAAAATTCCGAGGGCCCACAGACAAGAGCAAACAGACTTTCAAGGGCTGCTACAAACATGGCCGCTGTGCGCATATCTCAAATTCCCGAAGCTCGCCGCATATGCGTCGACGGCGACATTCAGCGCTTTGCAGCCGCCCTTGGTATTACTTGTCCCAGTAGCTCTTTTTGGTCTTTCTTGGTTTTCAATTACGACCCCGGCGTTAACTTAACTACGCCAACGACATCAATGTAATGTCCATGACCTGCGTTTGCCAATTCTGCAAAGTTCGACTGCCACCTCTGCATGAACCACCTACTCCGTTGAGCGGACTAATAGCCGGCTCCCATCCCGACTCTAACCACTTCCTTAAAACAATTAGGCAATACAACAACAACTTTCAAATGACCTCATTTGGGGCTCAGATGTTTGGAGAAGTGGGTTTGATGCCCACTCTCAAGGTACAGGGGCAAGTATACCACCGCATTGGGTCTCTGCTGCCTGGGGAGACCTCTACGCCTAAATTCCTTCAACTGTACTTCAGTGCAGACTACAACCTACAGGCTGAAACACGGATTGGTATTTTGCCGCCGTCGGGAATAGTTCCTCGCAGGGACGTCATACTACTAATTCAGACCATGCTTCACGAGGTTAACAGCTACATTCGCAGTTTCAAATATGCTTTGGAAAATGCTCCATTTCCTTTCTTCAGCATTGTAATTGACGCCGACAAACGACCTCATGATAAACACGAATGCTCTTGCGTGCAACGAAGTGGCCGCTATTATACATGGGGAGCAAGACCGCACTCGCGATATTGTCCTCAAATCAAGAGGCGGCGCTCTTCGCAGGATTTCAGAGACCCATCAATCATATGACGCCTAGCAGTACCCTTTACTTTTCCATTATGGTGACGATGGCTACCACTTCGGCATTCCCCTTCATACTTTAGTATGGTCCCGGGTGGCCAACCTACAACGTCTTCCAAAGCCTTATCGTGCCAGGCCTTCTACTCATACCGTTTCATGGTTAGGGATGGAGACTTCAACCTGCTTCATAGATGCAGGGAGCTTTTCCACATGGCCGCTAAGATGGAATCGGAGAGACTTTATACGGAATCATCACAAACAGCTACGCTCAGACTCCTACGTACACTTACGCGTCAACCTTCGAAATGAAGTCAATCCACGCGTACTAGGGAAGCTGTGCAATCTGCCCTCTACCTACAGTTGTGGGCCGCGTTACATGTATAAACGCACTCAGGACGTTATGACATACTTTAGGCAATATGGGCGGCCAGATTATTTATAAAGTTTACCTGCAACCCCAAATCGGTTGAGATAACGCGTGAACTCCTACCCGGACAGGATTACACTCACAGACATGACATTACTACCCGCGTATTCCGCTTAAAAATGGGAAAACTTATGGACTTAATAGTGAAGGGGCAAGTCCTACAGTGAAAACGCAACCACTATTTTACATTGCTAGAATTAAAAAACTTGACAGATTATGAACAGGTGGCAATCTTCGGGTAAGCACGGAGCAGCAACACAGCAGCCACCTTTTGCAACTGGTTGCCTTTGATCTCATAGATTTTGCTACCAGTGAGATTCCCGGTCTATTAGTGACCTCATCAACTGCGGACACGTGCGTAAGTTCAATAATTCAAACCCCAAAGGAATTTAACTACATAAAACCCCGAGCTTTACTGCTAGTATATATATATATAATATATATATATATATATATATATATATATATATATATATATATATATATATATATATATAAAGTGAACACTGAAGTCAACACTCAGAGGGAGCAGGCTGTTTCATGCTAAACGCAATCGTCAGGCCACGAATCCGATTCGTCTAGCATGAAACAGCATATTGGCCTCTGAGTGTTGACTTCGGTGTTCACTTTTATATTTATATTTAGATTATCTGTATCTCTTATATTGAACACTTTATCCCATAAATATAGCACACCTTAATACTATATTTCTTCATATATATATATGTGTGTGTGTGTGTGTAAATGTGTGTGTGTAAATGTGTGTGTACCGTAAATTTACTTTAAACTTAACTCAAAAACGATTGATTTCGATCATATGTATATATGGCTTTTTGTCCTTGTTTTGGTGTAAGGAATATATATATGTATATATATATATATATATATAATTTCAAAGTGACGTCATCTGTAACACTTTAACGGAAAAGCATATATCGTATATTAATACGTGCTGCTATTTTTGTATGCTTATTATATATATCGTACGAATATTAAATATTTTATACACATTTCTCAATCTAACGACTCGCGTTGAGAAATAACGAATTATTCTCCACGCTCTCTTCCAGAGGCGGGATGTGGCAAGCTGCTCTGACGTTATTTTCACGGAAAGTGCTCAGATGAACAAATATTCCCTGGTCCCGCCAATTCAAACATTTACGCCAAGGATAAACCATGCTATTTTTTCATAGTACCAAATCCCCCACATTCCCGTCCCTATTCCATCGGTGAGAAGTAAGTTCCATTCTAACAGCTTCTTCCTGCGGAACACTGCTGTGAAACCGACTCCCAAGTGAATGTTTCCCCGATCTCTACAATCTTGGCAAATCCGTCTAGGGTTAACCATTATCGTCTACTCCTATATACACAAATTGCTTCCTAACTTTACCATCTACCTAGAGTGGCCACCGAGCCTTGTAAAGGGTGAACCATACTGAAACCAAAAAAGCAAAAACAAAAAAAAAAAAACAAAAAAAAAAAAATAACCTTTACTTCCTGCTAATAATATTTTGGATTGTAATGTGCAGATAGAAATGTGCACAATGTTTCGATGTCTGACAAGTCAGCGTACGGGAAAGAGTGATGCGTATTTACCCAATATAAAAATGTAATTTTTTTTATCATTATTATTAGTAGTAGTATTAGTATTAGTATTGCAGATGCAATACGCAAAGAACACAAGAATTCATAAACAACAATATTTTAAGGTCCCAGCTTATTCATAATGAATGCATTAGACTTCAAGTTGAAACTGGGGTCAATGCCGAACGGCGACAGTCTGTTTCAAGGTTGAATAGTGCGCTTAAACATAAAACAGGGTGACGCTCAATCTTTTTATCTTTTTAGATTTATATTTTTATGCGTTCTATCCATGATATTGACCACTTTTACCTATAAATACAACATACCTTAAAACTATATGCTTATTATATATATATATATATATATATATATATATATATATATATATATATATATATATAATGTCTGCTTCAGTGTGTGACAATGTTCGATAAAGCTATACACATATAAACGATACATGCATATGTGTGTTTGTGTGTCTGCGTGTGTGTGCGTGTGTGTGTGTGTGTGTGTATGTGTACTCGGTAAGACACACACTTCAATTTACTGTCTAATTTTGAAATATGCCGGTTCTTCAGAAGACCGTCGGCTTGTTAGTTGAGAGATTACCACTGGACTAAATTAGTATGGTCCCCATTTAATAACCGTAATTTTGTTATTCGCCAAGCTATTAGTAAACAAATAGCGACTTAGTTTGAGAAACTCCGATAGCAAATGAACGTTTCCGTTTGTCTGTGTGCTTGTGTGCGTGAGCGTGTGTGTTTGTGTATATATATATATATATATATATATATATATATATATATATATATATATATATGAGTGTGTGTGTGTACGTATATATATATATATGTGTGCAAACATATACATATCTAAATCTTCCACATGTGTATATAGCGTACATATCCAATTACGTGTTACAACATGTGACATTTTTTAATGAATGTATAACTTTGACTGCGAGTGCACAAACACACACACGCACACACACAAGCGCACACAATCACACAATATGATTGAATATTTAATAATTACATCGTATATCCACATATTAAGATACATTTTAAGATTATCCTTACTTAAGAAAGGATATATGCAAAAATGAATGAACAGGGTATTATCATAAAAGCGTACGCAAACATGATTACAGAAACAAAAACGCATGTGTATTTGGTGGGAGAGTCGGATGGTACCACGTTATATATATATATATATATATATATATATATATATATATATATATATATATATATGAATGAACATTTAAGAGGAAAAACTATTCTTACCCGACCTGTTTCATCCTGAAGGGACATTTCCAAGGGAAATGTTGAATTTATTTTGATTCACATTTTTATCTACATGAGCAAGGATGTCGAAACTTGGAGAAGCCATAATGTCTCCTCTGCGGACCTTTCAACCACCTGATGAATATTCATGAACGTTCTCAAATTTAAAAAAAACATGATAAACCAATGACATCCTTGCTTTTGTGCATGAACACGTGCAACAAAATAATTCAATATTACTTAAATCTGGAAACATATTTTTGGGTCGTAAGAATAATTCCTTTTACTTGAGAGTAAATACGGGATTAGCAATTTTATGGGGATAACAATGATACAAGTCTTATTATTTAACACTAAATTGTGGGTCAGAAAAGATGGGTTTTAGTTGAATTTATAATGAAACCTTGTCATAATTAAACTATACAATATGTTTCTTCTTATTGGATAAAACATGATTGTACAGCGCTAAGTGACTTGCCTTCCATTTTTTATTTATTTGATCTACTTTCATAACACTATTTACAGTTAGTTCTACATTCATTTCTTGTATGTACAGGTATTAATCATTCTTTTATGTCCCTTCCTCCGTGAGTATTAACGATCATGGCTCTCCACAACTTCCTACCCTTTGTTTGCTTTTTTACAAGATTTAAACTTCCTAATTTCGCATAATGTTTTACGAGCACATTAGGTCGGCTATTCATTGTGTGTCTCTGTCCTTTTGCCTTTAATACAGGGTGACACCCCAAAAAACGTGAATTTTTGAAGTGCGTATTGCCAGATATGAGCAAGTGGCAACATTGCGAGACAGTGACCTTGAGCAAGTAAACATTTCGCCATTTTAGTAACGAGAAATGTTCGGTAACCGTGTGATCTCAAGATTCGGTAACGTTGCCTGGCCCCCTAGATCGCCAAATTTATACGTTTGTGATTTTTCTTGTGGGGGTATCTCAAGAGTAAAGATTACACAACTCGACCAAAACTCTGGATGAGTTAAAACAGAGAATTCAAGATGTAATTCACAGTATCCCAGCTGAGATGTTGCAGCTGACAATGAGGAATCTCAACAGCAGATTTCAAGAATGTATTCGTACAGGACGTAGTTTAAAAAAATGAAAACTCCATCATTGTTTCTTAAATGACATGTTTTAAGGTTTCAATTACTATGAATTAAATATTTTTCTTCCATCACTCTTGGTGTTATTGGATTATTAAAAAGTTCCCATTTTTTGGGGTCACCCTGTATAATACGTGAGTGTGGAATCCTCCAGAAACTCTTTCCTCGTTTGTGTTTTTCAGTGCATAATTTCAGATTAGAGCAAGACGAAACAGGATATCGCAGAGAGCCATGAACATCCATGAAGGGACACGGCATATAAATTAAGCGATATGTTATTTCGTTTGTCCTTATGTGTTTTAAAAACATAGCATTTGAATGCTTATTTTCAAGACAATACATTTTTCATACTGGACTTTTTTTCTTGCCAGAATCTATTTTACACATGTATAAGTCTACCATTCATCGTATTATGGTGTTAAAATTTGGTTTGCTGTTTCTGCTATATATTTAGAATTTTTATAAAATGCGAAGAAAAATCTGCAATATTATCGGACCTGACCAGGTATTTCAGTTTCAATCATTTTCCCACCGCCGAACTCTCCTCTTTGGTACCTTCACTTTAAGAATATATACACAGTACTAACTGACAAATAGATTGGCATGATTTTGCAGTTGAAGTTCCTAGATGTAATCGCAAGTTCTATGCTAACAATTTCTTCTTTTGCAGTTTAACGCATGAAACTCTCCTGCAGATTTTTCTTTTCCAACCAAATTCCTTCTTCAAAATATATGATTTAAATGTAATATCAAGCGTTATTTTCTGTCTTCTTAATTCCGGTTCTTTTACTGTTTTCTCTCCTTAATATATGTCTACAATTCGTCCTAGCTTTGAATATTGCCGTCGCATTTGGTCTGGTGCTCCTGTTATATATTTAAAAGTCCATGATAAATATCAAAAGAAGTATCTGCAATATTACTGGACGTGATCTGGCACCTCGGCTTCAATCACTTTCCTACCGCCGTAACGTAGATTCCCTGTCCATTTTCTATAAATATATTCATGGTAATTTTTCTGATGACATTTACTCTATGGCAGTTTGATTTGATGAATTTAAGCGTCGTACTAAATTGTCGGCAAACTCTCATCATTGTAAAGTTGAAATGCCGAGATGTGACCAAAAGTTATACGCACTTCTCGCATGTTGAACACGTTTCCGGCTTCCCAATCAACTGTGATCTTCACTGTCAATCGTTATATTCTGTCTTCTTAATTCCAGTTCATTTATTATTCCTATCCTCAATATTTTTTTCTGTTTCTCATATTCTTTCGCATTAAGTAAACCCTAAGTATTGGCAGCAAAACTTTAATTCAAACATCTTTCACTGAATACGCACAACGAGGAAGTTTTTCCTGCATCCTAACATTTTTCCGTCTTGTAGAACTTAAGGAATATAAAAATTGTCCATAATTTTTCTTGCCCAAGCGCTTTCGACCGCTTCTATAGCCATTTTCAACGGTGTTTTGTTTCTGATGTGGTTATTTTTTCGTCGTGTTTTGAATTTTACGTAGAAAATAATGTCTACGTTGTTTTTCAAAAAGGAGATTTCATTCCAAACTCTCATACGCTGCGCGCGACTGGAATTCGCGTTAGCATCTTTTAGTTTTTATTTAAAAAAAAAAAAAACAACTTTCAACACTACACGTACACTATTAAATAAT
>OZ038482.1:52546261-52558761 GCA_964036315.1 Acanthosepion esculentum | reverse complement strand
TAAATATCTATATATATATATATATAATATGTTTGTATATATATGTATAATATATGCATATACATATATATGTTTGTATATATATAATAGGTTTGTATATATAAATATATATATATATATATATATACATATATACATATATATATATATATATATATATAATTTTTAAATATATTATTTACATATTATATAAGCGCGATACTTACTGTAAGGCTCTCAATATCAGTGATAGTGGTAACAATACAACTAACATGAATATATATATATACACAGACACAAACACACACACACACACACATATATATATATGTAATTCTCTATGTCTAAATAGTTTTGTATTTAGCTAGACATCTCTAAGCATTGGTTTATTCTGTCTCTCTCTCCACACAGTCACACACACCCATATATATATATATATATGTGTGTGTGTGTGTTGTTTCTATAAATAAATATATATATGATATATTTGTATATATAAATATATATATAATATCTGTATATGTAAATATATATATAATATATATGCATATATATAATATGTTTGTGTATATATATATTATGTTTGTATATATAAATATATATATATATATTATATAATATATTTGTATCTATAAACATATATATACATATATATTTTCTGTATATATTATTTACATATTATATATGCGTGGTACTTATTGTAAGGCTCTCAATATCATTTATACTGGTAACAATGCAACTAACATATATATATATATATATATATATATATATATATATATATATATATATATATATATGTATGTATATGTAATACTCTCAGTCTAGCTAGCTTGCTATTTAGCTATACATCTCTAAGCTTTAGCTTATTCTGTCTCTCTCTCCACATATACATATATATATGTATATATGTATATATATATATATGTTTGTGTGTGTGTGTGCGTGTGCGGGTGCTCTCGCGTGCTCATGTCGCGTATGTATATTTCTGAATAAGTGATTGATTTTTATATAATCCGATATTTATCAATTAAAACGTTATTTCTATCCGGCACCCCTATTCGAAACGGACTGCTAATTTTGTATTTTTGATTCCTTTTTATTTTTTTAATCTGTGTGCTTTACATGTATTGCTCTGCGCTCCCGAGAATTGTTAATAAAGAATCTCTGCCGCCCCCGGTCGTTCGGCAGAAAGTTTGCTGGACGAAACGAGGGTTTCTCCTACAAAGGCGAACTTTATTACATGTTTCTCGAATCTGCAGGCATAATACTGACTAATAAAAGATAACTTCTGAAATTATACACATATGTACGTATGTGTCTATATGCCAGGTGTGATTGTTACGCATTTTCCAGAAGACAGTGTTTTAAATCAGGTAAAAAATAAAGAAAAGCATACAAGTAATTCCTGCACAGGTGCTTGGCACGACCACTTCTCCTGGTTATCTTAATGATAATAAATTAGGCAAAAATATTTTTACATCTCTATGTCTAAATATGTATGCATCATGTCTGCCAGGAAATCTGTTGCCAAGGCGTACTTCTTTGATCAGAAATGTACGTGTAAATCACTCATTCTGTTTATTAACTTTTGTGTGTAAATGTGTGTGTACATAAAGATGTGACTATTTATTTATGTGTATATGTGCAAAAATGTGTGGCTGTACAGAGACATTAAACTATGTGTGTATTTATATAGGTCCCTGTTTATTTTTACGTGTATGTATGTATGTATGTTTGTATGTATCTCAAATGTAATTTGACTGGCAACGGGGAACACTAAAACAAGGATAAGGAAAAGGGAGTTGTGGTCATTTTCTACTTTGTACTTTAAATGAAGTCATCAGCTAGTTTGTTTTCTTTGTATTTTTTTAGTGTTCGTATAATTATTCCGTTCTATTTTAATCTTCCTTCACTGATCAGAAATGTATTTTTTGTTAAAATAACGAGTCTGGTATTTTCTTTCTTTCTTTCATTCTTTCTTTCTTTCATTCTTTCTTTCTTTCATTCTTTCTTGCTTTCATTCCTTCTTGCTTTCTTTCTTTTTAACCCCGGTCCAAATGACTTTTTGTTCCTTTCCCTTTTCCTTTACTTTGCTTAATCTCATATCTCTCTATCTATCTCGATCTAGCTTCAATATTTCTTTGCTCTTTTATGTCTTTTTAATCTTAATTTTTTCTTTCCTTTTTCTATTTCACATTTATTTTAAAAGATTTATTTCCAGTCACCCCCACCCCCACTACATATTGGTCATTATAATCCTTGCTCAGTCATGCCCTTGTCCACTAATACTGAACACCTAGTAAGGAAAGCCATTACATTACAGCCTTAAGGAACTTCATGATGATGAACATTCAATCTGGCTAAGCACGTGTATTAAACCCTAGGACAATATATACCCCGGTATCTTCAACTTGAGACAAGATTTACCCTCACGTGCGTATAAAGTACCTGTTTTGCCTGACTGTTAATGTATTTAACAATTACATACATGTATGTGTGTATAGATGAAAGTTTCTAACGGATATAGCAAAACTGGAACAGGTAGAGAAGCAGGCCTTGAATTAAAGAGGTGTATTTTAAAAAATAACTATAGAATAAAAAGAAATTTATTTATTTATGAAGAGAAATGTTTTGCTAGATTAATAGAATGATAATGTTAGATGCTTTTGCATACAAGATGCATTTTTGTTTGGAGATCGTTTTGTTAGTACGTTCAAACGTAAACACACACACAATATATATATATATATATATATATATATATATATATATATATATATATATATATATATATAGAAAAGTGAACATAGAAGTCAACACTTAGAGGCAACAGTCTGTTTCATGCTAGGTGTAATCGTCAGGCAACGACGATTGAATCTAGCATGAAACAGACTGTCGCCTCTAAGTGTTGACTTCTATGTTCACTTTTCTATTTACACACGCTCTATCACTGATATTGAGCACTTTATCCCATAAATATAGCACACTTTAAGACTATATTTCTTCATATATATACATATATATATATATATATATATATATATATATATATATATATATATACGTGTGTGCGTGTATTTGTGTGTATGTGTGTGTATATGAGAGAGAGGGCTATTATAATGCGAAAGTTTTGTTTATGTTAGCTATCTATCTTTGGAGATACATACACACACATTTTACATTGAAGTTCGGCTGTTTTATCATATTTGCATACTCACACGGACATATATTTATGTGTCTGTGTAGTGTGTGTGTTTGTACTTGTGTCTGGATATTATATATATATATATATATATAATATATATATATATATATATATATATATATATATATAGATAGATAGATAGTTAGATACGCGCAGACATTTGTAGATAGATATAAAGATAGAAAAATAGATAAATTGAAACAAATTAGATAGTTAAAAAAGAGATAGAAAAAAATTAGATAGACAGAAACAAAATACATTTATTCATAAATATAAAGATAGAAGCATGGAGTGAAACAAGATTGATACATAGATAGATAAAGACTAAATAGATATGCACATAGAGACAAAATAGACTAAATAGATACATCGATAGATTGAATGATAGACATATTTATAGATACAAATGAGATTGATCGAGAGATTTATAGATACAAACAAGATAGATTGATAGATATATAGATAAAAACATAGTACATTGATAGATAAATACATAGAAACACGACAGATTGATTGATATATAGATGAATAGATAGATAGGCAGACAGGAAATAGGATAGATAAAGAAACATAAAGAAAATAAATATATAGATATAAACTAGATAGAAATAACCAGAATAGATAGATAGATAGATAGATAGATATGAACAGACTGATAGATAGATAGATAGATATGAACAGACTGATTGATAGATAGATAGATAGATAGATAGATAGATAGATAGATAGATAGATATGAACAGACTGATAGATAGATAGATAGATAGATAGATAGATAGATAGATAGATAGATAAATAGATAGATAGATAGATAGATATGGATAGATAGATAGATAGATAGATAGATAGATAGATATGAACAGAATGATAGATAGATAGATAGATATGAACAGAATGATAGATAGATAGATATGAACAGACTGATAGATAGATAGATAGATAGATAGATATGAACAGACTGATAGATAGATAGATATGAACAGACTGATAGATAGATAGATAGATAGATATGAACAGACTGATAGATAGACAGATATGAACAGACTGATAGATAGATAGATAGATATGAACAGACTGATAGATAGATAGATAGATAGATAGATATGAGCAGACTGATAGATAGATAGATAGATAGTTAGATATGAACAGACTGATAGATAGATAGATATGAACAGACTGATAGATAGATAGATAGATAGATAGAAATAAAATAAACAGATAGACAGTAGGTAGTTAGAGAGCGAGAAAGACAAAAACAAAATAAATACATAGATAGAAACAAGATAGATAAGACACATATAGAAACAAAATAGATATAAACTCGATAGACAGAAACAAAATAGATAGATATAAACTAGATAGATTGGACAGACAAAAGCAAAATAAATAGACAGATATAAACTAGATAGAGAGGTAGATAGATAGATAGATAGATAGATAGATAGATCCTGTGTGGCAAAGACCTGTCTGTATTTCTTACATTTTTAACTGATTTGATCACCTTGCATACATATATATATATATATATATATATATATATATATATATATATATATATATATATATATATATATATATATATATACACACAAGGAGAGAGTGAGAGTGAAATGTACATTTTTATAATATTGCCCAATTAATTATTGTGTGTGTTAAATACTGACTGAGATGAGACTCAATTTCAATTTTTCTCATGAATCCGAAACCTGTTTTATTATTATTATTTTTTATAGATTAAAATTTTATTACAATAGGCCAATATACACGTGTGTGTGCAACTTAACGTTCGCACGCTGACAGGTAGGAATATATTTCCAGCCCAATATTAAATCTTTTTTTTTTATCACCCTGTAAAATGTACAATGCAAATCGGTCGACCATTGACTAGAGTAAAAATGAAATATTTTTTCACCTTTGTAGGTAACGTGCTAAAACGTTTTTCTCCGGGTAGGCCGGCCCTGACGCTTATTTCTTTTGATCTTTTTAACTTTTACATCTTTCCCGTTTTGTTTCCCTTCCTCAGGTTCTCGTTAAGTGTGTGTCTGTGTGTGTGTGTGTGTGCGTGCGTTTGCGTGCGTGTTTGCGTGCGTGAAGAGAGAGAGAGACAGAGAGGGTTTATTTTTTCTTTTCCAATTTGAACAATTTCATCTGGGTGATATGAAGCTTTGATATGATACGACCCGTCTGAAATATTTCTTCCGCCTCATTCTAGTGTAATATTTAACATTCAGATAACACAACGTTGTCATAAAAATATCATTAATTATTCCAATAAAATAGCCATTTAAATCCTAGCACGGAAGTTAGTATTTCATATCATTTTCTAAATAATTAATTGTTTTTTCAAATATTTATTTTAACTTCAATATCCCTTCAGAAACTATATGATCATGGCTCTCCACATCTTCATTCTATGGGCAGATTTTTATGATGTCTTGGAATAAGATTGTTGCCTTCTACATGACTTGAAATTCAGTTTTCCTTCTTTTTAGACTGGCTACAACCCAAGGTTAGAGAGGACTTCTTACGCTGTCACTTTACCTATAGCTTGTAAATGAGGGTGAGGACAGACGAGTCCTCAGTCATAGTGTCACTTTTTGGCGAAAAGATGTCAAAGGAATCGGGTTGAATTAAAACCATTTTACCTAATTTCATGTTACGAGTCGGAATCTTTTCAAATTGAAACAATTTCTGTTAACTGTTAACTTATCGACACGAAATATCAAATTTGGGAGAGTGGTTTAAATTCCTGTCTCTAGCTGAATTCACTTCACAAAAAAGGCCTATCACCACCTGCATTTTGAATATATCTGTTTAAATAGATCGGCTCCCTGTACCACTCCAGTAAGTACCTAACTCCTCATGCTATCCTCTGCCATTATAAGAGCCAGATCAGGCCGAAAATGGAGTATTGTTGGCCTATTTAGTGGGAGCTGCTTGGTCCTCACTTTGAGAGAGTTCAAAAGCGTCTCCGAATAGTTGTTGGAGAAAAATTACTTTCCACTCTCCAGACTCTGACTTACAAGCGTTGTGCGACGAGTCTCTCACTGCTCTATCGCTACTTTCATGGAAACCTCTCGGACGAACTACATACCTTGGTTCACGGCCAGAACCCGCCATACAACTTACATAGTAACAACCCCCTACAACATTCCCTACGTATTCCATTGACGAAATGTAAGTTCCACTCAAACAGCTTCTTCCCGCGAACCGCTGCCCTGTGGAACCGACTCCCAAGTGGATATTTCCCCGATTATTACAAACTTAACCAGTTCAAGTCGAGAGTTAACCATTATCTTCCCTTCAAATTCAAATACACTACCCATTAAGGTAAACCTCTACCCTCGGGTGGACCACAGGCCTTGTAAAGGGTGAATCTTACTCTAAAAAAAAAAATTTAAAAAATAATGAAAGAAACGAAAGATTTAAGATGATTTATTTTCATGAAATTATATTCTTGTTGTTTAATTAACACTACACAAGAACTTAAGACAAAACTAAATTGGAGTTTTTATTTGTCTCCGTCCAAAACCTCACTAAAATTCAGCCAATTGCTAATACGTTCACCCAGAAATTTTTCATGTATTCAAGCTGTATAGCGACAATTAATTTCATGTGGGTAAGAATGAAATAAATAAATATAAGAAGTAGCTTATATAAGTAAATTTATCGTTCGAATATTAGATAAACAATAATAAGTAATAAAAAAAAATAGCCAAAAAGGATAAAAGATTGGAGCTTCGTTCAAAGTGATTACTTCCTCTACTTATATGGAGATAATGACTTTGCCAATTTAACTACTAATGATTGCATCATTTATTTATTCGATTTCACACTGTGAGTGTCTGCCTAAATGCTAAGGTCTTACGTGTCAGTGTTGACTGAGATAACTGGATATATAAACTGATTTTTTTTACACAAGAAACTTCAAAAACAATACTTTTTAAATATGAAGAAAATGAAAACAAAAATATAAAACTGATATTTATAGAAAACAAAGTAATAATATAAAATTCAAGCCGACGAATTCAGTAATATGTGATATATAAAGCTGGAATTTAGACGCACCGCGCGCGAACACACAGGCACGCATACACACACACGCACAAATTTATACATAGATACGTGTGTATGTATATTTTGACATACGTATATATGCAGACACAAATACACACAAACATATATATATATATATAAAATTACAGAGATATACAGAGATATCAAGCTATGCATAAATATCGGAGAACCGGGGTATGTATGTATGTATGTATGTATGTATGTATGTATGTATGTATGTATGTATGCATGTATCTATCTATCTATCTATCTATCTATCTATCTATGTGTGTTGCTACATTCATACATACAGAGATAGATTATTTGGGACATGAATTTTCAAATGAATATATATATATATATATATATATATATATATATATAGAGAGAGAGAGAGAGAGAGAGAGAGATACATAGATACATAGATAGATACATATTCATACAAAGAGAGAGATATTAATATAGATATATATTCATATATATTGATAGATAGCTATACATACATATCGTTAGATATGTATAGATATAGACAGGTATAGATAGATATGTATACATATAGATAGATATTGATATATATAGTTATATTTATATATAGAGAGAGATATTCATATATATATATATATGCACATATATATATGTATATATAGATCGATATTCATTAATGCCTAGATATTCATATAGATGAATACTTATAGAGATAAATAGGTTAGATAGATAGATATTCATATATATATATATATATATATATATATATATATATATATATATGTATTGATAGACTGATATTTAGATAGATAAATATAAACAAGTATATATAGTTATTCATAGGTAGATCGATCGATGTTCATAGACTGATATAAACATATTTACACACACACACACACACACACACATATATATATATATATAGAGAGAGAGAGAGCGAGAGAGAGATAGACAGATATTGATATAGATATATATTCATAGATAGTTATTGGTATAGATATATAATCATAGATATATATATAGAGATAGATGTTCATAGATAGATAGATATTGGTTTAGATAGATAGGTAAATAGATAGATATTGAGATAGATAGTTATTTGATTATAGATAGAATGATAGATATTCGTAGATATCCATTTATATTTATAGATATATACTCATAAATATACAGACTGATTCACAAATATAGATCGATATTAATAGGGATAGTTATATAGACTATTGGTAGATAGATATGCCTATATAGTATTCATAGATAGATGTATATACTTAGATATGATTAGATATTTACAGATCGAGATATATATTAATAGATGTATAGATATTCATAGGTAGATATTCATACACACTCACACTTACACACACACACACACACATATATATATACATACACACACACACACACACATATATATATATAAATATATATATATATATATATATATATTCATAGAGCTATACAGATAATTACAAATTATGATAGATATTCAAAGATTTGAGTAACGATACTGGTTCTGTTAAAATGTATATAGGCCACTGTCTATATGAAAAATCATAAATCAGTTTATTGAATTCGTTATATAGGACCATCTGAGTGAATTACAAGATATAAAGCCAGATATACCCGACGTTTTCATATACATTCATAGATATAAGAAAATATATTTCATCGTGAGAACTATTTTCTTACTTATTTTTAACCTTCTTCTAAAATCAATTCGATTTCTTCTGAAATAAGAAGATATTTGTATAGTATTTTTTGTAAGAAATAACCATGACATATTTTTCTCATGAAGGTTACATTTTTACATTTCAAGATGTAATACATCGTACATACATTGAAAAAAGTTCCTAAGAAGTTTTTCTTTTATTGTTCGTTGTTTATATCCTTACACACATAAAACATAACAATTTATGCGTAAGAAATTCTTGTATTTATTGCTAGCGATTAAACAGTAAATAAATAAAAAGAATTTGCCAAATTGAAGAATTATGTATTTTTTACAAATAGATTTTTCTCAATAATTCTTCAAAGCATTTTTCAATAAAAATAGTTATCTCATATCATTGATATATATATATATATATATAGGGTGACCCAAAAAACGGGAACTATTTAACAATCCAATAAAACCAAGAGTGATGAAAGAAAAATATTTAATTCATAGTAATTGAAACCTTAAAACATGCCATTTAAGAAACAATGATGGGATTTTCATTTTTTTAAATTACGTCCTGTAGATGGCGTCCTCCTGTACGAATGCATTCTTGAAATCTGCTGTTGAGATTCCTCATTGACTGCTGCAACATCTCAGCTGGGATATTGTGAATTTGCTCAAGGTCACTGTCTCGCAGTTTTGCCACTTGCTCATGTCTGGCAATACGCACTTCAAAAATTCCTGTTTTTGGGGGGTCACCCTGTATTACAAGTAAATTCCCATATATAATTAAGTAATAGTGCATAATTTCTACTTATATACGTTAATGTATATATATATATATATATATATATATATATATATATATATATATATATATATATATATATATATATATATATATGTATATGTACAGATATATAAGTGTGTATATATATGTACATATATGGATATATATATATATGTATATATATATATCTGTGTATATATATGTGTGTGCGTGTATGTTTGTAGATGTGTGTGTGTGTATATATATATATATATATATATATATATATATGTATGTATGTGTGTGTGTCAATATCTGACCATGATACATCGGAGCGAATCTATTATCGATATAAATATTACAAGTAAATTTCCTTATACAATTAAACAATAGTGTCTAAATTGTACTTATATATATATATATATATATATATATATATATATGCTTATATATATTTATATATATATATATATATATATATATATATATATATATAAGCATGTTTATAGATATGTACATATATGTAAATATATATAAGTATATGTATAGAGATATATGTGTATACATATATATATTAGCATGTCATTTATATATATATATATATATATATATATATATATATATATATATATATATATATATATATATATATATGTATATATATGTATATATATGTATGTACTTATACAGGCACGTTAGAACGCTCAATTTCTGATCATGATAAACGTGACAGAGTTTCACCGTACAGGTCTTTCTCAGAGTTGATCAGGCTAGATATCTCACCCACTCCCAGAAACAGTCACTGAAGTGCGTTCAGCATAGTTTCACAGCATAGTTTCAGTATAAACCAAACTGGGCGCAGTAGATCTTGAACAATCAAAAATGTACCTGAGTAACCCTCTACAAAAGGGATTAGCTAGCCGCCATATTAGTCTTGATACACGGCTACGATTAGCTGTCCCATTAGATATACTATATATATATATATATATATATATATATATATATATATATATATATATGTAGAATATATATATATATTTATAAATAATTATATATATATATATATATACATATATGTATATATATATATGTATGTACATATATGTAGATGTATATATATATATGTATATATATATATATATATATGTATATATATACATATGTATATATTTGTATGTATATATATGTATATCTATGTATATATATGTATGTATATATATATATGTATATATTTGTATGTATATATATGTATATGTATATATATGTATGTATATATACGTATGTATATGTGTAAATATATATATATATATGTATATATATATGTATATTTATGTATATAAATATATATATATGTATATATATATGTATAATTATGTATATAAATATATATATATGTATATGTATGTATATATATATATATATATATATATATATATATATATATATATATATATATATATATATATATATATATATATATGTATGTGTATTTATATATAAATATACAGACATACATGCATACACACAATTGTTCTGTAAATTTCTTCACCTGTCCAAGATGGTCTCTCCCAAAATATAACTTATATTTTGATATATCTTCAGTGTACATTTCTGTCTCTCTGTCTTTCTGTTTATATGTCTGTCGTTGCTCAAATCTGTCTGTATATCTATCTCTCAGTCTTTCTCTGTGTGTGTGTGTGTGTGTTTGTATATATATATATATATATATATATATATATATATATATATATATATATATAACAATGAATTGTTAATTTTATGAAGACTAAATCAGTGTCCGCCAGCAGCATGACAAAATTTTTAATAAATTAAACTTTTAAATTTCTTCGAATTTTCTACCAGACTGATCTGCTATATGTAGGAACGGAAAAACAATCCTGTCTTTTTCGCATCGGTGATTTTGTAATATAATTCACAAACAGGACAATTAAAATTGTATATACATGCTGAGTCTACGCAAATGAACAAAAAAAAATCAATTTTAATCACAAGATCATTTTCGTTCGATTTGGTATATTAACTTTCTTTCTCTTTCCCTGTCTGCTTCTCTCTCTCTCTCTCTCTTTCTCTCTCTCTCTTTTTATATGTGTGAGTACATTAATATGAGATGAAATCAGTGTGGCCAAATTATTACAGCAATAGGAAATATATCAAAATATGATGATAAAATCAACATTAATGATAGTATTGATAATTATTTGCATGCTGGGGTAAATAATTACTAGACAATGTCAGAGAATAAAAACAATATTTATCATTGTGAACAATTTTTATATTCGGTGTACTTACCTGACACAAATGCATGGAAAGGAATGTTTCAATTATATGCGAAAACGACAATAATATTTAGAAAGAGAAAAATAATCGTGTTCAAATCATAACAATCAAATATGAAAAGAAAATAAGTCCATATTATTATCATTATTATTACTGTTAATAATAATAATAATAATAATAATACTAATAATAATAATACTAATAATAATAATGGTTGTGTTGACGAATGTGCTGATCAGTTTCTTATGAAACCGCCTGACAAGTGCCATCTCGAAAGGTTTGAGTCAAAGTTATGAGAAAAATATGTCTGTCCACACGGGTGGTATTATTGAAAACGAAATATCCGAGATTGACACCAGGAAAACAGAAATATAAAATTTGGATGCTGCAGGTGTATTAAACTCTAAGTGTTTTGCTACAGCTGAGAAAGTTTTTTTTATGATTCTCTACCTGAATGCATGCATACTTGCGAACCCGCGCGCGCGCACACACACGCACGCACGCACATATATATATATATATATATATATATATATATATAT
>OZ038482.1:52513761-52526261 GCA_964036315.1 Acanthosepion esculentum | reverse complement strand
GAACAATGTAAATAATGAAAATAGTTACAAGGTATCATCTCAGAAAATAGATAAATATTGAGTTTCCTCATATCTCAGTTGTTGTTATGTGTACATTTCGGTTGAAGTGTTGTACGGCCTTTTTTGAGTATATCTTTAGCATAATTAATTGTCCATGAGGCCTTGACTCTAACAACCAAATTGCAAATCTGAGAGATGTTTTGTTTTGCATTAAAAATTTACTTATTCTTTGAAGAAAGGGCATTAAATTTATCAAAAATCTAGCATTAATAAACTATTATTGTTCTTGCAAATCTGAAAGAGATGGAAAAATGTTTTGTCCAAAAGAGCAAATATAAGGTTATACATCCGAGTAATTCTTAATGTTCAAAAATGCATTTTCCTACTAAAGCAGTTTTTTTATTGCGGGTGTTCATTTGATGTTTGGGTACGAATTTCGAGCCGCTTGGGTAGTTCTAATCTCAAAGACTTATCCCATTTCTGAATGTTAAAAAGAATAAATAAATTAACAAATAAAATAAAATAGAAAATTAAACATAAGATTAAATTTAAAATGATATCTTTGGTCTGTAGACGCGACAATAAATTATCAAAACGTATATCAAGAAAAATAGCAACTACTCCGACCGGAAATACCTCACTTGAAAAAAAAACGTGAAAACAAAGAGTGTAAAGCATAGACGATCAAGCGATAGACAACGTTTATATTTATCACTCTGTATATAATTACTGACATTTTCCTTTCTTCATTTAAGAATTATTATTATTATTATTATTATTATTATTATTATTATTATTATTATTATTATTATTATTATTATTATTATTATTATTTCCTTTGATTTCTGTTGTATACTCATTTCCTTCCGGGTAAAAACCATAGGCCTAAGGTCAGAAATGGCATCATGACATTTTCACTGAATATTTCTTTAAAAAAATAAAGATAAAACAACTTCAGATCACACGCATTTTATATAGATAAAGCTCTTCGTAAGGTGTGTGCTGTGTTTGTAAGAACAATGTTTTGTATTTCTTTAATGTATGTGCTACCAGGGAGCCCTTCACTGAGTCTATCAGAACCTTTCCTAATCAAACGCAAGGCTCCAACCACAACTGCCATTCCTGATGTCTTTATGTGCCACATTTTTTAAAAATTTCTACGCCAACATCGTTGTATTTTAATAGTTTTTTTTTAAAGATATTTTATATTCTGTAGGGACTGCTATGTCAATAAGGAAGCACATTCTGTTTTTGTGGTTTTTGATCAAGCGATTAACTTTGATTGTACTGTCTGTGTGTATTGAAAAGTCCCATAAAAATGTTTCAGATCCTGGGGCTGGGTGGTGTTAATACCAATTCCATGCAGTTTCCTTCCCGTAAAAGTTGCAGATTTTCCAGTGTAGATATTGGCCCACCCTGTCATGCCATGTCTTTACTATTATTATTATTATTATTATTTTCATAATACTCATCATCATCATCATCATCATCATCATCATCATTATCATCCTTTTCTTCTTTATCATCATCTTTTTCATCATCATCATCATCATCATCATCATCATCATCATCATCATCATCATCATCATCATCATCATCATCATCATCATCATCATCATTCCCATAAACTTTATCATTATTGTTACCAACATTATTATTATTAGCATTATTATTAGCATTATTATTACTATTATTAGCGTTATTATCATTTTATCACCATAATCATTATCAGTATTGTTACTATTATTATTGTTATTATTATCATCATCATCCTTATTAATATTATTAGTAATATTGTAAAAATTATTCTTAAAAAGGATTTTCATCTGTATTATAAAAATAATAATATTGCTTTTCAGTTCTTATTTTATTGTGACCAAGCAATATAAGCTAATCATTCTTTTATTCCATAACATCCCCAAAGTTCTACAGCATTGTGAAGTGAATACAGCGTATATTGCTATAGTTCCTACCAATACAGATCAGCTATCAAACGATATATTTTATTCGTAATAAACGAAACAAAGCGGAGATAATTTTAATTTCCTGAAGCCTTGAAACAATTACAGACTAAAATCGTAAGTAATTGTACTGGTTTGGAAAATATTTATTTATCTATAAAATAATGGATCTTGCGCCTAGAAATAAAATAATCACTTCATTGTTAATTTTGAGTAGTTTTTTCTTTCAACTATATTTATCACAGTGATTGAATTTACATTTAATTTCCAACCAATCGGTAAGCAGAACGGCGTTAATAATTTTCTAAGATTTTGAAAGGAACGAACATTTAAGTAATGTGAAATTTATAAAGAACATTAGAACAGAAAGAAAAATTGTCCTTAACATCAGGAAGTTCTTATTCTTTATTGTCGGCCGCAAACTTAAAAATGTATGATATACAAATGCCACCGTGTGGATTGCAGGCCCAGAAAAGGAAACTACCGGAATTACGAGAGAAAGTAGTAAAGAAAAGCCAGAAGAAAGGACTAAACATCAATTGTAAAAGGACTGAATGTCTGGTTCTAAGTAAAAGCAACAGCCTAAGATGCGAATTACAAATTGAAGACACAAAATAAAGCAAATTCAAACAAATTTTAATATCTAGAATGCGCTTTATAAGAGGAAGCAATATGTGACATTCAATCCGAAAGTGCATTGGAATAGCGAAAGACGCCTTTCAAAAGCTAAGCGAAGTATTAAGAAGCAGTGGAAAGTTCGTTAGAAACAAAGAAACTATTACTTATCTAATATTTGATATCAGTTCTCCTATATGGCAGAGAATTCTTGACACAGCTAAAGAAGAAATTTGAGGCAACAGAAATGTCGTTTAGCAGAAGGATGCTGAGAATACCATAGGCAACGAGGAATCCCTTTAGAGTAAATGAAAACAAAGAGAGAGAGAGAGAGAGAGAGAGAGAGAGAGAGAGAGAGAGAGAGAGAGAGAGAGAGAGAGAGACAGGGAGGGGAGAGAGAGAGAAGAAATTTCCAGGGCTTATAATGAGAAAAGAGTGTTTGGGAAATTTGACACTCACTGGACATATTGTTATTATAATTACTATCATCATTATTTTGTTTATTTATTATTATTATTATTATTATTATTATTTTTTTTATTTTTTTTTTTTATTTCCTTTGATATCTGGCATTTACACATTTCTTCCCGGGTCCCGCCCCGGGACCTAAGGTTAGAAATGGCACCATGACACTTTCCACTGCAAAAAAAATAAAATAAAATAAAAAAATAATTATATTTGATAAAGCCCTTCGTAAAGTGTGGGCTGTACGTGTCAGAACAATTTTTTGTATCTATTTGAGGCATGGACTTCCAGGGATCCCTTCAATCAGCCTACTGGAATCTTTTCCAACCAGTCCAAGGGCTCCAACTACAACAGGAATTGTTGATGTTCCCATGTGCCACATTTTTGAGATTTCTATTTCAAGGTCCTTGTATTTTGACAGTTTTTCGAATATCTTCAAAGATACATTGCAGTCTGCAGGGACTGCCATATCAATAAGGAGGCACTTATTTTGTTTGTGGTCTTTAATAACAATGTCTGGGCGGTTGGCTTTGATTGTTCTGTCAATGTGTATTGTGTAGTCCCATAGAATTGTAACAGGTCCTATCTCCGTAACCGGGTCAGTTTCTTCCCGTTTCCTTCCCATAGGAGTTGCAAATTTTATTATTATTATTATTATTATTATTATTATTATTATTATTATTATTGCCAAAAATAATACTTAAAATGTATTTTCATCTCTATTATAGAAATAGTAAAAAATGCATTTCAATACTTATTTTCGTGTGAACAGCCACTATGAAGGATTTTGCCATTTTCTAGTCTTTTCAGAAAACATTATTATTCACACATGGCCCAGTGGATAAAAGAGTTGCTTAGATTCAGTGAATTGACCTAAGGAGTTGTGCGTTCAATACCTGGCTACTGTAGTGGCGAACAAAATCTTGGAGAGCTGACTTAAAGGGAATTAAATAAATATCCGGTAAAGGCATAGCTCGTGGAACTAGAACAATCTACCTCGGTGGACGATATAAAGGGTTCCGTTCGAAATTCCAATTCCCCGAAGAAGGCTGGAGCGTACAACGATTGAAACGTCGTGAACATGGCAACGAAGATGAGGACAACAATCCGAAGAATGTCCATAATTAGAATGCCTCGTCTCAGAAATATAGACAGTATTCAAGGGACATTTTTTTTTCTATCAGGTATACAATTCCTGGGCTCCTATGATATTATTGTTTGAAGAAAATACACTTCATTTTCTGTCGTCCTGAAATGAAATGTCGTCATTGACTCCTTTTTTTCGCTATAATATCGTCAATCGTATCACATTTAACGGTACGTTGTATGTCATTAGTCACGTGCATATTACGGATGGAAAACACAGCGACAGTGACAGAAATGATAACGATATGAACCTGAACGATTCATCAAATAATGCTACACACAGCTTAGATATCGCTTGCTTCTGAAAGAAGCCATGCTGTTTATACGGTACTATGTTCCATTAATCAATATTTTAAAATAGATTCACAAATATTAAACGGTAAATATTCTATTTATATTAGGTACAAACAACGTATTTGTTATACCATTTTAAGAGCGTCTGGCAAGTATTGTATTTTTTTTTTATTAATATCGTCGTTGTTTTCGAAAGGATGATGTACTTGTTTCATATGTTCATCGGCTCTAAACAATGGTTCTTCGATTCCCATCGCTTCCAGACGATTGTTAATCTTTCACGTGATATGAGCTGTCACGTGATATGAGCTGACGTTAGAAGCAGACATGTAGATTCGTTGCATTATTTCATCGTTTATACGAGAATCCTTCTTGATGAACCCCACTGTACCTAGTAGAGATGATAATTCCTTTTTTCGTATTTTCAACTGCTTCACCATTTTACTCCTTTCATTTAATTATTAATGTAGAACAACAGTGGGACAGTTATTGTAGACAAATGTCGATAACGGATTAAAGAACATAAAAAGGGAACATCCAATAAGACGTGTTTCAATGGTAATGATTGCATTAACTGTTTCCTTATAAGGAAGCATTAGGTTTTCATTGACCGAACAGCCAGTGTTACAAGAGTTACGCTTTTCTTTGCTCGCTGGCCATCGATCCAGATACTACATTTTGATGAAATGTAATCAAAGTGTAGTATCTGCCTTCGGGAGGGCAAACAACTTTTTATCACCCAATTGAATTTCTGTCTTCGGATAGAGCGTAACTGAAAATATTATTGGGAGAGGCCTGGTTCCGGGGAACAGCTGTCCGCGGCAGTGCGTCCCTCATAGGACTAAAGAGGTGGGGGATGACTTGTAATACCGACAGACGCTTTCCGTGGGTTGAGCAATTTTTGGACCTGGGCCGGGTTCATGCAGTTGGGCTCCCCACATTAAACTGAACTTCTGTCACATCCTGCCAGCATGGGGCGGCAAATAAATACAATCTGCCTTCGTTGGGAATACATTTTTGATAAGACGGAGAAGTACGAGGAAGAGTTAAAAAATAATAAAAAAATAAAAATTATGACCTGATCCCAAAAAGAAGAGGTAGTGAGCAAAATTTCATGGGAAAATTAGCACAGGGGGAGGTGTTGTAATGCAAACTCCCACACTCCCTATCGCCTATGTGGACTGCCTATATCAGTAGATATATATAGTGAGCACAGGATATACCTGGGGCTTTGCTTCGGGGATTACTGGCCTGCTACCCAATTCCCTGTCTTTTATTAGTGCATTCTTTTTTTTACAATAAACGCGCGTTGCTGTTGCTTCACTCGTGTACCGCTTTTGTCTGTTTTTAACCTCTTTAAGGATACAACAATTTTATCTCTCAGTTGTGTTTCTGTGTTCGGACAGAACACCACCAATAAATGAGGGTTGCCTGTTTCTGAGGATACCAACCCTGCGGCAGCGCCTCCGTCATTGCGCCGAAAAGGCAATGTCGGTGGAATATCGTCGCCAGTGCAACGTTTTTTCTGAATGTTTTAGTGTTATTTTCCTTATTGGCTGACGGATCGTGTAATTTTTACAATTGTGTATTTGAGTAGAAATCCCTCTTTTATACAAGTTTCATTGTCAGTCGTTTTTATTGAAAGTTGTATAAAATAGGGATTGCTACCCAAATGCACAATTAGCAAAAAAAAAAAAAAAAAAAAATCATGACCCGGCTCCAACAAGGATAGTAACGCTACAACATTCAGAAAAGAAATTGTTTTACGACAACTATGTCGCACGTAGAAAACAAGATATTTAAAACCGCAGTATCTTGTCAGCCATTTTAAATGAATTTTATACACACACACACACACACGCACGCACGCTCGCGCTTGTGTGTATGTGTGTGTTTGTGTGTGTGTGTGGTCTATTTCGGCAGCAATAATTTTCTCAAACATGTTTGGTTAAAAAAATATGGAAAACTACTGTAATTTTTTTTTATTTCATGTTTCAAATTTCCGATGTAAATGTTTCGTATTATATGTCAAATTGCCAAACTTCATACTTTTATTTTATATTACTTTCTTCCCTGTACTTTCGAAAGTTGCTACATCCGTTTTCAAGGATTATTCTGTGTATATTGACGCAAATTGTTTTTTTTTAAATTCCGGCATTCTCACGTTTGAGGGAAACTATTTCAACTCCCTGATGGTCACGTCATATAAACTATCAAACTGAATTTTTTTATGCATATATATATATATATATATATATATATATATATATATATATATATATATATATTCAAATGAGAGAAAGAAAAGATGAAGTAAAATTCCGGTGTTCGTAGCATTTACTTTTTTTTAAAAAGTGCTCAATACAAAGTAGAGCAATGTATTATTATTATTATTATTATTATTATTATTATTATTATTATTATTATTATTATTATTTCATTATGATGTTGTATCTCTTCAGGCGATGTTAAATCGCCTGAAAAGGTAAAACATAGTGTCGAAACATGAAGGCTATTGTGTACCGATTTCATCATGTTTTTCTTAGAATATCTTATAATGAAATAATAATGATTATCTATCTATCTATCTATCTATCTATCTATATATATATATATATATATATATATATATATATATATATAGAGAGAGAGAGAGAGAGAGAGAGAGAGAGCGAGATAGTCATTTGGTTGCATTTGAGAATTTGAGAGGTAGCTGAAGCAAAGAATTTATCAGTACGCCTTTCTACATACCTGCTTATCTATCTATGCTATGCTATATTCATAGGATATAAAGCTTCATACAGAAAGCTGAGCTGATCTCATGTTGATGCCCAAATCGGATTGCCCCCGTTCTTTATTCACCGAGCACAATAGCCTTAGTGTTGGGGACAGTATCTTTATTGACGCACTGTCAAATAACTAGATGGAAATGGCCGATAGTGGATGACGAGAACGAAAACAGTAATAAAAACATTACTTCGCAGAACCCTGAGAGCGATGGTCATTAAATACGTAGATTTATTTATATACGCAATAAGGAAAAAATGTTTACTTGAACAGGCACCTGTATTCAAACATTATACAGGGTGGGCCAAAAGTAGGCTTACAGTTGTTTCACTATTTGCTTCCCGTTGTTAAATCTGATTTATCCAAATCATATCAGTCGTTTAAGCAGTTTGGAGCAACTTCCCATTATGCATTGGCAGTAAGGAACTACCGTAACCAAACCTTCCCACAGCGTTGGGTCGTAAGAAGAGGCAGCATCAAATGGCCACCATGTATACCTGATCTAACACCAATGGATTTTCTCCATCTTTTTTGTTTTGTTCGGGGGTGTAGTAAAGAACAAGGTTTATGAGAGAAATCCCAACACAGTGGAAGAAGTAAAATCTCAGAAGTATTTATTTAAATTGATGTGAGACCTGGATTTGTGTCTTGCTGTGTGTCATAGTGTTCTGGAGACGTTCAAGGGATGTTGCAATATTGATGGAAAACCTTTTGAGCACTTAAGAGATTAAATCGTGCTAAAAAAATTGTAAGTAAAATGTTAAACAAATGTACACAAACAGTTTTGAACAAACGATTGTAACAAATAAATAAAAACGTAATAATAATGTTTTAAAGAAATCGAAAGTGAATACCTACTAAGTGTAAACCTACACTTTGCCCACACTGAATATGGCGATATATTTTGTCATTGTGCGTAACTAGAGTAAATGTGTCAGTATATATATATATATACATATATATATATATATGTGTATATATATATATATATATATATATATATATATATATATATGTATATATATATATATGTATGTATATATATATATATATATATATATATATATATATATATATATATATATATATATATATATATATATGTATGTATGTATGTATAGATAGATAGATAGATAGATAGATAGATGTGCGGAAAGACAGATGGATAGATGGATTGGATAGATAATTACTACAGAATAATTGCTAGTTAGTATATGAAATGCCACGCGCGACTTCGTGACATTTGAACAAGCAAACCGCCTGCATACAGATAGAAAAGGATTTAAGTAAATATACTATACTAGAAAAGGAGTTTAAGACAAGTATGTGTCTTCTCACCGGACTTATTGAACCCACACACTCAAACAGAATAATTTCAAAGATTTTCGAAATCATTCCATTATGAAATAATGTTTTAATTTCTAACTATTCTTTTCTCTATGAAATACAGTTTTTGCCTTAATTTCCAGAACATTGAGTAGTACCCTCCTCTTCCTTTATTTATTCTCCCCCCTCTCTCTCACACACACACGCACATACACACAAACTGCGATACAGCAGCCCCGAAATTATACAAGTGCTGAATTACTCTAAGGTTCAAGTGGATAACGACTACACAGAAAACGTTTACCTTCAGCATCATCACTAAAGACAGAGATAAACTCTGGTAGGTTTACCTGTAGCAACTTAATTCCTAATCACCCGTGTTTGAAGGAATATTTTCCTACGATACACTAGAATCAAATATATATTGTAATTGATTAAATTACAATCACAAATCAATATCATAAGAACAGAGAACCATTATTTACACGCGCATTATTGTCCTCATTATTATTGTTATTATTACAATGTTTCAGCTGTTCAGTTCAAAATTAGGTTCAGAATCCAGTTCAGAATTTCATGTAAGTTACCCGCATCGTCGTACACCTGATGAAGACTGAAGGACAACGACCGAAACGTTGTGATAGCAACAAAAATGTAAGGACAATAGTCCATGTGTAAATAGTGTAAATAACTCACTATCACAGAAATTCAAAGTATGATTAGTTTAAAATTTTTTTTAATTTTATTTTAAATATTTTTATAAATTATTAGGTGTATGTTATCTGCTGTTGCCAACAGTTTTTTTTAAAAATCGGTTTCACCCCTTGCAAGGCTCAAAGAAGCAAGGTGTTACTGGGTGTGGATAAATTAGGAACAGAAACATTGCTAGTGAGCGCGAAGATCAAAACGTAATCAGGATAACAGTAGATAGCGATTAATATTGAATTTAAATTTCTGAAGATTAAAGTTGGCTGGAAACCATGGAACCGGAAGTGAGTTCCACAAACGGGAAATGCGAGAAAAGAAACTGTTAGCATAGAACTTAAGCTACATCTAGCCAGCTCAACTGTAATTTGATGAGATCTCGACGCCAATCTAGTACAGCGTTTAAATTCAAGAAGCTTGCTGGAAATACCGTATTTAGAAGAAATACTTAACGTTGATATATAAAAGGCTGTCATTATTTCAAAAAGAACATTTTTTTTAATTAATTTACAATCTTCACTTAAACAGAATTAATAAAAAAAGGAAAGGGAACATTACTATCAGTTACAAAGGAATGCTGAATTTATGTTTTTCAGTCGAACTAAGAAAGCAATACAAAATTGATGTGTTTTCTTTTAGTCAGATTTTAGGAAGCGGGTCGGGTTGGTTATTTTCTACACCCCTTCGTTAAACCAACAATAAAGGAATAACAGTTATTTGCTATATTGAGATATTTGGTAGCTTGTAACAAAGAGAAGCAACAGTTTAACATGTCATCTCGGAAAGAAATATTTATCTTTTTCTATATGACACTTCCTTTCAGGATGTCGAGTATAGCTCACCACAAATAACTGTCCTTTGTAGGTCTTAGTTTTAATCTTCTTCTGCTGCTATCCCTCCTAATCCTTGTTCGGCTAACCCTTTAGACTAGGTCGTTAGTTAAGTTGTTCACTGCCTTGCTCTTTATTTCTTGCCTTGAATATCTTCTGTGAGTGTTAAATTCTCCAGGTCCTCTTTCCTCATTATGTGCCCTAGAAATTCCAGTTGTCTTTTTCTGATACTAAGCAGAAACATCCCTTTTGTTTCTAATTATTTCTAAAACTTTGTCGTTACTCACATGGTATTCTCAATATCCTTCTGTAGAACCACATTTTTTTGCCCCATGTCAATGTCAATTATTTTCGATATCCATATAAACATACCTGATATTGATGATATGTCATTCATATTGTTCTTCAAACTGACGGATATAGAGATGAAAGGGGAATATATCCAGCACAAGTTACATAGTTTTGGAATTCATTTATTTAGAGTGTTCAAATTGAACTTTAGATTGCGTCTCGACAGACACGTTTATTTTGTGCTTGTATTCTTTGCCTTATTAATGTCTCAGAAGTTTCCTTTGTAATTCTCATTCAAAAAATAAAGTTGAACGTCGTGAAATTTCGATCGGTAGATTCGTGGGTTCAACAGATGTCATTGTTCAAGCCTAGTGCTGTAATATTTCGCCAAGAGAAAGAGAGTTTTTACTAAACGTTTTGGAAAAGGTCGGTGATTAGCGGAGGAAGAGGTCAAAATGTCATTTCGACACAGAGAGATTTTCAATGAATAATTAGCAAGGTGTCAATGCAGTGAAATAAAAATACTGCAGTGGTAGAGATAAGTACCGCTAAGCTTCTTCTTTTAAAAAGTTTTGTGTATATGTGTATCTATTTTATATGTGTGCCTATTCTAATATCATTACTTTTGTTGTTATTATCACAAGGATTCAGACGTTTTGCTTTACGCCCTTTCTCGAGTGTCTGTCGATTCATGTAATCTTTCAGGCATTTCGAAATGCAACCTATAGGTGTATATATGACACGGTTTTGGGTGTTGCGCCTCCAGCCCTCATTCAGGTGCCTGTCAATTCATGTAATTTTTTGAAATGAAATCGATAGGTGCGTATATCACAAGATATCGGGCGTTATGCCCCCAGCATTTCTTCTTGTGCCTGTCAATTCGTGTAATCTTTAAGGCATTTCAAACTGAAATCTATAGCTGTATATATAACAAATTTTCGACTGGTGTACATCCAAGTGCTTCTTGAAGTGTCTGTCGATTCATGTACCCTTTATGATATTTCGATATGTGTTGATTCATCTTACTCAAATATCTATATCTTCGGATTTTTGTCTTTTTCTCTTTTTTTTTGTAGTGAAGCTCAGTTTTTGCTTACTCTGTTTCCATTGTGTTTAAGTCTAAGCTAACCATCCCAGGGATTAATCTCACAATTATTTACATTCAATATCATACTGGATTAAAACACTGGTTCGTGGTATACAAATTGAGAGTTCGATCTCTAGGCCAGGTAGTACATGCTCAGACCTGGAAGCAATAACTGAACAGTCTAAAAATAGAAAAAAAAAACGCGATATTCCATATATGTATAGCTAAACTATAAAAAGACTAAATCCGTACATATAAAAAAAGATTTTCGATCGAAATTTCAAATAGTATTCCCGGATATACAGTCATCTCTCTGAATAATGCCAGAGGACACAACAGCCGAAAAAATTATTTAATATTAGAACAATGATGAGGACATTAATCCGAATCAAAATAATAATAACTCTCCAGCCCCCGAATTTAGACAAAAGTTATGGAATCTATATTTGTCCATTGAATCACGTCAGATATACAGAAACAACGTACGACAAAGTCTTGAACAAAGTTTAAGAATCAATCGTTGATACTTCAAGATTGCAATAAAAAATAAGAACCGTGAATTATGGGAACAGGTGTCATAAAGTAACAAAAATATCATGGAAGATAAAGTCGTTCAAAGAGCAAAAAAGGAGATGGATGTTGGGGAGAACTATGTTCACCTACATCCTAAAAAACACTTCAAATAGAGAGACAGGGAAAGAGAGAGAGATTTGTTTGCTTTGGTTTATTTTGTTTTACAGCATATTAGCCTCAAGATATGCTGGCAAGATTTTTAGGATAGGTTCGTAGTAATAGAATATTTATTCTTTGTAAGAAATCAGTTTGCAGATCAGGTTTCATTGCACTATTTTTATAAAGAGAGTTTTTGTCGAGAGTTTTTGTTGGTGATATTTTTTTAAAATATATTGTTAGTAATTTTTTTTAAATGTATTGCTGCTAATATTTTATTAAAAAATGTATTGCCGGTATTTATACTATAAAAATCTATTTTTA
>OZ038482.1:52508761-52511261 GCA_964036315.1 Acanthosepion esculentum | reverse complement strand
TGCTAATAAACTGTTCCCTCTTTTAAGAAAACTATGTAATTGGTGTGGCACTAAAAATCCTTTGTAATCAGTTGTAATTGTTCTAGGGAGACAAGTTTGCTAACCATTACGCCACGCCGAGGTGTCCAATATATATATATATATATATATATATATATATATATATATATATATATATATATATAACATTTTTATGTTTAACATTCTTTTTATAGATACAAATATTTAAGTAAATGGTCTATTTATAATAAACAGTATTAAACAACATTTACCGGCCTGAATGTCCGAGAAATTTTCATAGAAAATATTCGTCCTCCGACAGGATTCGGACCTGTATTCATGGAAGATTGAAGTTTATAAGCAGTAAATTCGACCTTGCCAACCAAACGATACTCTGTGGCCGAATCGGATAAAAGGCACGTCAGTATATATGACGGTTCCGTGTACAGATGCCTTATAAACTTCAATCTTCCATGAATCTTTCACGTACATTCATATCTGCTCATGGAGTATCAAATGTAAACAAAGGACGTCACACATTATGTAATGGACAAAATCCGACAATTATTTTAAGACATTATATATATATATATATATATATATATATATATATATATATATATATATATATATATATATATATATATATATATAATCGGTATTACGCCAAGCAAGGCAGCACACCCACTGCTTCGCAAGGGGTTACAGGATATGGACGAATTAGGAACAGGAACATTAATAATGAGCTGAAAGTGAAAAGAGTAATCAAGAGGTCAGTAGATAGCGAGTGAAATTGTATTTTTGCTGATTAAAGCAAATTATATTTTGCTGATTAAAGTTGGCTGGAAAGCATGGAGCCGGAAGGGAGTTCCACATTCGAGAAGTGCGTGATAAGAATCTGTTAGCATAGAAATTCCGGCTACTTTTAGCTAACTCAAATGTAAATTGATGAGATTTGCCCCTACCCAGTCTAGTAATGCGCTTAAAATCTTACAGATTATGAACCATAGCGAAGAGCTCATCTGTACAATTACCATGAAATTATTTATGAAAAAAGTCACAGAGATGCAACTTTATGGCGCAAGGTAAGTGACTGAAGCCAAGTCGCCAGATCAGGATCAGTAATATTGCTAATTATTTTTTTGAAATTATCAAGTAGAAGAACATTAGCAGGAGCACCAGACCATATATAACCGAAATATTCGAATTATGGGCAAATAGTAGACTTATAGATATGCAAGATAGATTCCGGAGAAAAATTGTCTCGGCCGACATAGTGAACCGACTTTCTTAGTAGCTGATCTAGCGATAGATTCAATGTAGTCTTTCCACCACATCTCAGCTGAGAACTTTGGCCCGAGAAAACGCAATGTGTCACTTTCATGGAGGATAGCATCAGCCATGCTGAAGGAAGGCAGAGATGGGCGTTAAAATTGACAAGCCATTTATCCCCAGTTAAAGACGGTCTTAAGGTCTTTTTGTACATTAGCTAAAACTTTTGACCTTGTCTGAGTGACCAGCCTTACTATCGACGCAGGAGTAAGTGGTTGTGTCGTCAGCGTAGATGCCAAGTTGGGAGCTGATGTCATCGGGATGGTCGTTAACAAAGATTAAATACAGCGTAGAAACATGAATGGAGCCCTGGGGCACACCGGCGTTAGTACAAAAGGATGTAGGACAACATTCATTTCACGATTTCAAAGGAACGAATGGAACAGCTCAAAAATGTGCCAGGAGATACCGTAGCTTTTCAGCTTGTGAAGAAGACTTGAATGTTAAAGGCTTTTGAAATATCCAATGCTATAGACCGGGTTTTACCGTTTTTATCTAGAGCATGATAGACTCTTTCCGCAATTATCGTTAGTACAATAGCAGTTGATCTGGAGAAGAAAAAAAAGCTGTATTGCTTGTCTGAGAAATAGCCCTGTGATGAGAGCTGACGAACCAATTCAGCATTGATTAGGGTCTATAGGAGTTTCCCCAAAAGAGGCAGAAGTATAATAGGCCGATAGTTGGATGTGTTAGATGGTCCACCAGATTTCGTAATAACTGGAACAATTAATGATGTCTTTCAGCAAGCAAGGAAGCAGGAGGAAGCCAGGCATTTATTATACAATTTAGAGAGAACAAGACCTAGTTCGGGAGTAGACTTCTTAATGGCTATTACAGGGATGCCATTGAGTCCACATACTTGTGGGGGTCAAGTTAGGCAGGGATGCTCCAGATGAGTCAATATTGAAGCGGGGGAAGAGACCTTGCACATATTTAGTACTCTATTACAGAAACACCAGTAGTCACAAGAACCAGTTTTAGATGTTATGCGGTGCCTCATTCTCTCAGTAAGCAGACGACTCGTTTTCATTTGTTAGGAGCAGTAGCAAATAGTCACCTGTTATGAGGAGAGCTGTCACGCTGGTATAGCCGGAAAAAGTGGTTCTTGTGTGCTATGGCAGCCAAGCATGCTGGGGTGAACAATGAAGGATATTGTGGTTTCACTTGG
>OZ038482.1:52501261-52506261 GCA_964036315.1 Acanthosepion esculentum | reverse complement strand
TTCCCGAACTGAGTTAACCCGAACGGAATCATTTCTGAGTCGACCGCCGTGTTGTACACATTCGTGTGTTGTCCCTTTTTTTTTACTAATTGTATTGTACTGTGACTGTTGTTCTCTATATTGATTCCTATTCGTAAAGTAGTTTCAGATTACGAACTTTTCGGTTTACGAACGGTCTCCGGGATCGAATTAAGTTCGTGAATCGAGGTTCAACTGTATACTGAGAAAAAAAAGCATATCGGGGAAAAACCCCTCGTAGAAATTAACACTGAATAGTGACTATCATTTTCATGCAACCATCAGATCATGCAATTTTGATTTTTATAACGATATTGTCTCTTTATCTCTCTCCCTCTCTCTCTTTCTCAAGTTATTAATTCTTCAAACACACACACACACACACATATATATATATATATATATAAATTTGTGTACATATTTCTGAGTAGTGTAAGCTTCTTATGACAATTTCATTGATCATTATTCGTAAAGCACAGCCTGATATAATCATGCCAGGAGAATTTTTCGACCTACTAAATAAGCATACCGTTCCAAGAAAATGGATCCTTCCGAAATTTTCTATAAGTTGAATAAACTTGAAACAAACTAATTTTGCCGCGCAGTTAATTATTCGCAACATAATAAGCGTGCCGCTCCAAAGAATAACGGGGTTGTGACGAAATTCGGAAATTATATAATTGTGCCGGCACTTCTGTTTGATACATAAGATAACGCTGAGAAAATGAGTTCAAAATGAAGAAGTAACTGTTAATTGGCAACTGCAAGTAGCGTAACTTACTATCAGCATGCTGGGTTCAATTCCTGTCTAATCCGTTGTGTTCATTTACTTGCAAATATCCTTGGTAAAAGCATGAATCGATCTCTTTCCCCAGCTCTGGATTCAATAGCAGGGTACACTGGGCACTCTTGTCTTGAGTGGCAGCCAATCCAAGTGAAGGATAATTCCAAATTTTAGAAAAAAAGCAACGGGATAACAGTACAATACCTTTCCCAAGAATTCATAATAATTATAAGATAATAGTGGTAAAGGAATCTGTGGAGACCCATGATCGCATAAGTCCTGATGTTTGATAACATTAATAATAATTTTAATTTCTTCTTTTGACTAAATAATATTTGTAACATAGCTCGTGTGATGCTATAATTGTTTTGTTGTAGATTCTTTTGACTTTTGATATTCAATTCGCTCTGCTTCGTACTATGTAAGAAGCGCAAATCATCGAAAGAAGATTGAATTCATTACAGTGGGATAAATCCTATGAGACTAACTTGTAAACCACTGTTCCATGGCGTGACACTCTTCTAACTAATTTTGATCTACGAAAACTCTGTATACGCGAACAGAAACAATTCTTCTAGTATTTTCTTAATAAATTCACTCTAAGAAAAGTAATAAAGCCACTAAAAACGCATTTATCCACAATGGATAAAGGCGCTGGTTAGATCCAGTGATGGCACCCAAAGAGTTGTGTGCTCAATACCTGGTTAAGGCAGTGGGTAACTTGGAGAGGGGAATTAACAAGAGATAACTGATAACTGACGCCCATTAGACATGGCACATGGAACTAGAACAGTCTACTCCAGCGAGCCAAATAAAGGGTTCAGTTCGATATTCCAACTCCCTGAAGAAGGCCGGAGCGTACAACGGCCGAAACTTTGTGATAAATATGGCAACAAAGATAAGGACAATAGTCCTAATAATGTAAATAGTGTACATAATACCTCATCTCAGAAATATAGACAGATACTAAAACGCAAGGGTTATTGAAAACGCTACTGGGCAGAAAGGACAATAAAAAGTACAGGATTCGAAGAGAAAGAAGACAGTTTTCGTTACATATCGATCTCTGAAAGCTGAAGAAGAGACTTGAAGCAATGAAAATGTGGTTCTAATGAGAGAGGCTGAGAATACCATGAACAGAACATGTGAGCAAGGAGGAAGTTTTAGGAAACTTTTAAAAATGAACACTTATACTTAACATCAGGAAGAGATAGTTGAAATATCGCGGGAACATCATAAGGAAAGAATGTTTAGAAAATTTGATACTCAAACAGACTGAAGGCAAGAGTGGCAGAATAAAACAATGCATAACCTACCTAGTGATTTTGAGTAAAGTGATATTGGAACAGTGTTTAAGAGAGTAAGATGAAACGACCTTTATTAAGAGCTACAAAGGACAGGCAATTGTGGAGAGCAATGATTACATGCGTCCTGTAGAGATACGGCATATAGGAGAAGTTGACAGGAAATCATGAAGTTGGAATAGATTCCCACAAGTGCCAGAGAAGAAACTATCAGAATAGAACTTACGGTTACATTTATGAATTTCAACAGTAGACTGAGATTTTTGGCCGTCAATTTATTACTACGCTAAAATTCATGAAGTCTCGGTAACAAAGAGGAGATTTCATCAGAACAATTCCAATGGAACATAATTATAGTAAAAGCAAAGGGAAGCTACGCTATGGCGGTGGGAAAATATTTGAAGCCGAGATGCCATGTGGGAAGGACACTAACTGATAAACTAATCAATTTTAATAGGTAGCAAGATTCACTAGTCCATGGTGTCTTGAAATATTTGAGCACATTCACCTGATCCTGCGGTTGTGCGTATCTACCGGAGTGCTTAAACGCTCTCCTAGCGCATCCTTTTTACACATCGTTCCTACACCATCGAGGTATATTTTCGCTAGCCAACGAGAATGTCAACTTGCTAGGTACAGTGGAGGCGTGATAGACAAGCGTATAACGAGATTGATTCAAAGGTATTTAATTGTAAGACTGACATTTGTACATTTGCGAAACAGGTGACAATGTTGGTGAACGAACCTCTGAACACTATCTGTCAATAATTTAAATAAAAGCTGAACAACTTCCTCCCTACTTTGAATTAAAAATTGTCTTTTTAATCGTGATTAAATTTGTCTTCCCGCTGTCTTCCTATTTATACGTTTTATTTCTTTTTTTTAATTAATTGCTCAGCCAATACAAGGCCAAAGAACTACTCAAGGTATAGTTGCTGAATGAGGTTCATGTGTGAAGGATAAGAAGCGGATCAAATAAGTGCAGATTATGAAGATATGTAGACAAGATAACGGTTGAACTTAGACTTGAAGCGTTTACAGCTAGTGAAAAAGGATACACTCGGGAATGAGTTCCACAAAGAAGGGTTTCTTGAGAAAATGTCCAAAAGGAACTTTCTTGTTATTAATGAAATAGAAAGGGAATGCGGGTGACTTTTCCTGAGGCACGCGGCATGATGGTTAGAACTGGGGGAATTAATGAATTTATGAAACTTACATTGCCTGCTGTTGATGTATACATACGTTTTCGCAAAAATGCTCATCGCGAAAGCACACATTAATTTATCCTCATTCTTGGCTACAGGTTCATTCGCAGAGTAGACAGTATTGGGTTGGCAGCCATTATAAGAGAAAGACAATTCTGAACTCAAAACGGGAAAGAGTATTTCATAGATAATAAATAAGTGGAATGTATGCAGAGCCAGGATTTTCTAAAACTTGATGAGTCCAGTATTAAAAAAAAATACAAACAGAATTAATAATCAACGTGTATTAATAAACAAAATGTGTACAAAGTTTCCTGTTAAATTTACTGCTTCCATACTTTTCCCTTCGCTGACGGCAAAGGGAGCAAATCTCAAATTTGTTCACCTATCGCCCTGTTTATCCTCCTCTGGAGTCTAGGAGTACAGGTGTATCCCTTGTTCCCTGTTTTGCATCGGTTTTCCGTCCCCTTCTAAAGTCTATTAAAGTCTACACTGCTAACGTCTCAGCATAAACTTTGAAATTTTCGCTTTTTATTTATTATAATTTTTTTTAGATAGGTTCACCTATCGTTCGCTTCATACTCCTCCCCGTTCTTTTGTACAGGTGTAGTGGTTTACCCCTTGTTCCCTTGGATTTAATTTTCGGTTCCTTCAAATCTACACATCTAACGTCTCCACCTAAACTCTGAAATGTTCACTATTTATTTATTTCCATAACATGATAAAATCGGGTCATCTATCGTCTTGTTCACACACTAGTTCAGCCGGGTCTAGGAGTAGAGTTTTTTAACCCGCCTTTTCTGTTTTGGATCAGATTTCCGGTCCCTTCTAAAGTCTACTTCAACTCTATACTTCTAACGTGTCTGCCTATACTTTGAAATTCATTGGGTTTTCAATTCCTTGCAAAATATTTTCATTCACTTTCCCTTCTAGTAGTCTCTTCAAGTTTAGTTCCGTTATCGAATTGCTTGGTGTGAATTGGTTTTTAAAAAATAATTGTTCATCTAAATACTACATTTATTAGAAAATCTATTCAATTTACTTATATAAGGAGTAATAAAAATGATTTCATAATGCCGTACATTTCTGCTTATACAGTTTTCCTCTTATCCAGGAGTCGTTGCAAGACAGAATTAAATTTTACACCTCGTGAGATTTCAATTTAAATATAATTCAAATCGTGTGGTTATATGCGTTAGCCTGTTCGCATGCATCTATGAATTCAAGGACAAACATAAATATTTCTAATATTTCTACAAAATGAAAAAAAAAATTGAAAAATAATTCTGTTTATTCCCGGATAATTGCCAAAAATTTTAATAAAATTTTATAATTATCTGGATTTTTAGGGTTCAAAACATTTAAATTTTATCATAGTCACCAAATTTTATGATTTTATTGTACAACCCAGAGTAAGAGATATCCAGACTGAGCGGGAGGGTAATGTATTATTTCAGTGTCTTATTTCAAATTATGATTATGTGTGCATGTATGTGTGAGTGTGCTTGTGAATACATTGAAAGGCAAATGCACAAGCCAGTCCTTCGTGTACAACAAAAACATACGTGTATATATATATATATATATATATATATATATATATATATATGCATAATCACACGGAAGCAGTGTCTGACTGACAAAAATTTAGATCTATTGTCATAAAATATTTTAACTCGAAACTTGAAC
>OZ038482.1:52428761-52496261 GCA_964036315.1 Acanthosepion esculentum | reverse complement strand
AATGGAAATTTTGGTATTTTACGTAATCAGTTAGACAATGATATATCTAAATTATTTAACCAGATCTGTCTGAATGGAAATATGCAGCCTAAAAATTTACAATTTATATATATATATATATATATATATATATATATATATATATATATATATATATATATATATATATATATATATATATATATAAATGTATATATATATATGAATATATACATGTATACATATGTATATATGTATGTATATATTTGTATATATATATATATATGTCTATATATATGTACATATATACATGTATATATATACATGTATATATATACATGTATAAATATATGTATCTAATATGTATATATATGTATGCCTATATATGTTTGTATATATATATATATATATATATATATATATATATATATATAGATAGATAGATAGATAGATAGATAGATAGATGGATTCTCGAAAAGGACCTGCAATCTCTGGCTGACTGGAAAAGGAAATGGCTTGCAAACTTCAATGTCTCCAAAACTAAAGTTCTCTCATTTACCCACCACAGAGAGCCCTCCCTGCCTCCCATCAGAATGGCTGATGCCCAACTCCACGAGAGCGCCTCGTTGCGCCTGCTTGGTCTGACGCTGCTCGCTGTTATGTGGTGAAACAAATTCATAGACTCAATTGCTTCATCTACCGGGAGGCATGTTGGTTCTTGGTGTCGTGCCAGAAAATGTTTTTCTCGTCTGAGTCCATCCTTCAAATCTATATAAGAAACATCCATCCTTACATTGAATATTGCTCTCATATATGGTCTGGTGCCCCCGCTGTAATCTCGAGGTCCTTGGCAAAATCCAGAGACTGGTATAGAATGTTATAGTTACTGATCAGGCATCTAGTCTACAGTCTCTTTCTCACAGAAGTGCCTGCCTTCCCTTTGTCTCTTCTATAATTATTTTCACGGCTAGTTCTGACGAGTTGCTTTGGCTGTTTCCCGGCCTGCATGAATTTAAGCGAGCTACCAGGTTGGCATTTCGGTCCCACGATTTCACTGTTGAAATGGTTAAATGTAAATGTAACCATGTCTTCTACTCATTCTTCTCTCGCGCATTCCGTCTGTGGAATTTCTTGCTTCCCTTATAACTACAATCTTCAAATAGTCAAGTGCAATATCAATCGACATCTAGCACCTTAATATTGTTTCCGTTCTGTCTCTTTATCCTCTCCCCAAACAGGCCTCTTTAATCGTGTTCCCTACCCTCTGTAACTGCTTGCGTGCTAGTGGCCCTCCCGCCTTGCTTGGGGTGAAGTGCTTAATAAAAAGAAGAGATATATATAAATATATGTATGTAATTGTTGTGGTGGGATCCACCTAATCTGCATAGGTGACTACCAACTATATAAATAATGGTTGGTACCGGAAGACGAGAGAGAAGGAATCACGAGATCCAACTAGAGACTCTGATCGACTGCGACTAGTCAACACATTCTCCAGGAACGTCTTCCCAGAAATATACAGAAATACTATATGTACTTATTGTGTACACTTTCTTGTTATAATACATTCTTGTTGTAAGTACATTTTGTGTTGCATTATTATTCCATGCAATAGGCGAGATTCAACATTGAGTCAAGACTCAACAGTAATGGACGTCTTTTAAACCCTCGAGCAACTCATGCAATCATACTACTTGTTCCATATGAAATATTTTAATTTTAAATTGATATTTGCATCGGTAATTCAATGTAAATATTTCTTTTCGAAGGGTGCAGAAATGCGTAAATTTATGCTGAATGATATTAATTTACGCTTCAGATAGTACTCGTAAACATTAATTCATGTGCAGTGTGTGTGACAGGATCATCAATCTTCCATTCGTTTCCTACTATTGTTCGTCCTGTTCTAGGTTCAAGAGCCACTCAAGCTAGAGGATAATTATATATATATAGTTGTCGTGATAGTTTATAAGGAGGGTGCAATAGGTACATGGGATTAGGTGAGATAGATAACGATTAATCTTGGACTTGGTGTTAAGATTGCCGTGGTCATGGAAGCATACTTTCGGTAGTCTGTTCTACAATGCAACTGTTCTGCTAAAGAAGCGGTCTGAATCTCCTGAAAGTTTGAAATATGACTGGACTGCGGATGAGTTTGTTCAGTGTACCTGATCTGGCGGTTCCTAGCCGTGAGTGTCTGGTGAAACCAAGGAATAGAGTTCAACCTAACATCTACCGTGAAAGTAACGATAGACTAGGAACTAGCGCGAGACTAATAACAACTCATCTATGGAAAATGTGTTGTAAAGTTGAACTCAGTCAAGACTGGACAATGAAAATTGGGCAGCTTCAGCTCAGATCTGGTACTTGTATTATTTCATTTGATCTGGCTCTTGTAAAGAAATAACATGTCAGAAAGTGCCAGGTGCATTCGGGAATGGTTCAAAGAAGCGACCATTTTTTTTTCAGAATTTTTAGTAGTGGATCTTTTTTTCTGGTTCTACATTAGATCAGGACTGAGCTTGACTTCTTCCAATAGACATTTAAGGCAAGGAACCTCCTTGATAGAGCATCCGTTCGTCATGGTTGGAGAAAATCTATAGTTTGCTCTCTGACTATGATGAAGCATTGCTAGGCCTCTTTTTGGAAGTATCAAATGTGACAAGCCATTCTAGATATAAATCTTTATAATGCTGCATCAGTTAGGCCTTAGTCTGATTGCGAAATCGACTAACATTTCTTTGGTATCTCAAGAAAATAAATAAATAACACACCGCCCAGTAATATAGTTACTCACGACCGGGCTACTGGGGAACAAATCCTTTATTTGTCGAGTTACCATTTCTTGATAAATTGCCATCCAATGCTAAAGAGCATTATGCGAGTCCATATGACCAAGAAAGGAGTATTGCAACCATATCTGGACTGGCGTGTGGGCGAAAGCGCTTATGGCTGATGAATTATTCTTCACCCTGCAAAAATTATTCCACAGACCAAACGTCGCCAGCTTTTCACTAGTATATCGCTATTACAGTGGCAGACGTTCGGACGATTTACATTCCTTGCTGCCACCAGCTTGGATCTTCAAAAGCTAGGAGCCGCTCTGCTGTAGCAAACCAACCACATCCCGTCCGTGTTCCATTGATAAAGAAGCAAATTCTATCTTTCCCAGATATGTTACTTTGACAACGGTCCTGTGTCAACCAATATCTTCCTCATAATACTCTTACTTCCCCCTTCTTTCTCCCTTATAATCTCACCTAATAAGCCTCGGACTTGAGTGGCTCTTCAGCCTTCTATCTGGTGAGCTGCTGACGTCACTTTGCATTAACAAAAATAAGCAATCTAGAGAGTATGACCATAAACAGACCAAAGCATTCGCGTTAAATGAGAGAAATAAGAAGGACCGACCTCCACCTTTACTCTCTAATCTCTCAGTGACCTATATATAAAACCTACTAAATGAATAGTGGCACTTGGTCTGAAAATTTCAGGCGCATCATACTGACAGTAACAAAACTGAAAAGAATTGTTGATTCCTTTGTCTACACTATCACTATAATTAAACGTTCTACTTCCAATATTGCTTATTCTTGTCCTATATATACAGCACATTTTAAGTAACAGTATGTATTTATCTATCTATAATAAAAATAACAACAACGACAACAGCGACAACAACAATAATACTAATAATAACAGAGAACAATCTAATCTAATCGAAGACCAGAAAATATGAATGTACTTTCTTATTGACATGGCACTCCGTGCAGATTGTAATGTATCTTTGAAGATCTTAAAAAGGATCTTGAAGACGAAATCTCAAAAACTGTGGCGCATGAGGACAACAATAATTATATTTGTAGTTGGATCCCTCGGATTGATTGGAAAATGTCCGATAGACTAATTGAAACTTATTACTGGTAGCACCTGCCTTAAGGAAATAAAAAAATGTACGCACAGGATACGAATAATCATTGGAAAATGTTATGAAGCGATTTCTGACATTAGGTCTCTGGTTGGGACCCGGGAGGAAATGTGTATACAACGGAAATCAAAGGAAATAATAATAATAATAATAATAATAACAATAATAATAATAATAATAATAATATAACTATAAACATATAAATTACAAGAATGTAACTTGTTTTTCAGGTTAGCAGAACTTCTACCAAAAAAGCTCTAAATCGATAACTAGATTTATGATATACAATAAATTAAGAAAAGTTTAAATTACTTATTTGGTTAGTCAACGCAACTGTTTTCGCATCGAAACGCTCATCAGCGCAAGATATTTGCTAAATCTATTATGAGATCCCATATTTATACTTTTTTGAGCGAATGAACGCTAATTCTAACTTTCAAATTTAGTTTTAAACATTTATCATATATATATATGGCTGTATATATATGGATGTATATATATGGGTGTATATATATATATATATGGGTGTATATATATATATATATGGGTTTATATATATATATATATATATATATATATATATATATATATATATATATATATATATATATATATATATATATATATATATATATATGGGTGTATATACATATATCAAAAGAGAGAAAACTTGTTAATTGTATAAATCATTGTTTTAAGATTTTTTGGTTGGCCAGGAAGTGTGAGTTTGTTTAATCATTATTTATCTCTATCAACATAAAAGGTTTCATTTCAAATATAACAGCAAGATATTACCTTGCACGCCAAAATGCATTTTTAAAAAGCATGTTTAGAAAATATATTCACTTAAAAAGATATGAATAACTGGACATTTGAACAGCTTTTCTAAACGATATAAACTTATTAATTTTGTGTTTATGGTGGTCAAATCACAAAAACTTTAATGAAATCGTGACTCGTGTCGAATTATTAATTTTCTCAACAAATTACCCCGGAAATAAAAGTGAAAATCCTTCTTCTTTTTCTTTTTCTTGGTGGTGTGGCAGTATCTGTAGCAATCGTAGTAATAGCAATAACAGTGAAAATGATATAAAAAAATCATTAAAAAATTATTAATTCAAACAAAGTAGGCCAGTTACCAGAACTTAATTTCTTTTTATATGCGCAGTGTTACGCTGCCAGAATTCCTATATGAAATATTTGCTGAATAATGTTTGATCTATATGGTTATGGGAGTATTTTGATGTTTAAAATATATGGCTATGAGAATATTTGTATGTTTGATCTGTGCAGTTATGGGTATATTTTTATGTTTAATCTATATGATTAGGGGAGTATTTTGAAGTTTTATCTATAAGGTTAGGGAGTATTTTGATGTTTGATCTATATGGTTTGGGGTGTATTTTGATGTTTCATCTATAAGGCTATGGAAGAATTTTCATGTTTGATCTATATGGTTAGGGGATTGTTTTGATGTTTGATCTGTATGGTTATTTGGTTAAGTAAATTTAAACAGTAGAGCATAACTTAAAAAACTGAATTTTTAATGCTTAAAATATATGCGTTTTTTACAATTAGGCTTCCGCCTCATTCGCTGCCAATATTTGAGGATGGACCAAGCAATTGAACTGCTCGAAATCGAATCGCTGATCATATATTACTGTAGATATGATGGACCTTCCTGTTGCCTCTAGCGTCTGAGGGTCCAACAATTCAGTTCCCCGAATTGAATATTCAGACTACCCGAAGATAAGATTTGATTGTACTGATGAAAGCTTGTACGGAAACATCTACACTTTAAGGAAGAAGTGAATACAGAAAACTAGTGCACACAGTACGAGGTCCCCAGGTAACCATCGCCCCTCATGTTTTGAATTCAGAGTTGTTAATTTCACAGATTGGTTCGCAACCAATGCAAATGAGTCCAATCAGTGCTACTATATTAAACCAAAAGCTTGGGGAGAGGAAATGGATTCATACATTTCACAAGGGTAAGAACTCAACTGGAATTTGAACTTGTCCTTCGCATTTATTTTTCCGGCCGCTATCCATTATTATTATTATATATATATATATATATATATATATATATATATATATATATATATATATATATATATATATATATATATATATATATATATATATAATCTATTGGGGCAGCAGATCATTATTTAAACGTACAATGTTAAATATAACAGATTGCGAATATCATTTATGGTTGATCAGGAGCCGTTCTAAGCATCGTATAGTGGCTTTAGTTTTAGGAGAAAATGAAGACAAAGACTGACCAATATTTGGACATTTTTTATTATTCTCTTCCTCGATCCAAGCTTTCACTATACGAAGCTTAGATCGGCTCATGATCAAAGATAATAGACATTCGTTGTCTGTTATGTTTAACAATATATGTTTGAATATATATATATATATATATATATATATATATATATATATATATATATATATATTATACACTGTTGTATTACAATATGTAAGCTACTACTATAAAATTTTACATTTTGTTTCAACGTTTAATAAAGTATATATATTTAATAAAATATCAAAGTTAAAGGATATATATATATATATATATATATAGATAGATAGATATATCTATATATATATATATATATATAGGCTCTGTGTGTGTCTGCACGTGGTCGTACAGAAATGGTGATGTATACACCAATATATAAATAAATGAGCCTAAAAATATATCGTTCTTTGATATTGGTGTTCATCACCATAATACAATGGAACCTCGGTTCACGAATTTAATTCGTTCCTGAATGCCGTTCGTAAACCGAAATGTTCGTAAGCCGAAACTATTTTTCCAATATAACTCAATGTAGAGAAAAAAGTCACAGTACAATAAAATTGGAAAATAAAGTACAACACAATACACGAATGTATACAACACGGCGGTCGACTTAGAAATGATTCCGTTCGGCTTAACTCGGTTCGGCAATGTTGTTCGAGAACCGAAACTTTGTTCGATAACCGAGGCATCTTCATCTCGAATTTTCTGTTCGAAAACCGATTTGTTCGATATGTGAGTCGTTCGATAACCGAGGTAGCACTGTATTCTTGTCTGTTGATATGAACCAATCGTTTTTGATACAGAGATATTTCCCTTAGGAATACAAGTATAGATTAATGTTAATAAGAATTTCAAATTGACTTATTCAGCACGTTCCAACAGCTAATAAAAATATGAAATCCGTGAATGATAAACATGAATATAATAAAAATAAAGATAGGGTTGCTTGATGGAAATAAATTAGCGATTATTATATTAATAATAATGGAAATACTGAGATTGCTGTTACTATTACTATTACCAATAATAATTAGAATAAAATAAACAAAAAAAAAAATCAACTTAAAATCTAATACTGTTAAGACAAATAAAAAAATGTTCAGATATTTTGCATGTCAGTTGAATCATCGCCTTGATAAACAATTTATTTTTAGACAAGATTTTAATTCATGATGTCTATATGTATCTATTTTAATTTTTCTTGCTTCGAGAATGTTGTTTCAATTTTGATTTTTTTTTTTTCTTGCAAATACCGGAACAAAATATCCAAGAAGGAAATACGAATGATTAAGATTTAATTATAAACGAGGCAAGAAGTCCAAAATAGTTCGTAGATTGAATTAAAAAAAAATAGTAAAACATTATAGAATAGAGGAAATATTAAAATGAATTAAAAAAAGACAGTAAGAACAAGACAAAATAATAGAAAGTATTGCGATTCAAAGAATAGTGAAAAGAAAGAAAGAAACGGAATATAGAAGGAGAAACATAAAAATAAGTAAATATAAAGTAAGAAATAGAGGAAGAAAGAAAAAAATCTAAATATTGAGGGACAAATAAATAAAAAACAGAAACGAAATATAGAGAAAGAAAGAAACGAAAATTAAAGAAATAAATATAAAAGAAACTAAAGCGAAATAAAGAAAAAAGAAAAAAACGAAAATTAAAGAAATAAATATAAAAGAAACTAAAGCGAAATAAAGAAAAAAGAATAAAACGAAATGTATAGGGAGAATGAAAGAAACGAAACGAAACAACAAATAAATAAATGGAAGTAAAAGAAAATATAAAATATAGAGGGTGAATGAAAAAAGGAAATGATAAAAAATGAATAAGAGAAAAAAATAAAAATAAAAAAACGAAATATAGAGGGTAAATGAAAGAAACAAAACGACAAATAAATAAATGAGAAAAAAGAAAGGAATTAAAAGAAAAAAACGAAATATAGAGGGAGAATGAAAGAAAAGAAATGACAAAAAATAAATAATAAAGAAAAAAAGAAAGAAAAGATTGAAAAATGTAACAAACAAATGAAATAGAAAAATATGAAAAAAACAAAACCCGAAAAAGTTGAAGGAAATAAACATTTATAGATAAAAAGAAGGCTCTTATATAAATATAAAAACGAAGAATGAAAACGAGGAATAGATGTATAGAATATTAAATGCATAATTAAAAGAAAATTGAAATTTGATAAAGGAAAGAATCTGAGTCATTAACTTTTCGAAATAAAGCGTCTGAAGAGAACGATTCAAAATGGTATATTTTTAAAATTTATAATTTCATCAAAAAAATAAAAAATAAAAGGAAATATCTGAGGGGTTGCAGAAAATTTCCCACTCCGACCCACCTCACAAAAATGCTTATTTCAAAGACCAAGTTCAAAAAAATAATGTACACATTAGAAGTAAGGCGTGAATACGTATAAGAGACTTTAGATATTGTGGATCGAGATCCTTTTTCTTTTTCTGTTCAAAAAACATCCAGTATTTCTTCGCATATACAAATAAATCGAAAATTCAAAATCTTCATTAATTATCACTAACGAGAAGAAACAAATATTGGCAAACTGGGACCTTCGTGCCGGCCAAAAAAAGAAACGAGTTGTCAAAAGGACAGATTTCCATTGACACCGCTAGTATTTTAAATAGCTTCCAACCTCGGCGATGTTTGGTGTTTTAAAAAACGACGATTAGAATTGTAATAAATGGAAACATATGATGAAAGTGAATTGATACATTTTTTTTGTTCTTGAGAATTTACAAAATATTAAACACTATTTATTTATTTATTAGCTTGTCTATTTACAAGAATAATTTTACATTTGCATCGTTCTAAAAATTAATACAATTGAAACTAACGCAATGCAATATTTATCCTTTACCAATTTATAAAGAAATAAAAATTAAAACAATATTTTACACATAAATTTATAAAATGTTTACTAAATTGTTAAAAATGTGAACTCTTTAAACGGAAATTCTTACTATTTACCATTCTATAAATTTCGAATCCATTGACAATGAACAGATGCTTTGCCACCCATTTTAATGTATAATCTAATAAATAAATAGCGTTCATTATATTTATTGTTAATTCTCAAGAACAAAGAAAATGTATAAATTCACTGTTATATGCTTAGGTTTTATTACAATTCTAATTATCACTTTTTAAAACAATAATCATTGCCGGGGTGTTAAAGAAGTAAAAATAATAGCGGTGTCAAAGGAAAAACCTTTTTTTTTCTACGAAAACGAATGTCCATGTTTGCCAAAATATTTATTTAAATTATTAGAAGTTTTTCTTTTTTTTTTTTAGATTTAAAAATATCTTTATTTTAAAGGATATAATTGTTTTTTCATACGATTTCATTTTTAGGTACAAACATAGAAAACTATATGGATGTTTGCAGCAAAGCCGTCGAGAGTTAATCTGGTAATCCTCTTTCAGAGTCCAAAAACAGGAAAGGCTAAACATTTTCAAGAAGTCTTGAAATCAGTGAATATATAAAAGAAAAATTGTATAATTTCTTGTTTAGTTCTTAAGTTTGAACACAATCTCCGCTATAAGCCGATATAGCCAAACATGTTTATTGACTGTTTTTCAATTTATAACTGACCAGATACCACAACTTCAAGTTAGTGTAATGGTTAGCAAGCTTGTATTGCGAGATCAGTTAGGACTGAGTGAGAGTTAGATCCTCTTTGGCAACCCTTTCATTTCGGCCTTGTGCCACATCTAATCTACGCTTAGTAGATCATTTCGACGTGGTTTAAATTTTAGCAAGCTTGTCTTGTCTGAATTCTGACTAAGTAGGGAGTTAGACATTCACTGTGTGACGTATAGATTCTCCCTCGTGCCACATCTAATCTACGCTTATTAAATCGCTATAACTGAGCGAATATTAGAACTTTGACGTGATGTAATGGCTAGCAAGATTATCTTGTTAGATCAATTACGACTGAGTATTGAGTTCGATCCTCACTCGGTGCCCCACTCTATCGGCCTAGTGCCACATCCAATTTACGCTTAGAAAATTGCCCTAACTTACCGATTATGTCAACGTGAAATTCTGCTCATTTTTCTATTATAAAGAGGATTTTTACTGACCACTCTTTTAACCGGGTCTTTTGCTTCTCAAATCTCTTAACATAGCAGCTTCTTCTGTCTGCCGTGTCCCTTCAAGGCTTTGACGATCATGATTCGCAACTATTTCCTGTCATTTGCAGCTCTTAATAACATGTATTTTTGCATTGTCTTCGCAGTGCATTCGCTCAAGTTTGCCTGGTAGAGTGTATGTTACTTTACTCTGGCTCCCTACCTTCAATATGTCCTGTGAGTGTCCCATTTTCCAAACACTCTTTCCTCATTGTGTGCCCCAGACATTTCAACTGTCTCTTCTTGATGTTAAGCATAAGTTTTCTTTTTGTTTCCATTGCCTTGGGAAGTTTTGTCTTTATGTTATTTCTCCCAAACCCTTTTCTAACAGCCATTTACTGAAGCCCATGAAGTCTGTTACGCGCTGCATTCCTCTTTCCCTGAATCTGTGTTTTGTGAGTACCAGATTTTACGAACCCTTCTCCCTCATTACGTGACCCAGAAACTTCTGGGTCACGTAATGCTTCTACCTGATGTTAAGTATAAGTTTCTTTTTTCTTTCCATTTTCTCCCAAAATTCGTCGTTGCTGACTTGCTCGATCCATGCTATGATCAGCATCTTTCTGTAGAACGATATTTCTGTTGCTTCAAGTCTCTTCTTCATCGGTGAGGAGATTATCCAACATCCACAGTCATATAAGACGACTGATAGTGCATAACAGATATATAATTAGTTATTAGATGGGTATGTATTAAATCATGTGTGACTATGCATGAATTGGAATTTTTTTTACGAAGTGAGAAAATACGCCAGTGCTAAGTGCGTAAAGAATAGGTTTTTGATTCTGAGACGATTTTTCCCACAATTTCCTGTCCTTTGTAGCTCTTAATATTTTTCTGTTACCTATCCTAAACCCTGTTCTGACAATCATTTACTCAAGTTTGCTAGGTAGGTTATGCTTTATTTTCTTCGGTTCATGGTATTCTCAGCATCATTCTGTAGAACCATATTTCTCTTGGCTCAAATCTGTATTTCAGCTGCGAAGAATTTATCTATCATTTGCTGTCTTAAAGGAACACTGATATCACGTAACAGTTCAGTACTCTTTTTTTTGTTTCTAAGGAAAATTTCCTGTTAAAAATTCTAAAGAAAATGAAATGAAAAATAAAAGTAAAGACAACGAAAATCTTTTACAAAATACATTATTTTTATAATGTATTCAAGAATTTTACCACTTCCCACATGATATTTGTCCTGCGATATGGCAGCAAATGCTGGGAAATCTCCTCAAAGATGAAGAAGAAACTTGTAGCAACAGGAACGTTGTTCTACAGAAAGATGCTGAGGATACCATGGATCGTGCAAATGAGCAACGACGAGGTTTGGGAGGAAATGGAAAGAAAAATAACTTGTACTTAGCATCAGGTAGAAGCAGTTGAAGTTTCTGGGTGACGTAATGAGGAAGGAGGGTTGGGAAGATCTGATACTCACAAGGCAGATTCAGGGAAAGATGAGTGCAGCACGTAACAGACTTTGTGGGCTTCAGTACGTGGATGGCAGAACAGGGTTTGGGAGAAATAACAAAAAGACAAAACTTATTAAGAACTACAAGGGACAGGAAGATGTGGAGGGCTATGAATGCCTACGTCCAGAAGGGACACGGTACATAAAAGATTAAGACCAGTTCTAGTTTAGTTACAATGATTTTTCTATCCTTCTCATTTCAGCCAGTTATATGATATGCGTGATACACGCTTAGGCAATCATGTATCTTTCGATACATGGCTGACGAGGCATATTTTTTCTGGCAGTATCTTACCAGTTTTTTTTCTGCGGTAGAGCAGTTGCCATCCAAGGCTATAAATCCTGGTCTGTCCTGCTATTTTGCCATAGCTGGGGTGGGGAGAAGAGGATTCATACCTTTCCTAAGGGTATTAGCACGTAAGTGAATGTAATGGATTCGACTGAAATTTGAACTCGGCTCTACGATTCCTCAATCCGAGCCACTTCTCATTACACCCAAGTATAAAAATTGAGAAATAATTCATAGGTAAAAATTAAGTAAACGAACTGCTGGTCAACATCCTAAGTAGATTATGAAAAATATCGTTTATTTAATAATTAATCTTATACAAGTGTTAGGCTTCTGGAGCATCTAATGAATATGGTATTAATTTTTTAAATTGAACTTAGTTTACCATAAGGCGATAGTTGTTCAGCAACTGCCGAAGGAAAAAAAATACAAAAAAATAAACTTCTTTATTCATCTGCTAACGAATCCGAATCGAACAAAGACGGGAATGTTTTCATTTATATATTTGTGGATATTTACTAAAATTAGGTTAATCAGTCAGTGAGCGACAACGTTTTGCATGATAAAGGAACAGTTTAGACGAGAGAAGGTTGGCCATCATTTTAGGAAAGTGGTAGATGAAGACACACACACACACACACACACACACACACACAAACACACACACACAGGGTACACCAACAATCTGAAACGAAGTTTTTAGCAGAATTCAGACCAGAAATGTTCGTTGTATAATGTCGATCAATGTTATTGCAATGTTTGTGTTTAAAATTAATGAAGTTTACATTATCCTGCTGCTAACATATTGTTGTACATCTCTCCCTTCCTCTCTCTCTCTCTCTTTCTCTCATGCGCATATATATATATATATATATATATATATATATATATATATATATATATATATATATATATTATATATATTTATAACAATTTCCTATTAAAAAAAACAATTTAACTATTATTTCCAAAGCAGTTATATGAATAAACCTTCCTCAATACAAATTTTATAATTTTCTGTAAAATTTTGTCAGGCACACATACACTCACGCACATGCACCCCTATATATATATATATATATATATATATATATATATATATATATATATATATATATATATATATATATATATATATATGTGTATATATATGTGTGTGTGTGTGTGTATATATATAATCATTTTTAAATAAATGATTATATCTGATATATATATATATATATATATATATATATATATATATATATATATATATAGGCGTGTGGAAACCTAATTTAACTAAAGTCTGGGAAGTGGCCTTGGTGTTATTTGACTGGGGGTGGAAATCGTTGTGCGTGGTATTGTAATCTCAGAAAGATTAAATTATATCAGCATATATTGGTAATACATTTTCTTGCCATCCCACAAGTTTTTTTCAAGTATTCAAAGCCGAGTGGAAGTCAGCAACTTCCGAAACGCATTTGGTTGTCAAGTTTCATCAATGGCATAAGTGAAAGGATGGTTTCCTCTTAAGTACGAACCAGTAGAAGTGCTAGTGTGGCACACATTGTAGATAGATTTTTCTATTAACGTCAAAGAAATAATACACAAAACACAATTGGAATTAAGGTTGCATATTGGATGAGTAACAAGAAGCCGGTATATATAGTGTGTTCTTTTCGTATAACTTGCCGTAATTCTCAGCTAGAAACTACTTTGCTGCGTACAATCTACCACACGACTTAGGACCAAATAGAATCTTTCCTGTCATAAAATATGGCGTCTTTCTAGAGGTTAATGCGTCCTAATATTTCTATGGGAATTGTGTTAGCAACGTCAATAATAGTTTACTGTGTTACTCTGACTGGTAAGCTCCCCTGATCCAAGATTAAGTGAACATTTAGAGGATGCATCTGGGAACAGAATATCATCCTGTAGCTTCAATTAATATTTTACCTCCAGATCCCTCGTGCAGTTAAGGTGCTCGTTTTCTAGCACTGGCTTTCAATCCTAGGTTGACTAGAATCGAACCCTGGACATTATGATTCGCTAAGTGTTAATTTAAATGAAATCAGAATATGTAAGTGTAATCATAGTGCGCATGTGCAAACAACACAAAATACCGTAACCAACGGGCACGTAAAACAAGCGCTAAACATTTGTATCCTGTTTTGTCTTCAACGCTCTATTATGCATTACTTGAAACAGACATGCGCTTTTGATGTGTTGTAATAATGGTCAGCACAACATTTGTGTAACGCGCCCATTTTAAATCGATTCTTATTTTACATAACAAAACGGTTACTGAATCTTTTCTTGTACTAATGATCGTTGATCATTTTGAAAGGTTTTCGGTTTTTTTTAAAATATTATCATCTCTTATTTTTTATTTTTTTTTTTTGTTGGTGTTATCTTTTTTGAGCTTCGTAAACCACTCGATTGGCCCCAAAAACTTTATCACATTCGCACACATGACATGAATTATTTACAAAAAAACAGTTGGCATAACAAAAATGCGACAGGCATTTTGTTCGAATTTTAACATAAATTTTAAATTGATGCTTTGATCGAGTGAGTTTTCTACTGACTGAAAATTTTCAAGAAACGTCAGAGTGACATATCTGTTTTCAACGATGCGTAACTATGAAGTGATAACGCGATCAAATTAAATTTTTCATGGGCAGTTTCTGGTCAACCACTGGCCAACGTATACCATGTTCTTAGCGTATGTGAATTATATATATATATATATATATATATATATATATATATATATATATATATATATATATATATATATTGTTGTGGCCTTGTTAGGGTCAGAAACAAAGACACACAAAGAGGAATTGTGTTAAACAAATATATTAACCGAAACAGTAACACAAACTTATACAAACGAGAGTGTTACAGCAAGAATATTCGGTCCGACTGTAAGAGCTGACTGCTGGAAAGTTCCGTCTCAAAAAGGCTATACCTGCTCCTATTTATAGCTGCAAGAGTCCATGTGTGCGTGGGTAAATTAGCATAATATATATATATATATATATATATATATATATATATATATATATATATATATATATATATATATATTTCAGTTTTTACATATTTCGTTATTCGATATGTTTCGATTATATATCGAATGGCATCGATCTATGTGTTAGCAAGAAGTCAGAAGTCATCGTGATCGAGTATTTGAATATATTTGCCTTCTTAAGAAAAAAAAGAATATTCGCAGTTTCCCAGGAACTGTAACTAAAGTCCTATCGGCATAGTTATGTAAATATAAACCACAGGTGGACTCTGCGGGTAGAGCAGGCGTCTGTAACAGGAATTTGCTGGTCACCCTTGCAATTCGGAAACGAGTAGCCAACTATTATATATATTTTTTTTAAAAAGAGTTATCCCCGTATAGTATATGAACTAGCGTGAGTCAGTCCTTTTTGGACGTCTCAGCTATTTGGTCGAACTCTCTACCTCTGAGACAGAGGGGAACTCTCTGCCTTTGGGCAGAGAGGAACTCGGACGAGGTTCCGCCGAAGGGTAGAGCCTCGTTCGGGGTGGTAGACCGCCCCGATCCCGTTTATACGGGTTCTACGGGCAATTTTTGCCCGAGCCTACGGGCTCGGAAAGCCCACATTAAACCGGCCTTGTGCCACATTCGACACACGTGTGCGTGTTGTTAAACATCGTATAGTATATGAACTACGCCAGCATTGTGTTAACCTGATATTTTTTCATTAAGACTTAAATTATGTAATGTTCAGTCGATAAGTAACACGTGAAAATTGTGCTGTGCATGAAACTGCGAGTCGTGAAACCGGCGAGAAATAATACGTACATTTATTAATATATATTTAATAGCTCTGTTATATTACATCGAGCACTATTTTATTATAATATATTTATGTGTGTGTATATGTGTATGCATGCATATATATGTATACATATGTATATACATGAGTGTATACACACACACACACACAGAGACACACACACACACACATATATATATATATATATAATTCTATCAAATGTATATGTATATAAATATTCAACACAAGCATATATGAGTCAATAAATGGTATTCTAAAATGAATTTAACTTTTCAAATTCCACACTAGGTTACATTCAAACTAAACCATTCAATATAACAACACAATAATAAAACCACGTTCATATGGTATCACAAATATCGCAAAGAGGCAAATTATCACTTATCGAATATTGAATTTATTTCATTCCTGATAAGAGATAAAAAACGCTGAACTTGGTAAGAATTCTTATACACTAGTTGTTACAAAAACATTTCTAGCTGCCGACCAATTTGTTCGCATCCTACCGCTCTCTTCCAAGCCCATATTCAAATGAAATAATCTAATACTGTAAACAGTGTTAAGAGATGTATAAGCATTAGTCTCATGACCGGGTTTGGATATCATGTCGCTTTGCGGCTGAGCACCTGACCTGATGGAGGTGTGCTCTCCATACGGATTCTTCCCGGTGGATTGGCGGAGAAGGTGTTTTTTCACTTCCGGATGGATGCTGCAGACGTAGTATCTGTTCTTGCTAGAGTCGCTCTCTCCCTTGCGTTCCCCGCACCGTGGTGTGACATCTGTTGCGTAGCGGTGGTATGACGGGCTAAGACCAGCTTAGACAAGTTTTGACCAGCTTGGAACAAGCTTAGACCAGCGTTTCGAGTGGAAACACTCTGGTCCCCACGTTAAAAAACGGATCTTGTGTCACAGCCTGTCTCAGTGAGTGGGAAGGGTCAGGTAAATCTCGAGCACCTGATCAAATGGGAGGGTCTCTTTTCGGATTCTTCCGGGAGGATTGGTAGTAGGGGAAAGGGTTTTTTCCCGTCAGCGTAGATGCTGCGGTTGTAGTATCTGTTCCGTGTCGGAGGCCTTCTCTCTTCCCTCGCGTCCCCCCATGTTGTGTAACATCTGTTACGTAGCGGTGGTTTGACCGGCAATGACTAGCTGAGACAAGCTTTGACCAGCTTAGACAAGATAAGACCAGTGGCTCGAATGAAAAACACTCAGGTCACCACGTTAGAAACCGAACTTGTGTCATAACCTGGCTCAGTGAATGGTGTCATGATAAATCTCGAGCACCTGATCAGGTTCCTCCACATATGAGGGTTGAATGATGGAGAAATATCCATTCATGTGTAGTATGTCTTCAGCAAGTAAACCTGTAGGATAGCATCCATAAATCAAGGAAACCCTCCGATGAGCTTCGTAAGCACCTCACTGGCTGCATATATTACTATGGATAAACACCATTGCTGTGTATTGACACCATCATGTAAGATGGTCGTTGAGCCTACAAGAAGGTTCATCAGTACTTTGATGTCTTCTTTTTCATCTTTTTGTGTGCCTAGTCATACTCCTTATCAGAAAATCCTGGTGGGAGATGCAATTTAGTCACGGATGACCCGACTACATGATAGGTAGTAAAGCGTCACGTGGTATCAATAGAACCAGAATGGCGTAACATAAAAACCACACACATATGCATTTCGAAAAAAGATAATGTAATCAATAAAACTAATTTAAATTATCTGGGCAGCCAAATGAAAGAATAACTTTACACTTTTAATGAGACGTATGTACTTGATTCAATGCCCCAGTCCTTAATTTTAGTCCTTACTCCTTGCTTTCCTTTGCTACCTTTACTCACTACATCATTTGAGTATTAAGTTTTCTCTTAATGATTCCTAGAATGTTAACTCTCTATTTCTGATTTTAGGTGTGGGTATCTCTCTAGTAAACATTATCTTTAGAACTTCCTCGTTGGTCCTATGTTCTTTCCGTAGTAACCTCAGCAAAACGCATCCATATCGCTTCATTGGCCAACATTCGCTGCCCTGCAAGAGGATAGTTATGTCATCGCTGATCAGCATTCATTATATGTGTCTAAAAAAAATATTCTATCTCTTATTACTTTCGTTAGTGTCTAGTAGTTCTGGTGTAAGTGGTATTTACGTTAAAAGACACGAATTCGAATATTGCTTGTCTTATTAGTCAGACAGGCCCTCTCCGCTTCGAAAACTAAGGTAACACTAGCTCAACATCCACTGGCTCCCACTATCGCCTTGTTGCATAATCCCCAGAGCTACGATGTCACAGGACGAATGTTTGATGTAATCCAATCTTTATAATTGTGAAATAAAGGTCAATTTGAACGGGCTCGCTTACAGATATTTTCATACGAACACGGGAGTCCCCCATGTCTCTATTCTCGACCCTACGCTGTTTCCGATCTTAATCAATGATCTCCCCGATGTCATCAGTTCCAAAATAGGTATTTATGCAGATGACACTACCATTTATTCCTGTTTCAATAGTAAATCCGTCAGATCTGACAAAGTAAATCTGACAGCTGCACTTGAAAATCAGTAGTTACCTGTTGCAGGAAATGGCTTGCAAATTTGAACGCCTCAAAAACAAAAATGCTTTCATATAAACTAACAACAGGAACCTTTCCTGCCTGCCATCAGTTTGGCTGATGCTAGATTTTATGAGGGCAATACACTGCGCCTTCTTGGCCTCACGTTTTCCACTGACTTGAAATGGAGCGACTACATCGAATCAATAGCTGCATTTACTGCAAGGAATTTCGCGTCACTGTGCGTTGCCAGAAAAAGATTTCTCGTCAGAATCCATCTTGCGCATTTAAAAATCTACCATTCATCTGTTCCTGAATACTGTTGCCGCATCTGGTCTAGTGTTCCTGACGTACATCTTGAAATTCTTCACAAAATCCAAATAGGAACAGGAAAAAAATCGATGTTGACTTAGCATCTCGGCTTCAGTCACTTTCTCGTCTCTAAAGCTATTTTCACAGCAACTGCTCCGACGAGCTTTTTTCTTTCGTGTCCCGACTGCATGAATGTAAGATTGTTAATAGATTGGCCTCTAGTTCCCACAGTTTTACTGTTGAAATAGCTAAATGGACCTGCCAATTCTACTTCAACAGTGTTTTTTCTCGCACTTCGCACCCGTGGAATTCCCTTTCGTTTATTTACTTCAATGGTAACTAAAATCTTAAAAAATGTAGGCATAACGCCAATCGCCATCTTTTGTCTCAATGAATTCTCATCATCTTTTTTCCTTTCCTCAATCCTGCTTATTTTCAGACTCCTCTTTCGCTTTCACTCACTGTAACCCCCTGCGTACTAGTGTCCTTGCTTGTGGTGAAATTATTAAAAGCATTAACATTAATAGATGTTCTCAATGTTAATCTTTGTTCGTTCTGCAGGTCCACGTGAGTAGATATAACAATGACAGGATACACAAAAAAAAATTGCGTTGAATCCACTTTCCTTGTATGTAAGCAAAGCAATAATGCCACTAAGAGTGAGGTTTCATTTAAATTTATGGAGATCGAAGTTTGTAACGAAGCCAGAAACCGGAAGAGAGTTCAACAGGAGAGTAGTGCTTGAAAATAAATTATTAGAATAAAACTTACAATTACATTCAGCTGTTTCAACAGTAAAACGGTGAGACCCATTTGCCAATCTAGTCGTACGCTTAAATTCATGCGATCGAGGTAAAAAGGAGGAAAGCTCTTTACAACAATTGCTATGAAAATATTTATAGAAAAGCCACGACGAAAACATGTCACTGCAATGGAACAGTAACTGAAGTCAAGATGCCAAGTCAGGACCGATAACATTACAGGTCTTTCTTTAGATTTTGTCGAAAATCTCGATATATATAACAGGAAAACCAGACCAGGGCTTGATGGGTGGTCGAATTTAAGTGGTATATCCAAAGGCGCCAATGGTGAGTGTTCGTGTCTAGATAAAATCTAAGATTTCGTATGTTGGCGGTTTTTACTTTTTCATCATAATATTGGCGTAAAACATTTTTTTCTTTATCTGTGCGTACCCACACATTTTCATTTGACAAAAGGGATAATACTTTGCTTCGTTCAGTTATGCCTATTTGGTTAAAATAACTTTCAAAAATAGATTTTTGACAAGAATTTATTTAAAGAAAATACTTTTATAGATATAAATATGCAATACAGAAAATCTTTTTTTTTAAATCATGACATACTGAGCTTGGTGCCCCAAAAAAAGAAGAATTTTCGTGATGAATATAAGTTTAGATTTAGATTTTTCGTTTAGTTCAATTTTTTTTTTCTACAAAACAGACACGATAGCAAGGGCACGCCCACGCACATACAGAATTAGTAGGAGGGGATGAGAAGAGTTGTGATTTTTTTTTAAATTGGTGCGGATTTATTGGTATGCATTCTGGCACGTTACAAAATCTGTGAAATAAGAATATTATTAGCGTCTTAATCTAAAAAAGACTTAATTGAAATATTTTTCTCCTCTTTTACAGATTTATTTCATACAAAAGAAATATAAAACGCATAAAAGTATCCGAAAAGACGAAATCTCACAATTCTCAACACCAAACCAAAGACCATTTTTACAGATGATGAAAAATGTGTTTTGTATGTCTACAGAAAGGGAAATAAAAACAAGTTCTCAGAGAATGAGAAGCCAGTTTTGAAACCCAAAACATGTCTCCAATACGAAATACAAAATTATATCTTTCATTACAAGCTACTGAAACATGGAAAGACAATCATTGTAGGGGTATTTTTAGAGTAATTTGCTCGGATAAACATTTTCTCCTATTCAAAATACCGGGGAGGTGTGTGAACCGGACGATAGGAAAACGAAGCATTAAGACGAAGAGAATCAGAATGGTTCTTGTTCTCTAGAATGACAATGTAAAGGATCACTATATGATCGTTAGGATAAGAAGTTTCCTACGTTCGTCCATACTAACCAAATTTGGCATCGACTAATTTTCTTTTTTTTTTCGAGCACACTCAGAAACAATGAACGTGGGACCAGATTTTTAAACATTTTTCGGCGAAAAACTTAGGGTTTTTTTTACACGTAACATCGAAAACCCGTTCTCCCATAGGGGTGTAGTCGTTGACAAGGAAGACAATATCATTTTCTTAATAAATAATTTCTAATAAATTTAACTTATTTATTTTTTTATACCCTTTCTTGTAAAATGTAATTACATCCCGATCAACAAAATATTTCAAAGACTTACAAATTTCTACGTGTCCCAAGGCAGAAAATCTTTTTCATGAATCGCTTGCTACATTTGTATCTGAAGTCAGGATTATGCTTTTTTATTTATAAGTTTTATAGTTAGTGGACTAACACAGAGATCGTTATACTAGCGAACTGGTCGGCGAGACGAACTATCTGACGATGTCATTTAATTGGTATTGTTGTGTGTGCAACTATTTAGCGACCCCCGCAGCGAGTACGTGGTGCATTTTTCGGAGAGCAGGCGTGGGCATGCAAGAAAATGAAATTTATTACAAAGATATGACTCCAATTGCAATAATCAATATCTCTTTTGCATCGATGACCTTGGGAAATATAATCGATCCAGTTCCTCGCCTATACACTTCTTCTGCTGGTAGCTCACAGTTCTTCACTGGTATGCAAAGACATTGAATAAAATTAAATAAAAACGTAGAAAAAATAACAAATAGAGAAGAATAACTAGACTCAATCTTGAATGACTTCATATGTACGATCCAATAGATTAATTCCGTATAATGTGGTTTAAAATCTACCAGTGCATGCATAAAACCGCGAATAGGATAGATACTATGATTTTTTTATAATACATAGATGCCTAGGATAAAGTTTAGTTTGGTTTCTTTAACGGCATTTCAAATCCTTATGGATCTTTTACGGCAGAGATTTTATTTTCTTGTGAGAATATTTTCTTTGATTTTTCCTCCCAAATATGTGTTCTTGATAATATATATATATATATATATATATTTGTCATCCACAGACAGACTGTTTCGCTGTTTCACAGCTCTTCAGTGTGGCTAGACGTCCGGTTGCCTCTAGCTAGGATCAAAACCCGACTGTTTTGGCGTCAGTTGGAACTTCTACCACTAAGCCGTCGGCGCACGGCAGGGACGAAGGTGAATTTTAGCGTGTTTATTTTTAGATTTAGATAAACACACAGTGACTGACAGTGACTCAATTCTGCCGAAAAGTCGTATTGTCATCCACAGACAAAAACTTTCACTGTATCACATCTCATCAGTGTGGCTAGACGACCGGTTGCCTCTAGCTAGGGTTGAAACCCGGCTGAATTAGCGTCAGTCGGAGAATCTACCCTTAAGACTTTGGTGTACGCAAGGCATGAAGTTGAATTTAAGCGCCAGGGACGGAGATAACTCGATTCGTTTTATCGAAGAGTATTGCATTAGTAGCAGTAGTAGTCACTGTTTACAAACTCACGCTTTCTCCCCAGAGAGTTCAAGCAATATAAATCTTCAGGTGCATATATATATATATATATATATATATATATATATATATATATATATATATATATATATATATATATATATATAGTCATCCACAGAGACTGTTTCGCTGTATCACAGCTCATCAGTGTAGCTAGACGTCCGGTTGTCTCTGGCTAGAATCGAAAACCGGCTGAATTCGCGTCAGTTGGAAATTTTACCCTTGGAGCCGTTGGCTCACTGCAGAGAAGAAGGTGAATTTAAGCGTATTTATTTTTAGATAAACACACAGTGACTGAGAGAACTCGATTCGATTTACCGAAGAGTCTTGCATTATTAGCCGTAATAGTCACTGTTTACAAACCCACACATCCTCCCCAGAGAGATCAATCGAAATAAACTTTTCAGGAGCATATATATTATCATCCACAGACAGACTGTTTCGCTGTATCTCAGCTCATCAGTGTGGCTAGACGTCCGGTTGCCTCTGGCTAGAATCGAAAACCGGCTGAATTCGCGTCAGTCGGAAATTTTACCCTGTAGCCGTTGGCTCACGGCAGAGAAGAAGGTGAATTTAAGCGTATTTATTTTTAGATAAACACACAGTGACTGAAAGGACTCGATTCGATTTACCGAAGAGTCTTGTCTGCTTACTCTGAATGACCCGTCCACATGACTTGAATGATATTACATTAGTTTTACTTCGATGCTGTTCATACATTTATTTACTTTTCTACTATTAGCTTATAGGAAGTGTTCATCAATGATACCACAACCGCAACAATTTTAATAGATATCTGAATTAGAATCTATTCTTTTTTCGAAAGAAATTAACAAGAAGCTTGCTGGAAACGATAGAGGCTGAGTAAAGAATATGAAACATTTGCCTTTGAGTCGATTAACAAAGTTATTATTCGTATGAATAATTTTTAATTATACAAAAGGATAAAACATTTTTATAATGGAATGCAAACAAACCCAACAGAAATTCATTACGACTTTTGGAAACGCATCTGACTTGACTATATATGTAAAGGATATCAAAACAAAGCAGATACTTCTGTCAATATTTCTGACACATGTCCCAGTCGACAAAAGCGTTCGTTGATTGTTGGTAAAAGTGACTTGACACGTTGTGTTATGAGTTCAATCCGAGGTCTCAGGAGAGAGAACAAAATAAACTTAGAGAGTTGAGTTATAAAGATAAATTAAGTAAAATCTGAGATATCCAAAGGCGTTACACGTAGAATTAGAACAATCTACCCGCGTGTACTTAATAAAGGGTTCGTTTCGAAATTCCAAGAAATATCGCCTGAAGAAGGCCGGAGCGTACAACCGAAACGTTGTGAATATGGCAATAAAGTTGAGGACAACAGTCCGATCAATGTAAATAGTGTAAAAAGCAGATACTCTCCCAAAACACATACAATGAATGAAATATGGGATTGTAACGTTCAACTCTCGTATCGATGAAGTGGCCCAGAATAAAGCCGGGTATAGTTTACGCTAGTCTTGAATGACATGCATGATTGGAGTTAGGGCACTTCATACCTCGGGGTATAAAACAGCCTAGTCTAAACTAAATCCACCTAGACCATTTTATACCCACTTTAATATTAAAAACAACAAGTCTTTTTCTGAGCTAGAATGTAAGCTGATGGCTCCTGTCTACAGACTGGTATTAGCTGATATGAGCGCATTTAACAATCCTCCCTGTTTTTAAAAGGGACTTGTTCATTTAATACAGCTGTTGGATAAAAGTAAATAGAGTGGTCTAGAGTAGACAAACTTGTTTATAATAAACACTTACATTTATTTCTTGTCAGGCACAACATCTTATGATATATGATGAGAGAATAAATCTAATATAAACTTCTCATGTCATTGCTCACCTTTTTTTTCCGTAGCTAAAAGAAGGGGGCTAGAGCAATATATTCAAGCCGAGAACGATTCATACCCACTGATATGAACTAGTCTATCCTAAATGAAACCCGGGTAAAACAACCTATTGTAGAATAATCCCGGGTGTATTGCTAGCTAGGGTTATAGTCTCGCTTTTATATCGGATCTGAATGCCATAAACCAGGAAAAGGAACTGGCCGATAATGTGAACATTGTTCCAAAACAATTTTTCGAAAACAATTATTCGAAAAACATTTTATTCAAATTGTAAATTGTTTGAATGAAAATTAATCGAAACAACAATTATAATAAATGATTATATTTCGAAATTCAAAATATTCATTGCAAAAAAAAATTAAAAAATTAAAAGAGAAAATACACAAATGATAATTATTCGAAATACAAATATCGTTAATAAAATAATTTAGTAACGAAATTTTTTTATAACCCTAAGTTATATGATAGTGCACACAAATAGTTAACTACTGAAGAGTACTCTTTAAAGGGTGTCACTATTTTTTTAAAGTTTTCCATTTACGTCGCAGTCTTTCTTGGTGTTCTTCATATTTTGGCAACCTGCTCTTATTTTTGCAATATGCATTTCTTGCAAGTCCTGTTGTCTTTTAAAGAGCGTCTAAGAATTTCTATAGTGTAGAATGACGGGATGACAGATCCTGCTGCAAAAGCCCTACACCATCCTTCAAGGGCGTCATTAGTTCTAGGTAAATCACCATTTACTCTCTCAAAGCAAGCCGACATACGTATTTCAAACATAGGTATCTCGAATAATTATCATTTAGTATAATTGGCGTTTCGATTAATTTTCATTCAAACAAATTACAATTCGAATAAATGTTTTTTTTTCGAATGTTATCGAATAATAGTTTTTGAACAATTATTTTCGATCAATTTTCTTGATACGAACCTCCCAGAGAATAAGTTTATTTTCTGTGCCAGCATACCCTGAAGACATCATAAAGACATCGGTATGTTGAATTAGTGAATATTAAACACATCAAAGACCTTGGTGTATGGATCAGCTAAAACAAATTTATTGAAGGCGACAAGGAAATTGAATATTGAACAGGCGGAGTTAGGCGTTGTTTTGCCCAACACCGCAACTTGCCACAAAACCAAAACATTAACCTAAAAACTAAACTTAGTTGCTTAAATAGCCTCGCCAGCTCGAGTCTTTGATATGCATGTCATGCATAACACTGAACCCGTTCAGAAATATCTAATCTGTCAGCTGTATACAACCGCTCTCTCAGATCAATGATTACGAATGGCTTCCAGCGTATGAAGCCACTAGTTCTTAACGAGGTCCTTCTACAAACCCCGGGGACTGGCGTTACAGAAATAACCAAAAATCGTACTAAATAACAGATCACTGGCAGATATTCAAGAATGTCAGTAAGTAAAATTGTTAACTTCTGGAACTCGAAGAGAAAATAATGGTATAATCAAGACGTTGACGTCGACACAGTTTGGAATAAAAGGTTAGAAGTGAAGCCACCATCAGTACTGGAAAGCGCAATGGAACTTAGTGGACTTGAGGAACCTATTTTCTTAAAAAATGGTTTTAATGGAAATATTTTATAAATTTCAACCGATAGAAGTTACTCGTTGCTCGGTCAATGAATACCAAATATTTTCATATAAAAGAAAACAGCAAATATTAGAATTGACATCTAACATTTACTTAAAGAGAGATTTGATGCATTGACTATACAGATACTGTCACCTGATCTACAGTATAAACTAATAGTTACTTTTGGTGTAAAGACAAAAATGGAGGAAATATTGATTAATGATTGTTAGAATGATTTGTTTAACGTCATATCAACTTCTTTTAATGTCGAAATTTAATTTTCTTCGGAGGTTTGATGTAAGAAAAAATTGTCATTCTGCTTTTACAATTGAATACATGACAGATAATACTCAGCTTTTCTGCATATAAATGTTTGTGTGGATATAATTATTAGAGGCGATGATATGCGTTTTTTGCTGTAATTTTTTAAAGTTATATTTTGGAATACAGTTTATGTAAGAAATCTTCTGATAACATATGAATTAATATCATGAAAGAATTCTTTCATATTGGTTGGTTGATTTTGCTTAGCTTCACATCAACACCTATGGGTTATTTAATGCCAAAATGTAAATAATTTGAATAATTTTATGGTAGCAATGAACGCAATTGTATATTTTCAAATACAGATAAAATGAATTGTTGGTCATTTTGCTATGAAATGTATTGTTGGTAATTCTAATATAAAAATGTATTGCTGGTAAATTTACTTTAAAATGGGTACTGTTGCTAAATTTACGATAAATAAGAGTTCTTAGTAATTTTAATGTAAATAAGTATTGTTGGTAATTTGCTATAAATAGGCATTGTCGGTAAATATTTTCATAGTGTTTTGTATTGATTTGGGGGATCACTATTTGGCTATACCTGGGACTCTAACAGGTGCTACCACCTCGAGTCATGGTGAACCCGGGAACACCATCAATTAAGACGCGGTTGCATGATCCTCAAACCTCTAATCTCTACATCAGAAGCCTTGCTGTCGGATGTAGTTTATCGTCATACCCAGGACTAATTACTAATAATATGTCCCTGTGATCTTGTAAACGCTGTAGCTTAATTTGTAAAGTGTAAAATGCAATTTTTATTTTTATTTCGTCCATTTTTCCTTAAACCAGAATATTTGGTAGCCGTTGCGTAACGTTTGGATCAGATCCGTACAAATATGCTTAAAGATTATTAACGAATGTTTCCCTATACCATTTCTTGTCAACACATTCTAAAAGGTTGTATAATTATACGATACAGACGGGAGATGTGCGAATGATTTTCAACGACTTACAATAAATAATCAAATACAAAAAAAAAAAAGAGAAAAATTACTTACAGATATTTGGGCGGAAACCGATTTTGGTACTATTTTAACAATTCTAATTCACTTTATTTCTCTAAAGTTTTGATCATGTGTGTGTGCGTGTTTTTGTTAAATGTACTGTACGTTATATACGAACACAAATGAGAGGCTAAAAGTAACGGGAATAAATACACATATATGTATGTCATTCAAGAATAAGGACGTGAGAAGTTCACGAGATAAAATTTGAAAACAGCTTGCAATGCTTAAAGATTTAAATAATGCATTCTATAAAACTTAACACTGTAAAAAGAAAGACTATCATGTATTTGATATGACTGCTTATTCCTCTTCCCCTATCTCTCTCTCTCTCTCTCTCTCTCTCTCTCTCTCTCTCTCTATATATATATATATATATATATATATATATATATATATATATAAATGTATAGATAGATCGATAGATATTGATAATATTAGTGGCCAATATATATATATATATATATATATATATATATATATATATATAAAAATGTATAGATAGATCGATAGATATTGATAATATTAGTGGCCTATATATATATATATATATATATATATATATATATATATATATATATATATATATATATTTCTAACAGGATAAAATCCAGGTAGAGCTCTGTAGAACGCTGTGTAAAAGACAGAGCAAGAATAAAATCTAGAAGGTTCAAACAATATTATTCCATGGAATATTAGTGCTTGAGATTTATGTATATATATATATATATATATATATATATATATATATATATATATATATATATATATATATATATATATATGTGTGTGTGTGTGGGGGTGTGTGAACCATATTTATTTACGAATTCACATGTCCTTTAAGGAAATGATTTGCTGATCAAACCAGATTCAGTAATAAAAAAAAGAAATATTACAACATGCCTAACAAGAAGACTAACGTTACATCTTTCTGACCATAGCTCATTTAGGTTTCATTTAAATACACATGAAAACCTACCAAACTCCATCCACAACATACACCTTGATAATGCAGTATTAATAGCTTCACCCACATGTAAAATTGTTAAAAATAATGGAAGCATTATTAATAAAAATGAAAAGGCCAGCACTGAATAACATCAATTATGAACACGTCTACAATCTGCTGACCGTGTGTGGAAAATAAAAGATACCTGTAACTCTAGATACATACATATATAAATCCATACATTCAGTTAAACGTAAAAATAAAATCATCCTTTATAATGGCTAAAAGTACAGCTGAAAGAACTTTTAAACAATTTCTACATAGTTTATGTCCAGAAAAGAAGAAATTTATAAGAACACGAGAATAATTAAATAAAAAAAGGAAGAGCGTCACTGTACAGTAAGGCTCTATTCTACATTTGAAGAAAAGCATACTCCACTCTGTAAGATAGATTTCTCGAAAGTCCACATCTTCTCAGTTTCGAAGCTGAAACGTAAAATGCAATTGCTAAAAAATTAATGGATTTATTTTTAATACGGAATTTTTATTTTTTCAAACGTTATTATAGTTGATACTCATATTTGAAATAGACGTCTCATTGCAACATAGTCACGATCTATTTTCCTTTTTTAATGAAAAGAATACTTCTTCACTAAGATATTTTCAATTCTTAAAAAATCTGATGTCTGGTTATTGTTATTGGAGGGCACTCTTCTGCTAGAGTAGATGGGTGAGAAATCAAAACAGATTTAATTGTTTTAACCCGGATAACTTATATATTCAACATATGAAGAGGAAATCACCTCTAAATTTCTGAACTTACAAAACACTTTCATTGATTTAGCTCGGTTTTTATAACAACCAAAAAGAATATTCCCAATTACTAATATAAATATCGTTTGAATGTATCCCTCCTACCACTTTCATCGTATTACTATCTCCTATTCACATCTTTCCTCCTCTTAGAACGCTTGGAGATGTTTTGCCTAAACTTTTGACTGTTGTTATCGACAAGGCATTTCTCCAGTCTAATAAACACTTTAACATCTCACCCATTCTTCACCAAACTGCTATCAACAAGCACTATTGTTTCACTCCGTCACCTTTTTGCTTTATGTATATTTCTTCTCAAATAAATGGAAAAAAGGAAGTGACGTTTCACATACGGCCTGCTTTACAAGCAGAATTTTTCTTAACCAATTTTGGTTCTCACCAGTCGAGGTGTAATTGAAATGCACCGAAACGAAGTTGCATCTTTGTAGTGAGTAAACTGTTTTAGTTTATAAGAAAAGATTATAATAAATAATTATTTCTCTACTACCAGTATCGATCCCTCTTTTGGATTAATGCTGTAAACGTTAGAATTTATATATTATTTTCGTTCTCATTGCATAGGATATATATATATATATATATATATATATATATATATATATATATATATATATATATATATATATATATATATATATATATATATATATATCCAAACATACACTTGAATATCTATATTTCTGTGCTTGAACGCACTAACATATATGCATTATATACATACATACAAGTATACACTTAAACAGCTAATATTACGATTACCTCTTGCCGTATTCTTAAAAGTGATATCTTTATATTAACGACACATCTATACTATCACACGTATTTCCATATATCTGCACATATAAACGACACACGTGTGTGTATCCGTGTCTATCTGCGTGTATGTACGATCAATATATTATTGTGTTGTGAATTTGTGTTCTATTCTAATACTTTCAATTGTTTCAGGGCATTTGAATCGTTTCACAATAGATCTATTTGTTGGATCTCAAAAGCAAATTGCTTGTGGCAGCCATTAGATTTACTAAACATCAGGAAAGATCCTCATTTCGTTTTTTTTCTTTAAAGGCAAAAGCATGATACATTTTTGTAAGATTTGCATGTCAGCTATATTAGGCGAATAAAAATAATAAAAAAAAATACTTGATTACAAGTCACCAGAAATAGGTACGGTTCCATGTTAATGAAGTTAAATTTGGCAACTACAGGGTGATTGAAAAGTTACCCCCTGTTTTAGGTATGATGACCTCTGCCGTCTTGTAAAAATTGTACTTCAACGGAAGAGTCCATCATACATAAAATAGGGAGTTCCTTTTCAATATTTTCCAGTATATTGGAAGTTTGTCGACTTCCTGGTGTAGTTCGTGTGCCAGTGATATAATGGATAGCCAAGTAATCGTATATCCGGTTTCGAATTCCAGTCGAGTTCAATACATCCATTTAGACACAAATACACCCTGCTATGTTTTAAATAGAATGTACTTGGATTTGGGAAAAATATTATTAATGCAATATTCTCTTAACAAAAATATACAGTAATTCTTGCAATCCAAAATATATTTCGGATTCTTATTTTATTTTCCTTTGAGGAATTTGGACAATTACAGAAAGAGAGACAGAAATGGAAGAAAAGTAGGAGAAATATTTTCTTAGCGATCAAATTATCCCCACTCCCATTTCTCACAAAAATATTTTTCTATATTCATTTTATGCAAATAACGAACCAAACAAAACAAAGCATAACCTTATGCATCATTTATTCTAAACTATTTATTTTCAAGTCACAACAGAATAACATGTCACTATATTAATTAAAACACCCACGTTACTTTAGGTATTAATATAATATTTTATACACAATTAGCAGTATAACCCGTCTTCGACCGGCTGTTTCATTTCTGGGAATTATTGCCGTTCAATTGGATTAGTTTAATTTTAAAGTCAGCCCACCGAAAATTAATATTAGTAACAACAATTGGGGGCAACAGGGGCAAATCCCCAAATAGGCTCTACTTATGTATCGAGCACTGTTTTTTTAAAAATAAGAACAAAAATACTAACGGACTAACGGAGCATCAATCTAACAGTTCTTTCATATTATATCAATACACCCCCCATATATATATATATATATATATATATATATATATATATATATATATATATATATATATATAATGTATTGGGGTAGCAGATCATTATTCAAACATATTGTTAAATATAACAGGCAACGAATGTCAATTATGTTTGATCATGAGCTGTTCTAAAGTTCGTATACTTGCTTTAATTTCGGGTGAAAATAAAGACAAAAATTGTCAAACACTTGGATATTTTTTTTATTATGTTTTTGCTTGATCTAAGATTTCGGTTCACATGAGCCATCTTCAAATCGGTTATATGGACGCTTAAACAAAGATATTCACCATCAAAAAGGATATTCTTCCATGTTAACATAGAAGATTGCTATGTGACGATAACAGCCTATTTATATATATATATATATATATATATATATATATATATATATATATATATATATATATATATATGAAGAAAGAACAGTAAGATATATAATCCGGTGTTCTTGTTGATATTTTTTATTTTTACAAAATAGTGCTCAATGTAAATTTACAGAGCATTAATATTATAAATTAACAGACAAGGGGTGGTAGCGTGTTCATTTTTATTAACTTAAAAGTTAATAAAAATGAACACGCTAACACCCCTTGTCTAAATGATTGGATTTCTCTGTATCATTGGAAACAGTGAATTATGAATTTTTTTTGTTTCTTTAAAACTCAGTAAATTTAAAAAATAAGTTACTCCAAAATTCGCTTGCGGATGAAATGGAACTAATGATTTTAATTTAACTACAAAATTAAATTCGAAGCTTTTAGCCTCCATTTTTGAAACATGGTTATTACTGTGGAGCGAAAAAAACACATTTTAAATCAGTTAATACATATATATATATATATATATATATATATATACATATATATATATATATCTATATATATTGTCATCCACAGACAGACTGTTTCGCTGTATCACAGCTCATCAGTGTGGATAGACGTCCGGTTGCCTCTGGCTAGAATCGAAAACCGGCTGAATTCGCGGCAGTCGGAAATTTTACACTGAAGCCGTTGGCTCACTGCAGAGAAGAAGGTGAATTTAAGCGTATTTATTTTTAGATAAACACACAGTGACTGAGAGAACTCGATTCGATTTACCGAAGAGTCTTGCATTATTAGCCGTAATAGTCACTGTTTACAAACCCACACATCCGCCCCAGAGAGCTCAACCGAAATAAATTTTTCAGGAGCATATATATTGTCATCCACAGACAAACTGTTTCGCTGTTTCACAGCTCATCAGTGTGGATAGACGTCCGGTTGCCTCTGGCTAGAATCGAAAACCGGCTGAATTCGCGTCAGTCGGAAATTTTACCCTCTCCGGGGCCATGTCGTTCAACGCAGGTGTCTTCCATGGTGATCAGGTAAAAGAAACATAATGGTTTGTGTGTCTGGTTTGTGTTGAACATTGCAGTATGTCGAATTTAGTAAAGGAGATACTAAAATTGAACACAGACTCTGCGCCGTCAAGAGTAGTTTTGCCCAACTCCTCAAATTCTTTCATCACCAATATGTTAACCCAAAGACTCGAGTCATTTTCTTAAAAAGGCCTCGGCACACGGAGACTTTCATGTTCATTTATTGCACGGCGCCAATCGTTAAGTTATATCTCAACTCACAGCGCGCAACTTCGACGTAGTGTAATGGTTAGAAAGCTTGTCAATTACGACTGAACAGTGAGTACGATCCTCACTGGGTACCCCATACTTTCGGCCTTGAGCCACAGCCAAGCTGTGCTTAGAAAATCCCTATCTCAACTCACAGCTGTATAGAACCGCTTTCTCAGATCAATGCTTAAAAATGGCTTCGAGCCAATGAAGTGTGTGTATCATAGCGAAGCCCGTACTTCTTTGGACTTCACGGACGGGCGCTACACAATCACAGATATATTTACCAAATGTCAGATAACACATCACTTGAGGTTTTTCTTCGCAGCAGCAACAACGAAAATCGATATCACATGTAACTTTAAGAGAAATTAAAATGACATAACAAAGATGTTGAACACTACTTCAAACAAAACTATTTACAATATTTTCATTGCCTGTTGTCCGCATCTTTATTGTGATATTCACGATGTTTCGGTCGTCGTACGCTCCGGGCTTCTTCAGGTGATATACTTTGGAATTTCGAATCGAACCATTTCTTTCTGGCTCCAGAAAATGCATGGCACATGGAGCTAGAACAACCTGCCCCCCCCCCCCCCCGTGGACAAAATAAAGAGTTCGGTTCGAAATCATGTAAATAGTTACAACACTTCATGTCATAAATTATAGACAGAAGACAATCTTAAATTATTTTGAGGTTGAATTGCCGCTGGTTATTTAGGCTTTCTTTCATATAAGAGATCGAGAGAATAAAACTGTTATTTTTAGAAACTTCTATTTAATTATTGCTTCTGATGTAGTTTTTTGCCTTATAATTTTTCTAACTTATACAGTAATAAGCAATTTGTATATGCAGAAATCAAAAACATCTTTAAAAAATATCCCAAAAAAACAAAGACAACCCCCCCCCCCCTGCGCTGAAAACGCCCGGCGGCATAGTCTTTTTTTATGAGAATAACCAACTATTCCGAAAAAAGAAACACTTTGCAAATGTGTATTTTTTTTTCTGGCATGAATAAACTTGACTAATAATAACCTACAAAATTACAAGGGAGAACGTGATTCAAACGAATCAGCTAATCCAACCTATTCACGCTATTTATATTGTTTAGACTATTGTCCTCTTCCTTATTGTCATTTTCACGACGTTTCGGCCGTTGAATGATCCGGCATTTTCCCCGTGATATACGGCGGAATTTCGAGCCGAACCCCTTATTTCATCCACTGAGGTAGATTGTTCTAGTTCCATGACTTTTTCTGGATATCTCATTTTCAGTTATTTACTAACTACACTAACCCAAATTTGTTATTGAATTTTTGTGTTCCTCTCTGCTGTGCCAATATTCAACCCACAAATCAATGGGTCAAGTTATTTCAACCAAGGCTTTATTCAGTGGGTCATGTTTACTTGTTTGAAAGTCCGAACAATGTACATAGTATAAATAATTACATCATCAGAGAAATATAGACAGCTATCCAAAGAAAACATTAGGAAGGAAGCCCGACTCCCACTCGATAGTTGAATGAGTGATAACAGTTAGTGGACTAGAGAAAGTTATTTACCTGATTTTTTTTTCAATAGAAAGATTTATAAAATTCAACTGTTTCCCACACTGGATTCTCCGTCAATGAATGCCGAATATTTCCTTAAAAGCAAACGGTTAATACTACCATGACTATTGCCGTATCATGGAAAATGGTAGCTCGTGTATCGATATTCAATATTGAAATATATAATTAAATGTGATGGCTTCAATAACCAAAATTGGTATTGAAATATATGAAGAGACATGAGGTTTAATGTATCGAAATTGAACTGTGCAGTATATTAAGAAAAGTAACTGCATATGTATTGACATACTGCGTAGAGAATTCTAACAAGAATGTGAATAACTTCAGAACTCATATTCTATATTTAAATATATCAAGAAATTTGATGACTTCAAAATTTATATTGAGTACGAAATTATATTAAGGAACATGTGGGCCAGATTATCCGAATTGCCTATTAGAGCATATCAAGAAACCGACCTTTGGTTGCATTGAGTAAATGTCAAGAAAATTTAAGTCGTTATATTTTAGTTTCATTCTATAACAGTTTGTAAGGTTCACGAATCTATTTTAGGGCTGCAAGTCTTTCTTCCATTCGATTTTAAAATATTCGAGGTTTTAAATTTAAAAAGATATATTCTTCTTAATCTTCATATATATATATATATATATATATATATATATATATATATATATATGTGTGTGAAGATTAAGAATATATATATATATATATATATATATATATATATATATATATATATATATATATATATATATATATATATATATATATATATATATATATATATATATATATATATATATATATATATATATATATATAGCACGGTGGAGTAGTGGATAGCGGCTCGGATTGAGTAAACGGAGAGTTCGAATTCCAGTCGAATACATTACATTCACTTACGTGCTAATAATCTTGGGAAATGTATTAATCCTGTTCTACTCCCTAAGGGTAAATAGCAGGATAGACTGTGTTCTATAGCCTTGGATGGCAACTGGTCTAGAAGGACAACTCTGAATTCAAAATCTGCGGAGGGTCGTTTTCTGAGGATCTTGTTCACATAGTGCACCAGGTCTCTGTATTCGACCCTTTAAAATGTGTGGTTGGTTCTGCACAAAACCTTCACCACGGTAATCATAAGTGCTGGTGCCTGGGCTCTCGGTTTCTAGGAACTGAGCTGCTTGACCATCAGACTTCGAATACGAAGGCCGCCATATATATATATATATATATATATATATATATATATATATATATATATATATATATATATATATATATATAGGGAGGTAACTTTATTTATATTGATATTATTATTAATGTTTTAAATTACTCAACCAGCAATTAAAAAAAATACTATTTGATAATCTCAAAACATTGCTTTGTGTTGTTGCGTTGTTTTTATACTTATAATTAGTCATATTTAGTTTTGGTTTATTTTTTTATATAGAGCGCTTCACGAATTTGAAGTTTTTGTTTTCATTTTATTAATTTATTTATTTTATTATATACACCTGTTTTGCATAAATTTTAATTAACTTTGCATCTTTATAAACGAGTGAGTCCGTGTCCGGATTCTATGTGCAAGCGTTGTGTAACCAATTCACATGGAATGCGTTACACCAAGCTTAAAAGTTTCGACCTTACTTAACTCGGAGCTGCAGTAACCAAACAACTCTTACAGACGGTTATCATGATCTCGATTGTAAAGAGTGCTCTACGACTGTGTCCTTGTGTCTGACGAAGCTAAGCGTCCGTTCTTGAATGAAATAATTGTTAACATGCATGTTGAGTAGAAAATTCCTACTGCAGTGAGGTTTCGTTTTTTGTATTGACCTTGAGACATGGTGTTAGATACAACATATATTTATAAACTCTAAATGCCCATACACATGCACATGTGTATGTATGTGTTCATCTCAGGCATTTGCAGCAGTTCTAGTTATGACATGATTTGGTAGTATTTGATTCCAATGGTGTATTTGCCGACTATAAATATTGGAAAAGTTCGCAGACAAAGAGGAAATTTAATCTCCAGAAGGTATCAGCGGAGACCACATATTGCCAGATTCAAACAGTTGGAATCTTAAATTTTTCCATGAGAATCTTTTCTACGATAAACTTTTGCATCAAACCAACTTCCAATTGTGAATGCTAATTCTAACGGTAGTGTTAAACGTTATTATTTCTTTATTTAATATCTCCTTATTAGGAAACATTTAACATTTTAGACCGAACAGTTAGTGCTGCTATCGGTAGAAATTTATAAAATATTTCTATTAAAACAACTTTTCAGGAAAATAGGTTTCTCGGGTCTAGTCGCTGTTATCGATCTTTCTTGTGTTGATGGGGGCTTACATCCTTGCCTATTGTTTTGACGTGCAACTTCCGCTTGATAATGTCATTATTCTCACTGTGAATTACATATGCTACCTATTGTAGTTGGTTTTGTTGCCGAAAGTCTTCAAACGATGCGGTTTCTGTTATCTGCTACTTTGTTCCTTCTTTGTGATTCGGTAAGGCCAGTCTACCAGGTTGGAGGAAGGATGGCCCTCGTTGAGACATATACGCTTCACCAGCTCGAAGCAATTTTTAGACATCGATCTAAGAAAGCAGTTGTACACAGTCGATAGTTTAGATATTTCTAAACGGCGTTGGCGCCATGCATGGCATCCTTACGAAGTTCTCGATCTGACGATCCATTCCTAACATGATGGTTTTGAAAAGATTTATTCGAGTCCTTCTTCGTGGAATAGATGTTTTTTTGTCTCAACTATGAATGCCTATATCATCAGCATAACCTCTGTACATTAGCTTCCCGAGAGGAAGCAGTAACGCTATTATCTGTTGATATACTCATTCGGGATACAGTGTGGAATGTTTAAGCAATCTCTATTCACCTCTTGACATATGCTCTTGTATGTGAGTGTAGTGTAGTGTAGGAAGAAATTAAATAGATAGGGTTTCTCATTTCTTCGTTGTCTTACTCCAGATGAAGTTTGAAATATTCTGGTATTCTTCTAGATTGTCTGTGAATATTCTGATACTCTTCTAGATTGTCAGAGAATATTCTGGTATTCTTCTAGATTGTCAGAGAATATTCTGGTATTCTTCTAGATTGTCAGAGAATATTCTCGTATTCTTCTAGATTGTCTGTGAATATTCTGGTCTTCTTCTAGACTGTGTGTGAATATTCTGGTATTCTTCTAGATTGTCAGAGAATATTCTGTTATTCTTCTAGATTGTCAGAGAATATTCTGGTATTCTAGATTGTCAGAGAATATTCTGGTAGATTGTCTCTGAATATTCTGGTATTCTTCTAGATTGTCAGAGAATATTCTGGTATTCTAGGTTGTCAGAGAATATTCTGGTAGCTTGTCTCTGAATATTCTGGTATTCTTCTAGATTGTCAGTGAATTTAGAGCTTGAAAGAGAAAGTCTCGATTGATGTTGTAGTGTGCTATATAGAAGGTAGAGACCTTTCTGCTAGAGAGGTAAACAATTTTTGGATACCTTTGATGACATATGTCACTATTACGCAACTTATTAGCATGAAAGCTAAAATTGATTTTCATGGAACGAAGACAGCCTAGTTAATTCGATGTTCATTAGCAGCTTTACCACAATGGATTCGGTTGAAATACCTTTGAATGAGTGAGGATGTTTTTCGTTTCCCTAATGAATTAATGCGCGTTACACCGCTTTTTTGGGGGGATGTGACTCTGATTCCAGACTACCTTCATTAAATGTAGTAACTTGTTATGAGAGAGCGTACAGTACTTTGAAAAATTCATCCTCAGTGTCAAGTGATGCTTATTATTCTTTCGCTTTCTTTGGCTTTCTTTCTCATGTTTAGGTGCGTTTTGGTGATTTTCTAAGCGCGGGTTAGTTTTGGCACGAAGCCGAAAGTATAGAGCACCCAGTGAGGATTGAGTTCAGTTGTCATTCGCAATCATTCTAGCGAGACAAGCTTGTTAACCATTACACCACGTCGGGGTACACATATTTAGTCTGCTTGGAATTATATTGGAGTATTTTGTATTTCTATGGGCATATTCCACTTAGTGTGGCCAGGGTTGTATGTGGCTGAAAGAGTTGTTTTTTTTTTTCAAACCAGGACATCGCTCGATTTTCTTATGCAATGTCTATGCTATGTGGCTTCATTAACTTTATTTCTCATTTTTCGGAAATAATTGTTTCTCAGAGCATTAAATTGTTGTTGTTTTTTTTCTTTTCTTTTAATTTTCAATGTTAAATTTTTTGACATTCTCCCTTACTTTTTTTCTTCGTCTACTGTCTGTTGCTTTTTCGTATCAATATTTTGTCACATGAAAGTATCTTTTTTCGTATCAATATTGTCGTCACATGAAAGTATCTTTTTCTGTATAGATATATCTTAGAAGGTATCTCACGTGCTTAGGCTGAGAAGGATGAGAAATAACTTTATTTGATTCCCCTAGATTGCTATCGTCTCAATTTAGGGATATCAATTTGGTCTCTAATTTATTACAGAATTCTAATCTTATATTTTCAAGATTTTAGTGCTCAGATATTATACCTAGATGGCGTTCGTGGTTTATGCGAGAGGAAGTGGGCTGAATGACAGTTAGATATAATCATTTTCCAAACGTAGTTCAGATGTGGCACAAAGCCGAAAGTAGAGGTCACCCGGTGTGGATCGAACTTACTACTCAGTCGTAAGTGTTCTGCGAGACAAGCTTGCTAACCATTACACCGCCTTGAGGTGCCCATGACAATTAGATATACGGGAAAAATGTATGAGTTAAAAAAAAAAACAAAGTAGAAAATCTATGTAATAGAAAGGACCGATAAAATATTCTCATAAATATTTAATCATTAAAAGCATTTTGATCTTTGTCTTATATTAAAGTTCACGATACCTGTTCAAATATTGCCACCAATCTATGCGTTAAAATAAGGTAACGCCAAATATCGTTTTATCTTACTATTCACAGGTTAGAGCCTATAAAATCTAACATTTCTGCGTGTTCAGGCGCGCACACACACGCATGTATATACATATATATATATATATATATATATATATATATATATATATATATATATATATATATATATATATGTGTGTGTGTGTGTGTGCGTTTGCGTGTGTCTGTGTGATTGTGTGTGTGTATATATATATATATATATATATATATAAAGAAAGAAAGAAAGAACAGTAAGGCATATAATACGGTGTTATTAATTGATATTTTTATTTTTTTTATTTTTACAAAACAGAGCTCAATGTAAATTTACACAGCATAAATATTATAAATAAAAATAAATTTAAAATTATATAATTAATTTAAAATATGGTTTCTTCGCAACACACGAATTACCACGTTTCAAAAACCGAAGCTAAATCTTCTAATTTAACAATATAATTAAATTAAAAGCATTAGATCTGTTTCCTCTTCAAGCGAATTTTGGAATACCTTATTTTAATATTTACTGAGTTTTAAACGCACCTACCTACATACGTGACTTTTAAACGCACACACACACACACACACACACACACACACACACACACACACACACACAAACACACACACACACACACACATATATATATATATATATATATAAACGCACACACATATGTGTGTATATATACATGTGTGTGTATATATATATATATATATATATATATATATATATATATGTATATATATGATTTGCAACTTTTCAGTTGTTTTCTCCATATTATATATATATATATATATATATATATATATATATATATATATATGATTTGCAACTTTTCAGTTGTTTTCTCCATATATATATATATATATATATATATATATATATATATATATATATATATATATATATATATATATATATACACACACATACACATATATCCAGGTACGATTAGAACGAGAACGAATAGATACAATTCCAACGTTCGTAACATTTAATTTAAAAGAGGGCTCAGTACAGAGTAGAGCAAAATTATTTATTTTAGGATATTACATAGAAAACATGGAAAAATCGCTACACAATTGCAGTCCTGCTTCAATTTGTAACATAGCATCTCATCAGGCGATTTTAAATTACAATGTATATATATGGTGGGGTATGTGTGTGTGTGGATAACCGTTACCATGACACGAACCCAAACACACACATATATATATATATACTTATATGAATGATACGAATATATTTTAAAGGTAGGTATTTTAAATTGCGTATTATCTGAGATAGAACGTACGCAAATCTAAAAGTGGATATGGAATTCAAAACCCAGCGGCAACAGTCTGTTTCATACTTACAGTAATCTTCAGGAGAATTCCATGGCCTGAAGATTGCATGGAACACACACAACCACATTCACTCAACCAAAATTTTCATAAACGCATATGCGGCATTTCAATCAGCAGGAAAGACAGGAACCTGATCGCCTGATGGGTGTGCGACCATAAATAATGGCGCATATGAAACATTTAGTGGCGTAAAGGTGGTAGATAAAATCCTTGAATCTCTCTCTCTCTCTCTCTATATATATATATATATATATATATATATATATATATATATATATATATATATATATATATTAGTTTGCGAAAAACTAGGTAATCCGTATGGGTAGACCCAAGGAGGATAAAATCCAGAGAGCTCAATGTAAATCAGAGCTAATAATTTAAATAAAAGAGGTGTGTTTTTATTTAAATTTTATTTAATATATATATATATATATATGTATGTATGTATACACACAATCTCTCTCTCTCTCTCTATATATATATATATACACACTTTCTTTCTCTCTCTCTCTTTCTTTATATATATATATATATATATATATATATATATATATGTGTGTGTGTGTGTGTGTGTGTGTGTGTGTGTATATATATATATATACTGAGAGAAAATGAGAGAAGCTAGAAGCATACTTGAAATACCTCCCCACCCAAAAAAATGACTGTGTTCAATATGCTGATCCAAACAATATAAAACACAAAGACCAATCAAGAAGCGAGCGAGAACGACATATTGAAGTTTGAACCACCTGCATTAAAGTCCTGAGTCATTTAAGCTCTACATTATATATACGCACACATACACAAGCACAAACACACAGACACTTATACACACACACAATCACGCACACACACACACACACACACACACACACACACACATATATATATATATATATATATATATATATATATATATATATATATATATATATATATATATATATATGTATGTATATATATATATATATATACATATATATACATACGTGTGAGCGTGCGCACGTTACTTGATACACAAATGTATTTGACCATGTAAATATAAAATTACTTACACTAATATCTAGTTTCGACTGTCTGCTTGGAAATATCCTATTTCAGCTGTTTGTATCATTAGAAAGTAAATTTTATAAATGTTAACGTCAAGAATTTAGCTGTCTATCCATGTGAAAAAATAATCACTCGTTAATGATTACTTTTAACTCGGTATGTTCAAATTCTGCTTGATTCTCTCAATTTCTTATCGGTTTATAAACTTGTGCTCCTTATATAAAACGAAAACCGAAAAATATTAAGAGAAATATATATACATCCATACATACAGACATATATACATATATATATATATATATATATATATATATATATATATATATATATATATAAATATAAAAGTGGACATGGAAGTCAGCACTTAGAGGCGACAGTCTGTTTCATGCTAGTGCAATCGTCAGTCTGTTTCATGCTAGTGCAATCGCCTGACGATTGCACTAGCATGAAACAGACTGTCGCCTCTAAGTGCTGACTTCCATGTCCACTTTTATATTTACACACGCTCTATCTCTGATATTGAGAACTTTACCCCATAAATATAGCACACTTTAAGACTATATTTCTGTATATATATATATATATATATATATATATACATACATATATATACACACACATATATATGTATGTATGCATATATATATGTATGCATATATATATATGTATGCATATATATGCATACATATATATATATGCATACATATATATATATATATATATATATATATATATATATATATATATGTATATATATATATAGTAACGATACATTATGGTAATCCGTATGGAACTTCCAGAAGGGTATAGATTCAGTGAGAGTTCTATATCAAAAGACAGAGCAATATTATTATTAGTTATAGAATATCAAATTTTAAGTGTTTGTTATTCTTTAATTAATTTACACACACACACACACACACACACACACACACACACACACACACACACACACATATATATATATATATATATATATATATATATATATATATATATATATACATACATATATATATATATATCTGTGTGTGTGTGTATATGAGTGGGAGACAGAGAGAGAGACAGAGAGAGTGAGAGAGAGAGAAATTGAGAGAGGGCGCACAGTTTTGAATACTGATGAAAGACAATTTTTTTAAGGTTAAGAATATCCAGGCGTGTGGATGGACGTATTTGAAACACTTTACAAAACGGCATATATAATGAAATCGAAAAATAGACATATTTGTATCCATTAAATATAACCTTTACAGTAATCAAGATACATGGTTTAATTTCTGCTTGCGTTTGATGTCCCCGTTTTTTAGCCTTCGTCTTGGACTATACCTCTTTATAACGATCAGAAAAGCTGTTTTTTTTAATGCTATATCTCCGAATTTTCTTTTAATAACTCTAAATTCTCATGACTTTCTCGGAAAACTTGTGGAATGTTCACCCTTTTCGTTCCGAGAAGTTCTGAAGTCAGATATTATCTTCTCCTAGATTGGTTGCCTAACTAATGTCAAAGCATCTAGCCTGCCCTTTTCATTTCACTCATAGGTGTGTTTGTAGACGGAATTCTTTTTTTCCCACAGGTTATATTGCGAAATGATAGCAAAACACCCAGCTACCGATTCTTTTCCCCCGCTTTGTTATCTGTCATGCCTCTAGCACATTGTATACCCCTACTTACATTATCGAAAAATATTGGATTTATGGAGACAATCAAATTATATTTTTATGATGACACATATGGAAAAATATAGATAAACCTAACGTGCTTGTTGAGCTGCTCTGATATTTTTACGCTTGTATAAATTACCAAAATATAAGTGTTTTCCTCGGGTCACGTAGCTAAATCATATTTTCTTTGGAAATACAAAAAAAAACGACATTAATGTACATCAATAAGGAAGATATATGTTTAACTATGTAACGACTCCAAGAACGCTGGCTTCATATGGTTATAAATAAAAGACAATTTGTTTCCAAGTATATATTTTTTTCTTTATACATATTCTTCTTTGTTAATATATTTGGTTACTGTGAGAATGACGCGTTAAACTATCCGTATATATGTGATATATGTTTACTTACTTGTAAGCTCTTGTAGATATATATGAGAAAAAACAAACTTGCCTTCATTTGGGGACAAATATGGGCGTGCTTGCATATATGTTATATACGTTCGATGAAAATGGTAAACAGCTTGGCATGGCGCTTATATTTATATGTATGTATTTACATTTGTGACACAGTATCCGAAGGCGTAGAACTAGCGAACGATGTCTTTAAAAAGCGAAACAATGTGTTAACACGTAGGACGATATCGTTAGAAAGAAAAAGCGTGTGTTCAACTCATATGTAATATCTAATCTCCAATATGGCGGAGAATATTGGAAGTTTCTTCACATTTGTTTTATAGAATTCAAGCGATGTGGTTCTACCGACGATTGCTTTGATTACTATGAACGGAATTTACAAGCAGTAAGGTAGGTATAAAGGAAATACAAATTTTCCCAGAAGTCACCTAGGGAGAAAGTATTATATTTATTTCAATATTTTTATCATTCAAAAATAGTTTTACACACAATGAAAAATTAAAATATCAGTAACAGATTACTATTTAATTATAAAATTTATACAAAAAAAAACGTTCATTTTTGATTTAACACAGACGCTATTTCCATAATCTTCTTCATATCATCAGTTAAATAACTGTGGCTTCATCTCACAAGTTTCTGTCCAGATGTTATCCTTGAGATGCTGAATTATCTGCAGTTCTTTTTTATGCACACATACAACCTAAATTATTCGAAATAAAATATTCAGGAGGCCTCATATCAGGAAAATGTAGGGACCTTAAAATTTCATAATTTCAGGAAATTTTCTGAAAGTATAGAAGAAGAGACCGAAGCACACACCAAAGTAGAGAACCATCACTCTCCTCAGTAAGCCTTTTGAGGCCATAATCAATGAGAAGGTCGTTGAGCACCTAGAAAAGAACCAGCTCTTCGGCGACGAGCAGTATGGGTTTCAGTCGTCCTGATCTACTGCTGATGTTCTATCATCAATCACAGAATCAGTGAAGCTCTTGACGAGAAAATTATCTTGAGGACCATAGCACTAGATATCTCAAAGGCCTTCGAGAAGGTATGACACAAAGTCATGCTACACAAGCATTCCAGAATCATTTGATGAGTCTTCTCGATCATAAAATCTTTCCTAACAGGTAGGTTCCTGAAGGTAGTTATCAATGGCCAGTTCCCGGAAGCCCTAGAGATCAACGCAGGCGTCACGCAGGAGTGACTCCTAGGACCAACCTTCTTTTTGATCTACATAATCTCTGACCACTCTTCCGATCTTGCAGCCAGTGTTTACTCCAATCCGGATGGCCGGAGGTCCTCTCGGTGAAGCACCGTGCCTTGAAAGATAGTTGGGCCTCTCTCACACCCGACATGAAGTGGAACACATACATACGAGGCAGGATGCAGGTAAAATGGTCACCTCTCTGTACCGCTCTAGTAAGTAACTGTCTCCTCATGCTATCCTCTACCTTTCGAAGAGACAGATCAAGCCAAAAATGGACTACTCTTGTTATATTTGGGCGGGAGCTGCCTAGACATCACTATTCCATCTTGATAGAGCTCAAAATCATCTCCAAGCTCTTGTAGGGACGTATTATTCTCCACCCTTCAACCTCTCTCCTATATACGGGAGGTGAACCAGCCTCCCGTTGCTCGACCGCTACTTCCACGGGAAGTACTCAGACGAACTATATTCCCTGGTCTCGACCAGGCAAACCTTCACAGCAAGAACACGCCATACCACTTAGATAGTAGTAAAACACCCGCAATCCCTCCGTATTCCGTCACTGAGAAATAAGTTCCACTCGAGCAGCTTCTTCTTGCGAACCACTACCATGTGGAACCGAATCCCAACAGGATGTTACTCGATCGCTAAAATCTTAATCCATTCAAGCTTAGAGTTAACGTTAGGATTAAATATTTTAACTGTTAAATAAGAAATAGTTTATTGCATAGTTAATATTATTAAGTGTTGTTTTTATTTGTTTTTATTAATAAGGCTGCCACTATTTTTAGCCTTTTTTGCATGTAGATGATGATGTTATATTAGTGTTGTGAATAAGTATGTTAGGAATAGAGTCCGGTAGGTCTCCATGAATATTTAAATGAGATCCAATTGATCTATGATCAGAAAGGCGTAGGGTGAGTCTGCGTGTCAAACATGTTGTAGTGTGGCCTATATAATTATTTACGAATTTTGATAGATCATGAATACAATTCCTCAATGTGTATTTAAAATCGTAAATAATATTTGCCCTATTTAATTTTTTTCTGAGAGGTGAATTATTATTTTTAAGTTTAGAGGTTTTGTTTAAATAAAATTGTAATAAATAACTAATCTAATGTTTTTTTGCTATTGTCAATATATATATATATATATATATATATATATATATATATATATATATATATATATATATATATATATCTGTGTGTGTACCAGAAAAAAACAATTTAACTTTGACAACTATTATTTAACATACTTTTTTTACGGTAATCATTTGATCCCTACTTAGTATCACACACAGTGACCTTGTATCAAACAAAATATATACTTGTTTTTCCTTGCATAGCGACAAGTCTGGCACACTTATCCCCTTTTTTACTTCGACTCGGCTAGGATCAAAGTATAGGCGAACGGCTCCGTCTACAATCTGAGAATTTACGATGACCAAATTAGGGATGGAACATCAAGTTCCGTGTCTTCTTCTGTGTTGGTATTTACTGACATTCATCTTTGAATTTATCAAAAAGATAGCGAGACAGTTGGTCTGCAACGAAATTCCAGACATGAATAACAACGGGGACCAGAGAAAAGGGAAAGGAAGAGAAAAAGAGAGAAAAGAAAGATGAGAGTAAATAAGAGATATGAGAAGATAGCGAGAAAGCGAAAGAAAATAGAATGGAAGAGATAAAAACTTTCAAAAACACACAAAAAATATAAATGAACATATTAAAATGAGAGAGCAGGAGAATTAGAAGAGACAATCGGGAAAAGAGAAAAAAAATCAGAAAAATGTCTGTTATGAGTAAAAAGAAAAAATAGATGAAAAGTTTCAAAACAGAAGGTAGACAAAAAGAGAGAGTAAGGCGAAAAGATAACGATAAAATGAAAGAAATTGGGAAATGGAGAGAATTTCATAAAATATAAACAGAAAAAGTAAAATGGAGGAAGAAGAAGAAGAAGAAGAAGAAGAAGAAGAAGAAGAAGAAGAAGAAGAAGAAGAAGAAGAAGAAGATCTGTTGTGTTTAAGAAATAGATAAAAAATTTCAAAACAAATAAAAAACAAAAACGGAGAGTCAGAAAAAGTGAAAGTAAAACATCTTGTAGGAAAGAAATAGATAAAGTTTCAAAACAAGAAAAGAAAATTCGTGATATATATATATATATATATATATATATATATATATGTAAGCAAATGTTTGGATGTAGATCCGACGGTATGATGAAAATGTGGAAAAGACAAAGCAAAATCCGAATATGTGAGTTTACTGTTTTTTATTTTGTTTTTGTTTTTGTTATTCTGTCGGCGTCAGACGTTTCGGTCAAATAGACCTTCTTCAGGACATGGTTAATGGAGACATATTTATATTACATTTAAGTTAAGCAATATTGACATAAGAAACAAATCCCTAGCCAGCATAGACGTTAAATTCCTATTCATATATATATATATATATATATATATATATATATATATATATATATATATATATATATGGAAAGAGACAGTGGAAAAAGGGAGAGTAGGACGACTGTTGTGGGCAAAAACAAGATAAAAGTTTTGAAACAACACCCCCTCAGAAAAACACAAACAAGACTAAGAATAAATTAGAGATACAGGAGACAGAAGTGACACTGAAAGTGAGAACACACAAAAACGTCTGTTGGAGCGAAAAAAGAAAAGTCCCAAGAAAACAAAGGAAAATAATACCAGAAAACGAACAGAAAGAAGAGACAACGAAAAAGATAAAGAAAGAACATCTCTTGAGAGAGAAAGGAGGCATATATATATATATATATATATATATATATATATATATATATATATATATATATATATATATATATAGGTGTGTGTTTGTGTGTGTGTCTAAAGAGTTTTAAATTCTTCGTCTTTCGTCACGGTCGTTCATGTCTGTCCCTTTATAAAGAAAAAATAAAACTACTTGCGGGCGTTGTTTCAGTCCAAGGTATCATATTCTCTTTCATGTGAAAAACTTCACAATGGCACGCACTCGATGGTGCAGACTTGTGGTTAGAGTGCACGGTTGCATGGTGTGAGGTGTTTGTGTCGGACAAAGAACAATGAACCGCGGCTGGCGTTGGGCCTACCTCGTGATGTATAACGCCAATGGTCGGTATCCACATTCAGTTAAATAGCCAGAACTTTGAATGATGATTTTCAAAGTTAACAGTCTAATTCTGTTTTAGTGAATTCGTTCAAACATTATTTCTAGCCATCTTTATTTTATATATCTTCCCGACATTTTGGCTGGATCAAAGCGTAGTATATTTTCTACCCTCATTTGATATAGGAGAAGGCGCTCTGTCGTAGTAATTTCAAATCTGAAGCTGCACCTTCCTCATTGCAGCCATGTGATGTCAGTGTAATATCGATGCCAGCGTCACCCTGGTAACTGGGATTGGGCAGTTTTTGTCCTTGATCCATATGCATATAAAAAAGACTTTCTGTTAAATTTTACCTTAGTCGGGAGGTAAATACCTTTATCTCTATCCAGACTTGGAACCGATTAATATAAGTGGACGAAAGGAGACATCGGAGATTCGGTTTCGATTTCTAGTGGAGCTTCGTTACATTTAATCTAGCTCAGATACCTTTAGGAATGATATAAATTCATATCTACTTCCCCCAACTATGGGCTAAATAGTAGTGCAGTCTTTCTTGGAAACCAGTCAACCAGAAGGTAACTTTGCATAATTCAAAACCCGTATTTAGTTTTCGGAGAGTTTAATCAATCAATCAACAAATACAGATACACGTAGGACAAACGTTTTGTCTAGTATATATGGAATTTATATTATAAGCTCAAAATGAATCTCAGATAGCCAAAATATTTGCAATATTTAAGTTGTGACTGGAAATTATCGTACATTGCGTTATACAAATCGAATTTTCAAGCCTAAAAAATAGATTTACAAAACTATGCGTTATATTGCGGTTATAAAAAGCAAGCCTTTACCACTGGGTTGTAAACAACTGCATCGACACTCATAAAAATTAACGGTACCCTACTTACCGTACCTCCAGCAGACTACAACAAATATATCCCACTAAACCTCATGTTAGGCGAATATATTTGGCTTATTAACACGAGAATTAATATAAAATAATAAAATAATAACACGTTCACTATTCTATTAACGTTACAGCGCACATTGCGTCCACTACTTGATACAATAAGTGGAAATACTGAACGAGAAGCCGTTTAACTCAGGCGATCATTCACACAACTACGTCTGATATGCTTGTCATCTGCGCAAATTAGTAACGACAGTTTAATAACCCCAGTATCGATCGTGTAATGGACCCTCAATTTTTCAGATTGCCGCATGATTTTTTGTGGTGTCACTGGTTGTTTGCTTACATCACTGATGCAAATGGTGTATTAGTGACACTGTTTGACAATAACATACGATACATAGAAGTACTATTAACAAAGTAACTGGGCTGATGTGTAACCTACGGTATTGTTACATTGTAGTAGTCTATGTTGACTTTAAAGTGTTTATCAGTAGACGTGAAGAATTTTAAATTTTCCCTAAATTATACCGATGCATTATACGTTACCTACCAGTGTGTGTTGTAGATTGTTATATAGCTATATATCGCTATACATCACATATAGAAAAAATATTACGGTTAGTGTCTCAATATACATGTAAGTGTTGCGACCGTACGTAGTTTTAGCACAGGTTATCGTATAATGTAACTTAATTTATAGGTAGGCCTATGTTTTGGGCCACTGGTAGCCTACTGTATGTTTTGGGGGTCGACCTATCCTGTAGGTGTAAGCCTAATTCAGAATGTTGAGCTAAACATTTTGAAGTCGACTTTTACGCCGCAGTTTTCGGTAATGGTGCAATATCCCCATACTCTTCATCATTTATGAACTATTGTGGAGGATTATTTATTCTCTACACTTCAGCATCCTTCCCACATATGAAACTCTGCAAGCCTATCACAAATCTAACGCTATTTCCATGGCAAATCTTCAGAAGAACTCCATTCTTTAGACCCACCAGTTCAGATATTTCCTTTTATCGCACAGCATGTTACTTCCAAGGAACCGAATCACGATCATTTCCCCCATATTGTAAGGAAGATGCTCCACTCAAGCATCTATTTTCCCTAATCCTTCTACTTTCTGGAACAGACAACTGCCTAGATTCTTCCCCGAATGCAACAAATCTAACATTTTCAATTCAAAGGTCAATCGTTATCTCTCTTCTTCATCTTCGGAATCATATCTTCCTCCACATTCAGTCATATTCAACTTCAAACATCATAACCATTTTAACAATATCCCTCTTCCTTGAGTGGCTCTGGTGCCTTGTACTGGTTGATCATTTTTGTATCATTATTAATTAATATCTCGTTACTCGTTTCCGTGTACGCTCGTTTGCTAGAGTGACTACGTAGTCTCTGTTGCAGAAAGTTGCTCAGGTATGCTTTCCTTTCTCAATAACCCACAATTAAGCCTGAGATGACTTTCGTTACAATTTCTATGAGTGCGAGATTAGTAGTTGAAGAGCACTCAATGTCACAATGGCTCGTTACTTCCTTCTAGTGAGGCGATTTATGCTTTCCCTATAGGTCATCAACCCAGCTTTACTCACATGTGTCAAGTGGTATTTCCAAACTGTATAACACGCTAGAATAGTCTCCACAGGCCGATATTTTCAAGACGTTATTCTGAAAATTCGACTAGGGTGTGATACGAACACGGATCTTGTGATCAAATCACTAACTTTCTAACAAATCAGTCACGCGCGCATATATTCGCTATAATTGCAAGTTAAATGAGAGAAAATGATTTGCAAAGTCTAATCGATTAGGTTTCCTCACAAACATACATTATGCAGAAACAGTATGCATCAGAATTTATTCCGAGTCTTGCTATGAAGATGTGTATTTATTATTATTATTATTTTAGTATAACATACAGTGTTCTTACATTAAAATTGTTTTCAACCAATCTTGGTAATACTTTCAGAACACACTTGTTTTATAGGTAATTTATCATGAATTTCGGTTATATATATATATATATATATATATATATATATATATCTATATATATATATATATATATATATATATATTAAATTTCCTTTATTAGGGACCAATTGTAATGACAAACGCATTATTCTGACTATCAATCATACTCGACAGTTATATAATTGCTACCAACTGAATTCCTTTATGACAGACAGTTCGATACTAACTCACTTGATGACTTGTGGTTTGGAAATTCTATGATCTACGGTATGAGAAAATTCACGATTGAACTGATTTTTATTATTATTATTAATGTGATTGCTTTAATTTGTCCGTATAAATATTTGGAAGAGAGTACGTCCTCATGGAGAAAATTGATTCTTCCCCTCCCTTTCTTCGTAGATTATTTGAAATAGACGTAACATTTTTTTTTATTTCAGACATAATATTTAATAAATGAATAAAATGGGGCGTCTATTTCAAATAAGAAGTGTTCACTATAATAACGATTGAAGTAATATATATATATATATATATATATATATATATATATATATATATATAATATATATATATATATATAATCGTTATAATATATATATATATATATATATATATATATATATATATATATATATATATATATATATATATATATATATATATATATGTATAATATATATATATATATATACATATATATTTAAAGACATTTATAATATGTTTAACGTTCTTATTATAGATACAAGTATTTAAGCAAATGCTCTGTTTTATAATAAACAGTATTAAATGACATTTACCGGCCTGAATGTCCGAGAAATTTTCAGAAAAAAATTTCGTTCTCCGACAGGAATCGAACCTGATGATGGTTTCGTATAGGTTACAGGTTCGATTCCTGTCGGAGAACGAAAATTTTCTATGAAAATTTCTCGGACATTCAGGCCGGTAAATGTTATTTAATACTGTTTATTATAAAACATAGCATTTGCTTAAATACTTGTATCTATAAAAAGAACGTTAAACATATATATATATATATATAATCGTTATTTTTATATGTTTATATTAGATTTGTAACCTGTAGTCGATATTAGTTTTGTCAAATTTTCTGATTACACAGCGGCCCTTTTATAAAGGCCATTCAGTTTTAGTTCCCCCAACCTACCTCCTCCCACCCCATTTTTCTTTTCCTCTTCGTCTCTCATCTTTCGAACTTTAAGATTTTATCGTCTATTGTGTGTGTATGTCACCAAGAAACGTATACACTCTTCCGGTGTATCTTTAATGTATCAGACTTTGAAAATATGCATATTTTTCTCACTTAAGCCTTCTTTGCCTCCCATTTTTAAAACTTCTCTCTGTTAAATTTTAGTCCCCCCTTCATCTTTAGATCTTCCTATTCTTCTCTCGTCTGTTACCCCTCCCTTTGGCTTTCATTCACTCTATCATTCGCCCCACACTCTCATACATACACTCTCACTAATTTTATTTTTCATTCCCGGAGATATTTTTTCTGTTTTCTTTTTGAATTTGTAGGTCTGATGAATTGGATCGTATTTACGATTCCAATGGAATAAATTACGACCATTTAATATTAATGTTTAAGCCTTTTTATTATATCCTTACTCTGTCCTGGGCATTGAGTTCTACCTAGATTCTATCCTCTTGGAATTATTTTTTATACATATATGTATGTGTATGTATGTATGTATATATATTTATATTTTAGATATATGATTGCATGTATATCTATATATTTACCACTAATATTACCTATATATATATATATATATATATATATATATATATATATATATATATATATATATATATCACCGACCTTTGTCATTAAAATTAAATTGTAGAAATGCTGAGGTAAAATGTTTGCTTTGCTAGGAAATTAACATTCTGTATACTAATTTTTCATTAAACTCCTCGGAGATCGAAAGTCTAGTCTGATGAAAATATTCGTATAAGTAAAATTACATATGGCCAGAGGATTGGGTTGAAGCATGTGACCGCTCTGTGTTGACCGCAATACATTCGTAAATTGGAGAAACTTCAACAGAATGCACTGGACGGCCGTTTCGTCCTATATTTGGGACTCATCAGCAGTGCGCATCCACTACCGAGAATTGAAACCCGGACAGTTCCGATATCAGCCAAACCACATACCTCCTACACAAACGGGTCTCGGTGACGAAGTGGTAGTGAATTAGACTCGATAGAGCGCCGCTCGATCATATATTCCGTGGTTGAACTCACCCGACTTTCTCCTTACCCAGAGGAATGTGCCCCCAGGAGCCACTACTACAAGCACCAAGCCGCTCCATCCAGAACATTTAAAGCCAGTTCAAGCGGGATTAATTTCTATCACACACACAGAGACATATATATATATATATATATATATATATATATATATATATATATATATATATATATATATATATATGCCGTGTTCGAATCTCACTACGGTTGATTTGTCAGGAAGTAAACTTCTTGGTGTTATGGGTCTGGAGGGGGGGGGCGATCCCAGCGTGTGGCACCTTTGGAAAGTGCCTGGAAACCATACCACAGGTTGACCAAAGTCTTATGAGTGAAATTGAGTAGACGGAACTCTTGGAGGCCGTCGATAGCTGCGCTAGCACGAAGTCACAAGTCATCGTGACCGATGTTTTGAGTTTGCTCGCTTTGTTCAGATTGTTGATCACGGTACATGACGCGTTCTCTCTCAGAAAGTGTAACTAAGGTCTGACCAGCAGAGTTGCAGAATAAATTACAGGTTGGCTATGTAGACGATGAATTAACACAAATGTAGCTGAGCGAGCGTCTGCAATACGGATTCGCAAGTCGCCCTAATAGACGGGTATCCTCGAATACGTGTGGCCAGCTATCATATATATATATATATATATATATATATATATATATATATATATTTATATATATATATATATATATATATATATATATATATATATATATATATATATATATATATATCTTCAGCAGATATTCAACGAAGATATTCAACAGAGTAAAAACTATTGTAAATATAATCTGTTCATCATGGCCCTCTCACTCCCGATAGCACCCCTCAACGAGATAAACGGAAGGTCCTGTTGAACATCGTACAGCACACGACTGACACTGGAATCCGCCACATTGAGCTTCTCCGGGATAGGTGTCATCAGCTTTCAGGCTTCAAAACGATTTTGTCCTGAACCTGACTGTATGACTGAGCCTCTCGTGATGTTTCTTTGCCAACCTCAAATTTCACTCTTTTTGGTCCAATGAAAGAGACACTGAGAGACAAATGTTATGGTGGCGATGAAGAGTTGTAAACTGCTGTAAGGAATTGGCTACATCAGCAGTCAGCTGATTTTGACAAAGTTGTGATACATGGTCTCATTCAGAGATGAACCACTTCTATTGGAAAAAATGTTGACCATGTTGAGAAATAGGGATGTGAACCTATGATGTATAGCTGTATTTTGATTTACGACATGTGTTCTTTATTTTTTATATAAAACAAATTGCGCTACTTTTTGACACCCTCGTATATTTCATATATGTTCAAAGAAGATTATGGAAACCTGTCATATATATATATATATATATATATATATATATATATATATATATATATATATATATATATATATATATATGAGTGTGTGTGTGTTTCTCTGCGCGTATGTTTGTGTGTGCATGCGCTTGTGTGTGTGTGTGTGTGTGTGAGTATTACTGCTCGCTTCTTTTATCTACTATAAATATTTGTAATTGTCTCTTTATATGCAAATATATTCCTATATTTCATTTGATGGACGGCGTATTTCTCCTGGCAATATTGCAATATATTTATAGGTAAGATTTCGCAGACGTTATGCCTTCGTTTTTTTTTGTTTCTTTTTACATATATATATATACAGTTATATTTAACTGCGTATATATGTACATTCCGGAAATATATTTTAATGTGTATACGCTCTTAAAAAACGCATTTCTCAATAAGCGTAAATATATACTCGTCTCAGTTTTCTTGCCGCTTTATACGAACTCGCTTGAATCAAATATGAAATATAAAAAAAGGGAGGATTATATTTTTCTTATTATATTGAGTCATTTTGTTCGATAATAGGATTACATAAAAAACAAACTTGTATACATATTTATATACGTGTCTCTAACTGTTTATAATTCTATTGAGACTCATCCTCTTATTAAAAAAACTAGTCTATTGAGCAATATTTGTCTTTTTTATATATGTCTTCTACATTTATATTGATTTAAATATCATTCTTGTCGGATTTTCTATTTAACCTCATTACTGTTTTTTTTTTCATTTTCTTTTACAGATTTCTTCATGTCACTCTAACGGATTTTACAAGTAAATTTTTGACAGCATCGAAGATGGATTTTGTTCTAATTTGAAATAAAGAAATATCCTTTTTGCGAGGTGAGATCAAAAAGTGGCTCCTGGGAGGGGATTCTAGAATTAAGTTCCATTAATCTCTTACGCTAATCACCGAATCAAACATCATCCTTCATGCGTTAATTTCACTGGCAGTATATATATATAGTGATTTTCCAAGCGTAGCGTAGATGTAGCACAAAGCCGAAAGAATGTGGCACCCAGTGAGGACTGGCACTATATATATATATATATATATATATATATATATATATATATAAAACTAAAGTAAATCCTAAAGAGCCAGGAAAACCTACCTAGATGTCACCTAAACGGATCTCCAGCGGGCTATGACTTAAGGCACTGGACGATTTTTTTCGCTCTGTTCGGATGTTTTTCTTTCTTTTTTTTTATTTCCAATCTTTTCCTCTGTTACCGATTTGTTTTGACATATCTACAAGTTGAGCTATCTGAGGTTTTTTACCGAACTAGTATTACTATTAGTATATATATATATATATATATATTGAACGATAAAAATTATTTAAAAAATGAATTGAAATCTTCAGACATACTGGGTTGTAGATTAATATTCTTATGTTTTTTTATTATTATTATTTCATTTAGATTCCTCGACTAGTTTCGGCCAACATGGCCATCATCGGGAGGAAACAATCTTTCTGCTTGCTGTAGCAGTAAACTACAGAAATATATATATATGTACATACAGGATTGATCAATTCTTTGAGGACACGTATTTTAGTAGCTTTAATATTTTTTTCTAACTTGTATTTTTTTTTTAGATAAATGATGATAAAGATCAAGTTATTTCCGCAAATGAAAAAGCACAATGAAATAATTACATTAAAAGACTGAGCATAGTGATTTAGACATTACTCTCTAACTAAAAGTTGCGCAGTCTTCTTATGTAAAAACGTTCAAAAGGATCCGAAAAACGTTAATATGGATTCTGCAACAGTAGCCAAGCGCAAAACGCCTGCTAAGGGTCTTGATACCATCAGGTCACCCGAATTTATAAGAAAGCTGCAAAAAATACACTACAGTACGACAGAAAGTTAACGCCATTTCTAAGGAACTCAAAGTTTCAATGCACTCTATCTTTCTGACAAGTCATATGAGATACGGAGCGGACAATAAAGAAAAATGATAACCGTCTGGTCCATGTAAAGCGCTTGTTCTGCAAGTTAAGAAATCAAGAACCAGAAATGCTGTAGTGTTTTTTGTTTTTTTCGATGAAAAATACTTTAATCAGGATCAAAGACTCAACCGAAGTTATGTCATGTTTATGTAGAAGACATAATTTTATTTCATCGGTCACGAACAGAGACTTTCCGGCAACTGCGATGGTTCTCGGAGTCGTGAGAATTTAGGGAGATAGCATGCCTCCTAACATAATTTTTTAAGAATTAATGGTCAATGCTGCTGACTACAAGCAGGCGGTGGAGAGGATTTTGAGGACCTAGATAGAGAACATGAACAAAGGAAGAACGTACACCAACCAACAAGACTCTGTGTCATATCACAAAGTCCAAGATGATCTGTGTTGCAATCTCCACGGTCACACCAGGCTAAACATATAGACTGCTAGCTCTCCAGACCTGAATCTATTAGGGTAGGTTAATTTTTTAAAAGTTTTGGAAAATCAGATTTGCCCTTGGTTTGAAAGCTGGGAATTGATGTGCTAAGTACTGACACCCAAAATTAGATTCAGAGCTTTCAAAAATTTTTGGAGCATTTAGTTTTAAAGATCATCTGCAAAATAGTGTACAGAAATACATAATTTCCGCAGGTTTTGCTTACAAACTGACTTCAACATTTTAATATTTCAAGAATAAATCCAAATAAAGTTGATATTTTTTATTAGATACATTGAATGGAAAATATATTCAAACCAGAGTTGTAATTATGAATAACTACAAGCAAAATATGCAGTATTTTTACTGTATACGATATGTAAACACAGTGTAAAAAAACTGTAAAAGTTATAGAAAAGCTACACAATGAATATGATTTCTTAGATCATTTGTTAGATCTTAATTAGTAAAAACAAAAACAAAAACAAAAAGATAAAATGTAAAATAAAACACCATAATACTTCGGGACACATACAAAATAAAATGTTTTACATTTGCATTGTTTATTGAAGACTGCACTAAAAATACTGCACTGTATAACATATTACATCATAATATAACTAAATTGTTCAATGTATTTTCTAATTGAAGTAAATGAGGGTCTTATTTGATGTCGCAATTATTAAGCAATAATGTCCGTGTGCTTTGTATCTTGTCCATGTAGAGTTTGCAAAGCTTCAGCAAATTATAAATTAAGCTTTCACTTTTAGCGGAATGAAATTCCAACGTTATGATTTTGAACATAAACTTGATATTTAAACTCGTATCCTCTCAAAACGGTAACGATTTGGAAAAATATATATCGTGTCATTATTTATCATATCAACCTCCAACCTTCAAATTGAGTGTAATGCTACAGTTCCAAAATCGACCTGCCCTATTGGACTATTAATTAGAGGACGTAATCGAGAGGGAAGTTAATCAATGCTCCCATAACACTATGATATAATTGAAGGCCGCCACAACTACCACAATGTCCAAAATTGATAAAGTTCATCTGATTCGGGCATGTCAACGCCTCAAACCTTGTAATGAAGCAGTTATGAATGCTAATAGCAGATTCTTTAAGTAAATTCCTCAAGAAAAGTTTAAAGATTATTCATCCCAATTTTTCTCAAACATACCTCTTCGTTCATGGCTCATAACTGGACAACCTTGTATTGTTAGTGTCATTGAATTATCATTAAGGTGAACGAGATAGGCATTTAAAAATTAGTTTGATAGGTCATTCTAGATGTTGCGTTCGGCAGGACATATACTAACCAAAGGGGCTGCTGTCAATATCTTACGAGATAGAAGGCTATCTATCTCGTATCTCTTCTTCTCACCATATAATAAACCACTTCCGAAAATTACCCTACGTATTTTTTTTAGTAAATGTTCACTCAATATATAATCAAAGAGCCACTCAAGGTAGACATAAGCACATCATAGAAGTGTATACTACCAGGATACATCGGACAGATAACGTTAAGATTGTAGTGAGCCTTTTCTCTGCAGTTATTTTTTTTTAGAGTAAGGTTCACCTTGTGCTTGGCCCGGGTCCACTCGCGGTAGAGGATTACGTAGAGGCAGTTTATACGGAAAGAAGGAGAAGATAACGGTTAGCGCTACATTTAAACGGGTCAAGACTGCAGTGATCAGAAAAACATTCCCCCATGAGTCGGCTCCAAACAGGAGTGGCTTGCGGGACGAATTTGCACGAGTGGTAGTTCCACAAAGAAGCCAGGAAGAATGTTGTCTGAGTGGAACTTCCTGATTACGAAGAGAATACGAAGGGAATGGAGATGATTCGACCCTGTGAATGTGGCATAGCTGATTTTGCTAGTAAAAGGCTCGTCTGTCGTCCGGTTTACACTCTTCCGGGGTTTTGAACAGAAGTAGAACATTATCCCTTCTTTCCTCTTTACGATCGGGTTTCCGATTCCTTCTAAAGTCTTCTTTAATTCTATACTTCTAACGTCTCTACCTAAATCCTTGCATTTTATTTACTATATTTTTCCCCAAGATTATTAGATATGTTCGCTTATCACCCGATTCATTTTTCTACTGGGTCTTCCGAACAGGAGTAGAGGTTTATTCCTTGTTTCCTGGTTAGGGTCGGGTTTCCGGTTCGTTCTAACGTCTTTTCATTTCTTTTAACTCCCATCAGCTTTTTGCGTCTTAGTGGCATTATCGCTTTACTTGAGTCGAATTGATGAAAAAACAAATCTGAACTTGTGGGAATAAGGAATGTAGCTTGTCTGAATATTTGCCATAGAAACAGCACGAGAGTAGCGAGAGTTGTGCATTCATTTTGGGGGAATGGTCAGGCAGAGTCATGGAAAATAAATTAAAATCAAGATTAATCTAATGGATTTAAACATCCCTCTTTGACACCCTCATAATCTGATGACTCCAGATAGAAATAGTTACGATTAGAAATTATTCAATTTTGATTATAAATCAAAATAATGCTCAAATATATAACACTGGTATATAATACTGAATGTTTACTAACTCGAAAAATATTAGATCTTTATACAATCAAAATTCTGAGAAAACTTACATTTAACCTTTGCTGCATTAATTGATTGATTTGTTTTTTACGGTTTTTTAAGCTTTTCACCGCAAATTTTGATCTTGACCAAATCCGATTCGATGCCTGTTGAGCTGTGGTCTGGAGAAGATGATTTTGACTATAAAGGGTTAAGGAGCTCAAAGCAAAAAATAAAACGACACACATACACAAAATAACACGAGATTGATTATTTAAATCTACTTCACCCCACGCAAGGCAATATAGTCGCTCTGTTACAAGTGAAAGAATTAGAAAAGAAAACCATTGCTAAGGGGTGGGTACAAAAGAAGAGTAAACAGGAGGTCAGCAAATAGTGATTGACATCGCATTTAAATTTTTGAACATGAAAATTGTTTGGAAAGAATGAAGCAGAAACATAACATGCACATAAAAGAGATAACTTAAACATGCACAGAAAAGAGCAACAGAGAGTGAAAATATCTGAGAAGGAACCGGAAACCCAATTCCAAACAGGAAACAAGGGATAATCCACTACTCCTGTCCAAAAGGCCGTGGGCAGTGTCATGCGAATGATATATATATATAATTAGCAGAGAGTACTGTTTCGCTGCAGCACGGCTCTTCAGTGAGACTAGATATACAAATGCCTCAACCTTGGATTGAAACCCAACCGATATGGTGTCAGTCAGAGCTTCTACCACCGAACTAACTTCATTCGACAGAATGAGTTAGCTAAATCTAGCGTATTGTTTTTACGAATGTAAACGAATGCCAATCAGTCATAGGGCTCGATTCATTTTACTGAAGAGCTTTGTCATTCCACAGTGCTCAATTGAAATATATTTTCAAGAGCTATATATATATATATATATATATATATATATATATATATATATATATATATCATTTATGCAAATGATGCTAAATTTCATCGGAAATTCTTTGTCAATGATTTCTGGGGTTTATTTTTTCCTATATTTCGGTCTATTTTTTAGGTTTTAATGAATACCTCGCAAGCGAGAAATGGGAAAAAGAAACTGTTAGCATAGAATTTACGGTTGCATCTAAGCAACTTAAAACTGTAAATTGACTAGACGTCTTCGTCAGTTTAGTGTTGCGTTTAAATGAAAAATGATAGTTACTATAGCGAAGAACTCTTCCGAACAATTAAGAGATCATCTTGATAAATATTTTTTTTAAAGCATTTCATCCTAAGCAAGGCGGAAGTGCGACTAACACGCCAGGGACTACAGAGAGTTTTAGTAAGGGGAAAAAAAACTGGGTATAGTGGGTGATGAGGAAAGGAGAAGAAGAAGAAGAATGGAGGAGGATAAAAAGAAGAACGGGGGTCAAGGCAACAGGAGATGTCGATTGGCATTACATTTGAATATTTCAAGATTATAGTTACCTGGGAAGCAAGTAAAAGGAAAGGAATTCCACTGTCGGGAATTGCGAAAGAAGAAGCTGTTGGAGTAGAACAGGTGGTTACATTTAACTGTTTCGACAGTAAAAATGTGGAAACTAGACGCCAGTTTAGTAGCACGCTTAAATACATGCAGTCAGCGCAACAGTGAAAATAGCTCGTTAGAGCAGATGCCTTATCAACCTTTTTCCCAGTTATTTAAAGTCAGAAAATATTTTTAGATTGTAATAATTTTACTGAGATAATAATAATTTAAAGTACAATCCCGATTAATTAATCTATAGCTGGGGGGAGGTGATCGAAGAGGATTAATACCTTTCCGAAGGGTATTGTGCGTAAGGGAATATAGCGAACCCGACTGGAATTTTAACTCCCCTCTGCGATTTAGAAATCCTAGTTATTATCTGTTACACCACCTGCACATCCAATTTTGCAGCACCTGATATCTTCAAGTGTTTAACCATGTAGGTTATGACTGGGCTCGCTATTTTTTTAATATTCGATGATCGTAGGTGAACTGGATATGTCAAGGGCAAGTTTTTAACAATGTTTTATAGTAATTTTTTTTCTAAATTATAGGTGCGTATTTTTCGGTGATAAATAATGTGTGTGTGTGTCTCTGTGTGTGTGTGTATGTGTGTGTGTGGGGGGTGTTCAAGGCAAACTATTTTGAAGAATTCTTCAAAATTTATATAATTTTCAAACAAAGATAACTCTGAACTGATCGAGACAGACTTATAAACGGCCTGGAATAGCTTCAGTGTTATCGGCTCTGATGCTTTTTTAAAAAACTTATCTATATCAATCCTTTGAAATGAAGCAAGCTTGCCGGCGCCCGAAAGTAAAATTCTTATTTGTTAATATTTAATGTTTTTAATATAATCTCTGCAGGACACATGTGCTGATTCCTTTAACAAATACAAAAAAAAGCAGTATATGGAATAATTGCATCATTATATCAACGAAAAATATGTCGGCGTAACTACAAATAAATCAATTGGATATATAGAAGAAAAATCAAAATCATTGGCAAAATATCTTTATTGTATGGAACAAAAATAAATAGTGAGAAATTATTTTCAGGTTACTCTCTTCAAAAATTTCTCAGACAAATTTTTCCTTAAGAACGAATTTTTCAATCTACGAAACTATGGCAAGGACGATAACCCGAATATTATTAACTTACACATAACTGAACTTGAAAATTCCTTATTGAACTACGATGACATGCATTGATCTACCATTTTGATCAGGCTGGAATATACCATATTCAGAGGTGCAAAATAGATTTATAGGTTCTTATCATAAAAAAATACCAAATTCACTTTCTTAAAGCAATAAACTTTTAGTGAGATGATGTTTATCATTTACTAAAAGATAAAAAATGAAATATATTGATATTTACTTATTTTAATAAGGCAACAACTCATAATTATAAGTTAAACAAAAATTAATGTCTTCGGTGCTTGTATGTGTGCGGCAACTGCGATTGACCTACCGAGTTCATATTTTAACCGATGCTGTCAAACAAACACATTTTGAAATATATGGATCTCTATCTGCTTCTCACCAGCTAGGTGTTAATAGCAAGAGAAAATGTGATATCTATATCAGAAGTCAGATTTCTAAAGCGAAGTATACCTTCCAAAAGCTAACTTAATTAATAAGAAGCAGGAACTTTTCTCTGAAATCAAAGAAAAGATGATTGATACGAAGAAATGATTATTGAATTGTTATGTCATATCAGTCTTCCTCTATAGCAGTGACTTTGGACAATCATCTCACAGATGAAGAAGAGAATTAAGCAACAGAAATTTAGTTATAGAGAATTATACTGAAAAGTCCATGGACTAAAAGTGTAAGGAAGATTGAAGGAAAATGGAAAAAAAAGGACAATTCTCCTAAACATTCGAGTTAGTTGGAATTTCTAGAACATTTTCATATATTTATTGTTATACGTTATTTACATAGACACAAATATTTAAGTAAATGCTTCGTTTATAATAAACAGTAAGTATTAACAACACTTACCGGTCTGAATCTCCGAGTAATTTCATACAAATTATTCGTCCACCGACAGGAATCGAACCAGTATCCTGAACGGAACCTTCATATAGCCTGACGTACTATACCATTTAGTTAGGAAGGAAACGACTGGTTAGCAAGGTCGTATTACTGCTTTTAAACTACAAATTTCCCATAATTTCCCTCGAACGGTCAGATCTGCTCGAAGTGTATCTTAACATAAAGAAATGACGTCATCTATTATGAAATGGACTAAGTCCGACAATTATCTTAATATATTTATTGTTATACGTTATTTATATAGGCAGAGATATTTAAGTAAATTTGCTGTTTATAATAAACAGTATTAACAATATTTAACGGGAAATAACATTTGGCCAAGACCCTGATGGAGCGTTTGCAGAGTTACCGAGATTCTGTTGGGACCCGAGCAGACTAGTGCTGTAAGGGGTCGAACAATTCAGAGCAACCTGCATCTGATCTCCACGATCCTAGCGTGTGTAAAAGTCGGCGAGCAAGCCGCGCTATCAATTTGGATCTGTCCAAGGCATGTGATAGGGATGATCATCGGTGTCTGGCTGCTTTTCTGCAGGCCGCCGGATTCGAACCCTACTTCTACACGTGGATTAGCCTCCCGTATCTCTGCCCCGGTGCTGTGGTACAGGTGAACAGAAAGCGGTTGAGCAGATATGAACGTTCAAATTAAATCATGGTAAATTTGTAGTTTAAAAGCAGTAATTCGACCTTGCTTCCTTCGTAGCTAAATGATATAGCACGCTAGGCTATATGTCACTCCGTGTATGATACAGATTCGATTCCTGTCGGAGGACGCATATTTTCTATGAAATTTCTCGGACATTCCTTTGGAGTTTTTGGGTACCTTATATACTAGTGAGCCAACCAAAATGAGCTGACTATAGTTCGTCAATAGAAGATTTAACCAATCAGAAAGCTCAAGATATTCAATACGACGTGTATAAAGGCGGCCATGTTTTTTCTGAATATTCACTGCCAACCTCTGATATCGAAGACTGAAGAATTACGGAACAGCTGCTGGTAGTATTGGCGATATAGTCAGATTCAGTAGAGTGTCTGACTCGTGAGTATTAATCTTTAACGTTGTTTCATTGAACAGATTACGTACTGCGCTGGATTCTATATTCATAATCTTGGTGAACATGGTCAACATATTACGGCTAGTAAGTTTTCTTAAAACTGTTCATTATAAACAGAGCATTTACTTAAACATTGCTGTCTATATAAACAACGTATAACAATAAACTATCTTAAAATAACTGTCGGACTTTGTTCATTTTATAATAATTCTAGGACATATAATGAGGATGAAAGAAGGCATGAGAAATTTGACCCTCACAAGACACAGTGAAGAGGATTACAGGAAAGCAGCGAAAAGCCTACCTAACGACCTTAGGTAAATGGATGGCAGAACAAACAGTAGGAGAGATAATGAAAAGAGAAAGCTTACTGAGAGCTACACATTGTGGAGAACACTGATCGTCCACGTCCTGAACGATTATGGTACATCGAAGAAAAAATACGATGTCTACCTGTACGGAGGGTGGGGGATTGCAGAACGTATACTGGATAGTTGAGAAGTTTTAGTACTACACAAAGAGCAATTGTCCTTCTTATTTCGAGAAAAACCGCAGTGACGTATGTATCTCCGGGCCCAGTTTTCAGCGTGTACGCAATTTTGAAATATTCTATTGCAAGAAAGGTGAGAATACAACAAGCAAGCGAGCGAAACGACCTCCAGACTTGCTTAAGAATCTAGTGTTAACGTGATTTGCGTCAGCAGGTAGATCGCTATATGACAGGGAACACTTGATCGCATATAAACGAGTTCCGGGGACACAGTCGTGTTATAATCGCTGACAAAATTTGTCACTTGGGTCATTATTATTTAACAAGGATTTTAATTCCAAATGGGTTCACTTATATTTGTGGCCATTTGCCAAAATACGTCAATAACGAGAGTTTAGGTTCGAATCCTAATATGCATGGAAGCATGTACAGGGAGCCCCACAAAAGAAAACAGGTTTTTTAGATTTACTCTAATACGATAAATAAAAATTAACTAACTTATATAAAAAAATTAACTATATATTTTACCGTACGAATAATCTAAAAAATTAAATAATATGCATTTTTAGCCATTTGTTGTTCCAAGATGCCGCAGTTATTAAATTTTCAAGGCGAGGTGATTCTTTTCGTTAAGAAAAAAACATCCAATTTGGGAACTGAAAATATAGCATAGCACAAAAATACTTTATGAAAGCCAAATACACACAGTCAGAGAACAAAATTTCACTGGAAACCAGGAAAACGAGAGAACTATTAAAACAACAAATTTAACAAAGTGCTATCGTTTGTACTTACACATACACACAATCTCTCTCTCTCTCTCTCTCTCTCTACATATATATATATATATATATATATATATATATATATATATATATATATATATATATATATGGATAAAATAACTGCAAAAAAATTGGGTGTTTTTTTTACGAAAGTATTTATTTCTGTGTTTTTGTACATATTTAATATTTCAGACCACCTCGGTCCTTCCTCAGAAATTAAATCATTTTATCCATATATTATATACGTATCAATCATTTTATCCATATATTATATACATATCAAGAAAGTATACGTGGCTTCTCATCATGCTATATATATATATATATATATATATATATATATATATATATATATATATATATATATATATATAAACACACACATATATACATACATACATATATATATATATATATATATATATATATATATAAACACACACATATATACATACATATATATGTATATATATATATATATATAAACACACACATATATACATACATACATACATATATATATATATATACATATATATATATATATATATATATATATATATATATATATATATATATATATATATATATATATATATATACATATATATTAAGCAATACACGGACGAGAAATTGATGATTGTATGTTTCTGTTTACATGGATGATTTCCAAGCAACGATAAACACGTGCATATAAGACGCTGGAATTCGATTTTCCTTGCTTGGAAATCATCCATGCAAACAGAAACAGACTATCATCAATTTCTCGTCCGTGTATTGCTTAATATATTGTACTCTAATTGTCATCTATGATCATGGCTAATGCAAGCCGAAAGCTTAAGAATAAAATAAAATATGAAATCTCCACAAATATTCTTAAATGCCTATAATTGGTAACAGAAGCCATTGGTTTATACCAAGGACTTCCCGTATTTAATACTTCTCTAATTCACTCTCGCGTGGTCATGTGTAACGTCATCAGCTGCGGTGCGATTTTCGCTTCCAGCGTCTTATATGCACGTGTTTATCGTTGCTTGGAAATCATCCATGTAAACAGAAACAGACTATATATATATATATATATATATATATATATATATATATATATATATATATATATATATATATATATATATATATATATATATAAACATATATTGTGTCGGCTAATTTTATTATTCACAGTAGGGTTCATTCTCAAATAAGGAAAGTCCTTTTTAGAAGAAATATATTCCAAGCGTCCGACTAATTAAGTCATCATCAGCATGGGAAAAGACAAATCCCCAACAAAGATGAGGACAATAGTCGGAATATAAATAGTGTAAATAATAAAGTTTCACCGAATGGATTAATATTTAGAAATGCATTGGTATACTCCATTAATTTCGCATATGTGATAGAATTCTTTTGCATGATCTGCTGTTAGATCCATTTTCCCCTCTGAGCAACCTTTTCACATTTGCTCAGATTCACGTTTGTGGTATTCATACGTAATTGCAAACTACTTACATCTTCTATATTTATATAGTTATATTTTCTCAGGTCAACCTTCTTGCAACTTCCAAAGTCCTGATACCATTAGACAATAGCATAACAGTATTTTAATTACCTTTTAAGGTTATATCATTTTTAGCTTCCGTGGCAAATTGAAAACTGAAATTAAAAATAAAATAGGTGTAGGTAACTAGAATGTTATTAATAATTTATTACATTATAATGAAAAGTTGAATAAGCGGGCAATTTCAAATGTAATTGATCACATTCTCAATAACAACAATAATAAAAAATAAAGAAGTACAGCACAAAATAATACAAGAAATGAACAATGTAATTGAGGGAAAAGCAATTATAAAACAATTGAAAGTAAAATTAAACAAAATAGAAACAGTGTTCATACACAAACTGGATACATTCAAGTGGTTATAGTTTCTGACTTCAAGGCAAGAAAGAAAAAATGCGTGGGTAAAACCAAGACTTGTACGTTTTTAATGACGATGAAGAATTCTCAGCATTCAGCTGTTGCATTTTTCTATACA